>CAWUFW010008257.1:600000-910560 GCA_963921515.1 Calotriton arnoldi
CTCAGATGCTCCTCACATCGGTATCGAAAGATTGGTTCTCATCCATGGGCAGGAAGACTCCTTCAAGATAAGGCTGTCTCGTCTCCCTTCGTAGCTGGCAGGAAGTTCCCAAGGTCACTGGCAGACCCACAGCCTCTTCCAGCAAGGCTCGAGGAAACCAGGAGTTGTCCCCACTGCTTAAGGACTGTGGCTACCAGCAGTACCTGTCACGGAACACATCAGCTCTTCTCAGGAAGCGAAGCTACTGAATGGGAACAAAGTGGGGAATCTTGAGCCCGACTTTTATACAGTATTTTCAGACAGGTGATATGAATCCACTCACTTGGTTTAGAAACCAGTTTGGCATAGTCTCTTTTCAATGTTTATGTTCTTTGTGAAAGGTGATGGCTTCTCACAGCAGGTGGTTACGATGCTGGCTTCAAGCAGGAGTACCAATTACATGAACACAATAAGTATGGAGCTCTGCACCAGGCTCTTATCAGCTTTCCAAGATGAGCCACTCACGGGAAAAAACAAAGTACCCAGGCTTCTCTCAGAAACTTCTCTTTCACTGGCAACTGTCTCTGCTGATTTACCCCCATTACCCCACCATTAAATTAATAACACTGCTCAGGACGGGCTAATCAGCAACCTCTTGCTAAAAAGGTCACACAGAAATTCTAAAGGTGGTCCTGGATCCATCCTCCACACTTCTGTGTCTAGCATTATAGTCTCCTCTTCAGAAATGCAAGCGATACACTTCCACTGTCTACCGCCTTCATGGGCCACATTAAAACAGAGGCAATCCAAAATGAATGACTGTTAGCAGCATATATACTCATTCTCAAACAATATGGAGTCTGTCTACTATACACCATACACGAACACACACTAGACATTTGCACAAAAACATCAGCGCAGGGTCTGGCCGTGACACGAGCGGAATTTTACTCAACTGGATCTGTAGGCAGTGCCTTCATATCCCTGAGCAGGTAAGAAGGACTTTTCAGCTTCTGATCACTAAAATCACAATAGCTGTACCATCAGCCACTGCACATAGCCAGGAACACAGACAGTAGTCCTGTGGCTAGCCGAGTGTACACTTTTGGTGCCCCTCTATGACCTCAGAGTCAGGATTTGGGATTTAATGTCAATTTCAAGCCTCCTGCAAACATCCCCCAACCGCCCCCGCCTCCTCCCTCCCCCCATCTGAAGAGCGCACAGAGGATTTTGTGCATGTTGAGGTAAAAATGATGTCAGCCTACCAGATTCACTTTCAGTTGAGGCACTCAGGGCAGGGTTACACGTCCTTTACCATGCAGAGGGACATCTCTGTTTTGACAGAATGAGACCATTTTTGGTACCGTTTATAACTTTCCATGATCTGCTGGCGCAAATAGGAAATGCAAACAAGAAAAATACACACAGAGTTGCAAGCTAGAGATTGTTAAAGCCTGATACTGCTGTAATGTGTGCACAAAAGGCAACGCCTGAATTGTTTATACGGTTTGCAGAGTGAGAGCGAATATAGTCTGTTAATGTGATTAAAGCGAGAGCTTAGAAGCCAGGGGTTTGAAAGATTGTTGGTAGGGGACAGGAGAATGCAGCTGGACGACGATAGAGTGTGGCTGAGTGGGCGCAAGAAAGCAAGGAGGCAGTAGATGATCAGCAGCAAACTGTAGGAGTGTTAGAAGAGGTCAAGACCCCTCAACTGCCGCAGAAAAGAGCGCAGACCTTTCAAAGAGCCCTCAAATTTCAACAGAGTCAACTACCGCAGAACGAGTCAACTGACGCAGAAAAGAGCGCAGACTTTTCAAAGAGCCCTCAAATTTCAACAGAGTCAACTGCCGCAGAACGAGTCAACTGCCGCAGAAAAGAGCACAGACTTTTTAAAGAGCCCTCAAATTTCAACCGAGTCAACTGCCGCAGAAAAGAGCGCAGACTTTTTAAAGAGCCCTCAAATTTCAACAGAATCAACTGCCGCAGAAAAGAGCGCAGACTTTTTAAAGAGCCCTCAAATTTCAACAGAATCAACTGTCACAGAAAAGAGCGCAGACTTTTTAAAGAGCCCTCAAATTTCAACAGAATCAACTGTCACAGAAAAGAGCGCAGACTTTTTAAAGAGCCCTCAAATTTCAACAGAGTCAACTGCCGCAGAAAAGAGCGCAGACTTTTTAAAGAGTCCTCAAATTTCAATAGTCAACTGCTGCAGAAAAGAGCGCAGACTTTTTAAAGAGCCCTCAAATTTCAACAGAGTCAACTGCCGCAGAACGAGTCAACTGCCGCAGAAAAGAGCGCAGACTTTTTAAAGAGCCCTCAAATTTCAACAGAATCAACTGTCACAGAAAAGAGCGCAGACTTTTTAAAGAGCCCTCAAATTTCAACAGAGTCAACTGCCGCAGAAAAGAGCGCAGACTTTTTAAAGAGTCCTCAAATTTCAACAGTCAACTGCTGCAGAAAAGAGCGCAGACTTTTTAAAGAGCCCTCAAATTTCATCAGTCAACTGCCGCAGAACGAGGCAACTGCCGCAGAAAAGAGCGCAGACTTTTTAAAGAGCCCTCAAATTTCAACAGAATCAACTGTCACAGAAAAGAGCGCAGAGTTTTTAAAGAGCCCTCAAATTTCAACAGAGTCAACTGCCGCAGAACGAGTCAACTGCCGCAGAAAAGAGTGCAGACTTTTTAAAGAGCCCTCAAATTTCAACCGAGTCAACTGCCGCAGAAAAGAGTGCAGACTTTTTAAAGAGCTCTCAAATTTCAACAGTCAACTGCCGCAGAAAAGAGTGCAGACTTTTTAAACAGCCCTCAAGTTTGAAGTGAGTCAAATGCCACAGAAAAGAGTGCAGACTTTTTCTGGTGTTTTGCGTCATATACTATAGTGTTGCCTGTATTTGTGGAGTTCGGTGTAAATTTCCACCCTTCTGTTTTCGATGGTCCCGGAAAATTAGATTTATGCAGAAAATTTTAGACGTTAGAACATCTGGAACAAAGTTAGTCTCGGGGGTCCTGCTCTTCCTAAGGTCTGGATTGTGGCAAATGCCACAATGGCAACCTTTGAGTTTCTTCACAGGAATGTACCTCTGAAAAGATGGCAGGCTGTAGAAGAGAAAGTCATAAGTCAAGCCCTTAGCCCTGCAGGGTCAACATGTTAACAAGTCAGGTCGCTGCATGTTCTGTCTGTGTCGGTTTGGGTCAAGACAGGGATGTGCGCCCATCTGCGGCAAACTGTGGCCTTACAATAGTAGCAGTGATCATGGTATAATGTGGGCATGCGAGGCATTTCAGATGGTGTTACATGGGACAGGAGCTCAGATGCTGTCCGTGCGGCTGTAGTACATATGAGATTTGAATGAAAATGATTGGACATCAAATATATATTTACTAAAAATGAAAAGTTGGCATTTCTGGACAAAATTGTGTTTTTTTCATGAAAACATAAGCATGTACTTGGAAGAATTTAGTTTATGTTTCTAAAATTCTAGGGGGCAGATTTACAAGCCCCCTGCGCCACCAGTACGTCACTTTTCGTGACGTACTGGTGGCGCAGGGGGCTCCTCGATATTTACAAGGAGAGGAAAAGCCACCATGCGTGACTTTTCCTCTCCTTGTAAATACCGTCCCTTCACACGCAGCACTTTGCGTTGAAGGGGCGTTCCATGGGTGTTGCTGTGGGTGTTCCCACGCAACACCCATGGAACAAGACACATCTCCAGATTTACGAGAAATCGTAACTCTGGAGATGCGTGTGAATGCTACGCCACCCTAGAGGTGGCGTAGCGAGGCGCACCGAGGAGAAATTTCTCCTCGTTTTTCCTCTTTCAATGCGTGCTGCATTCTGCAGCACGCATTGAAGAGGAAAAGCCTGTACTGATTGTTTTTGTGCAGAAAGGTGCCCTTCCTGCACAAAACAATCTCCCCATGGCGCAGGCATCCTTGCACCATGGTGCAAGGGTGCCTGCGCCGGCGCTTGGCAGCTGTTTGTGCGCCAGCGCAGGGGAGAGCACAGGAATGCGACATATTCTTGTAAATATGTCGCATTCCTGTGCTCTGAAAGTGCCGCAGCGTGGCGCAGCCAAAGGGCTTGCAGCGCCACGCTGCGGCACTTTCTTGTAGATCTGCCCCTCGGTGTATTATTTGATTGCCAAATGTGCATATTTGGGGACAAAATAGTTGTATTTCCAAATGCACCTTAAAGCAGACATTTGAGTGATAATGGCTACAGCTGCCTGAAGCCCCAATCTGTGAGATTAGAGTCACCTGTCCGCTATGTAAACCTTTAAAACTCCATAATCTGAGTGGAAACGCAGCTCTGCGGACCTGCAGGGGAGTCGGAGGCATCTGTGCAGCTCTGCTGTCCTGCCTGAGAGCGGGAGATTTGTGGCTCTTTTTCCATCCTCTGCCAAAGGAGATTCTCCGTGATGGCATGTGGTTGAGAATCTTCTTGGAAAGGCCAAGATGGAAGAATGCAAGGGCCTGATATGTAAAGATTACAAGGATGCTGTCGCAAATTGTAGGTCACGTGAAGTCGCGTTTTCTGAACTGCCTGTATCCCTAAGGCTTTTTAACATGTTAGTGGGACATTAGCCCTAAAAATGCATCATTAGCCCACTTGCAAGACTCCTAGGGTGAGGCTTCCTTGGCACTCTGTGAAAATACTTGAGTATTTCATAAGTACTGTTTTGGAGCCTGTGTCTTTTTGTGAGATGTATGTGAACACTGTGCTCCTCTGCAGTTCGGGCCAGATATTCCTTCTGCAAACATCACCAGCTGGCTCTGCAAAGAGAGCGTGCCCACTGGCGTCAGACACCTCCCTGGTGAGGACACATATGCGTGGCCTAGTGCTGGCATGCCCTCATGCGGAAGGTCATATATGAACGTGCCGGGCGCACTGATTACACGTTGCACCGGGTGCACTTGTCTACAGAGTGCTGTGCCAGGCGCTGCAGCTCTGTAGCGGCTATTTGTCTTCAAGAAACAAGGAGCAGGCCACTCATATAAATGCTATGTTTTGGTAACACTTTTTGCAAGCAGCTCCTCTTCTCTGAGCGCACAGTCAGGCCCGGCCTTTCGCATGTGCGAGCTGGTCGCACGCCCAGGGCGCCGACCTCCGGAGGGGCTCTGGAGCTCTCTGTAGCAGTCTCCCTACACTTACATACACAGAAAGTTATGTAAACACTTTTTCTTAAGGCTGCTGGTGCCCTTGTCTGTTTTTTGTTGGTTATTTTTTCCTGGCGCTCCTTAATTTTGCCCGCTCACCCTCCTTCTACTCCTCCCAAATTTTCAAATCATGGACAATTAAAGAGGAGGAGCCTCATTTACAATATTTTGACGCATGGCAGCGCAGCAAGTCTTCCTGCTACGCTGCCCTACGTCAAAAGAAAAGGGCAGGAATGCGCTGTATCTACAAGATATGTATTCGGAAACTCTGGTTACTAAGTGGCCAAAAGGGCCCAAAGGAGACGCGAGAAATTGCATGAGAGATAATATAGACCAGTCGGCCTCAATGGAGTGGACATATGTGGCACTTAATGCCAAAAGGAGCCGCACGGAGGTATGTTACCAGGGACACACGGGGGTTAAGTAACACATGTTATTTATTTTTTCAACAATTTCTCGCATCTACTTTGGACCTTATTGACCCCTTAGTAACCAGTGTTTCCTAATACATGAGATCACCCCAGGTTCAAGGATTGGGGTCCCCTTGTCTATCTTACTACGTATCTACAAGATACGGCGCATTCCTGTCCTTTTCCCCTGCGCCAGCGCACAAACAGCAGCTTTGTGCCAACTCAGGCACCCTTGCGCCATGGTGCAAGGGTGACTGGGTTGTAGGGGTGATTGTTTTTGTGCAGGAAGGGATGCCTTCCTGCGCAAGAACAATACCGAAAGATGTTTTCCTCTTTCTTTGTGTGCTGCAGCACACAGAAAAAGGAAAAACAATGAGAAGTAAAGGTATTTCTTCTCATTGCGCCTCCCCTGGGGGGCTTATTTACAAGCCCATTGTGCCACCGGTGCATGACTTTTTTCAGACTCACCGGCGTCGCAGTGTGCCTGCCCATATTTACAAGGCCACGTTAAGTCGCCCTGCGTGACTTTTCCTCTCTTTGTAAATATGGTCCCCTTTCACGCAATACTCTGCGTGTAAGGGTCGTTCCATGGTTGTTGCTGGGGGTGCTCCCACGCAACATCCATGGAACTTGACGCATTCCCAGATTTACAAAGTGTCGTAAACATGGGAATATGTCAGAATCCTACGCCTCGCCAGGGGAGGTGTAGGAGTGGCGCAACGAGGAGAAATACTTTTATTTCTCCTCGTTTTTTGCTCTTTCTATATGTGCCTCATTCTGCAATGCACATAGAAGGAGCAAAACGCCATTAATGATGGTTTATGTGCAGGAAGGTCCGGCACATAAACAATCATCCCTGCAAAGCAGACATCCTTCCACCATGGCGTGAGGATGTCTGTGTTGGTGCACGGCTGCAGTTTGTGTGCCGGTGCAAGGGAGAAGGACAGGAATGCACCGTATCTTGTAGGTAAGCACATTCCTGCCCTTTTCTATTGACGCACGGCAGCACAGCAGGGAGGCTTGCTGCGCTTCCGTGCATCAAAATATAGTTCATGAGGCCCAGGAGGTGTAGGAATCTGACACATTCCCAGGTTTACGGAACCTTATACATCCAGGAATGCGTCACGTTTGAAGGCTGTTGCGTGGGAATACCCACAGCAACACCCATGGAACTCCCCTTTCACGCAGAGTAATGTGTGAAAGGGGGCTATATTTACAAGGCCATGAAAAGCCACAGGTACCCTGCGCCGCAGGTGTGTCAATGGGCTTGTAAACAAGCCCCGACGAGTGGGACAGAGTGCAAAATGTAGTTTCGCCCATGCACTCCCTGAGCAACGGCCAGGTCTGTGGAGAGGCGCTATAGTTCACGTGCAGGAGCCTGGAGTGTGTGCGGCCACAGTAAGCGCACAGCAGGAATCCTGCAGCCCCAGCTCAATGGATCAGGTGCTTAGGATAAACCGAGGAAAACCTAATCCACTAACCCAGGCTCAGAAAAGAGAGGGAATGGCTGTTTCAAATTCCCCGTTTGCTTCAAAGAAAGTCACAGTAATTCTTTGCAAACACTGTCAGTGATATAGGACGGAAAGCAAAGCTTTGCAGCGCCTTAAGCCTGGCAGGGAGGTGAGCGTCTGAAGCAACAAGTATCACAGATTCTATTCCTGAGAGTGAATGCCGCATTCTCGTCAATGAAACTCAAGCAGCAAAGAGTTCAGAAAAGGGGGCTCTGGCCTGGGCTTGGCAGGCGACCCGCTGTGGGGGCGATGCTCCGTCTCTTAATCCATACTCCCTTTCCTCTGCCAGTGGAGCCTCCCATGAACGGCTGGCCCCAGTGCCCAGGGGCGGAATATCTTAATATTTTTCCTTTTTAAAGTAGATGAATCTAGTCCAAAAGTTTCGGAGGCCTGTACAGAAGGACTGAAAACAGGAATTACAAGGAGCTAAACCCACTAAACAGTTCCATATCGTATTCATATGTTTAAGCAAGCATTGGCAAAGCCAGTGGTCTCACCTTTTGCACCCAATGGCTTCACCAACGCAGTTTGCCCTCAATTGTGTAGCATCTGCAAAATCATCTCCCCCCCCCAAAAAAGGGGGGGGGAGATGACGCGACTACTATTGCCCGTTGTGTCATTCAAGCGCCTACAGAATGACGCAGGCGCCATTTTTCTTTTATTTTTATTTCCCATTTTAAAACGGCGCACCTACTTGGTTTGGTAAATAAAAAAGTTAGATTATTTAAGTGCAAAAGAGAAGGGACTGCAGGTCTGGGAGGCAACGGAGCAGCTGGTGGTGGAACTGGATGGAGGATGAGGGAGAAAGCAGCACACGAGACAGAGCAAAATTGGGGCGTGTAGCAGGACCTGATGGCGATAACACCACCCAGTACGGGGCGGGAAGGATTAGCGGGGGGGAAGCACATAAGAGAGAGAGTGAGCAGCACACGAGGAACAGAGCAACACAGGAGTGAGGGGTGAAGCGCACGAGGGAAAGAGCAACTTAGAGTCAAGTGAGCTGGAGGGTGAAGCACACGAGAGACAGCAGCACACAAGGAAGAGTGCAACACGGAGCACAGGTGGGGTATTTGGCAGTGGAGACAAGCACACGAAGGAGTGAGATGGAAAACACATGCACTCTCAAGGAGTGCTTACGCAAAAAGAAAGCAGTAGTTTCCTAAAAGTGAGCAGTGGATGCATATAAATTAGCCCATCAAAAGAATGCTAAAGAGGCTATGCCAGAGAGGAGGGGCAAACACAAGAAGAGGAAATCAAACCATCAAATAAGAGGCAAGTAAATGAGAGTAACAATAAAGCCAACCAAGGGTAAGCAATGAGCAGGCTGCAAGGCTATTGTAAGTTCACAATAGGTGTTTTGCAGCCAGACAGCTTGTGCTATCTGGTAGGTGAGACCTAAAACACTTAGGGGCTGATTTAGAGTTTGGCAGAGAGGGTCTCAGGCGAAGGAGATCCCTCTCCACCAAGCTGAAGGTCCACCCACCAGATTTACAGTTGGGTGGACCATAGCTATGTCAGTGGCGGAGACCACTCCAACTCCGTCGCTGGCATACTCCAACGGCATGACAGAGTAACGGCCATTGGAAGTTTGGCCATTCGACGACTGCCCGATTTATAGTGGGCAATGCTTAGTTTTTACTCTTCCATACCAATGTCAAAAACATGGCGGTAGGGGACCGTTAAAACATTGCAGCGGTTCCTGTCAATAAGTAGAGATGTGGGCTGTGCAGGCAGACATCTCTAAATTCAGAGTATGACTAATACGAACTATAAATCAGGCCCTCAGAATCAAGCAGGAAATGCTGGATGTGTTTAGAGGAAGACTCCTGAAGTGACATCACTTAATCCATAAGGGAACAGCACAGCTAAGGCCTCTAGCAGTATCCTGCGTGCAGTAAGCATGCAGGTGTTGTGTGGCCTGTAGCAAAGCTCTGAGTGCAGTGCGACGATAGCATGACCTGTGGCAGCACTCTGTCTGTGCACATTAGGAAAAGGGTGCAGGATGGAAACTGTGCCCTTTGAATGATCAGTTATGTCCAGCCAGAGAGCAGGAGTCATTTGGCAGACCTTACGTCAGTTGGAGCACCGCCATACCGAAAGGTAACGTCTTCACACACTGTCACATCCTTGTGCTTTCTACAATACATCTTTACGGCCAAATGCTTTTTAGGAAGCATCAAGGTAGGAAGCAACATCGTGTCTCACCATAGGCACTTTCACTGCTCTCACCCACTTACTCCCAACTGTTTTACGAACCTCTGGCAGGTACAACTGATGATGCAGGCTCAGTGTATGGGGTGCTCAACACATGAGCCTTCCCTCTGTACTACTCAACAGGCAAATCAGTGATTGTGTACAACAAAAAGCCTGATTCGATAAAGTCCGTTCCTGGCGAAACACGCATTGGGTGCCCTTTGAGATGTATGTGAGGTTGTCCTAAGAGATTTGTCATCTTGATAATTTTGGAATAAAAGATTGTGAAAATTTGCAACTTGTAGTGAGCCACCTGGCCACTACGACCTTGACCTCGGATGCACCACATCCAACCCTCAACGCTGGGCACATCCAAGGGTATAAATCAAAGGGGCGTGAAAGCGCTTTGGGTCTTTGCCCGCACAAAGTACTCTGTCAGTGTCCTTTATTTGCAGCATTTCTCCCGACAGACCAGGCCTTCCTGACACTACCACACAACTGATAATCCAAAAGCCAAATAATGGATTTCCTGTTGTTTGAAAATAGGAACTTAACTATTTCAGTGGGCTACTCCTACATCTGCTCCCTTCTTTCATGCTGCTATGCGTAAAAGCACAGAGATGCAGGCACAGAGATGGGCATACTCTTGGCTTTTTAGGATGGAAGCCTGTAACCTTGTGACTGCAACCTCTCAGAATGAGACCTGTGGCTCTACCTTGCCCACCCTAGGATTTGCACAGGTAGGAGCTGACTGAGACCACCAGATGTGACATTTTCTAACAACACAGCAGCACATACAGTTGTGGTGTAAGCTACGATACCATAGATGCACACACTTGAACAAAGCAGACATCGATCAGCATCTCTGAAGAGAAAGGACTAAAAGTGGCACAGTGAAGAAAAAGAACGTGAGTAGAGCAGTCACACTATGCAGGTTCCACATAGAGTCCTTCACTTAAATTACATACACGTTTGTTCTAGATGCGTGCAGTAAAGTATAAGTTGCATGGACTTTCCGAAAAAGGCAGAGAGCCTGGTACCAATAAACTGTTGTATTTATAAAGCACAAAGTCATGTGGCAGTCTGCAGACTCTTAATGGATAACACATTTATGGTACAGGGGGCTGGCAGTAGTCACAAACCCGAACATGCATTCAGCATTAATGCATGATTGTGTAAATCTGAATATGCAGTAAGGGTAACAATGTGAAGAGTAGGGGTGGTCGGTAAACTCCACTCCGCCTGCGAAGTTCACAGAGTTTTGCCACTCCACACTCTGTTTGTAGCACGGAGATCGGCAAAAACTCTTCCAACCGCCGCATGGCGGAGTTTACCGCCCCTACTCTTAGTTGAGATGCATGTAGCGACGGAGTTAAAGGAGAAATGATGTGTGGGCAGAAGGCTCAGTGAATGGTGAAGCATGCTTACAGCTGCTGCATGTGTCCATGCACTATTGTAATATTTTATTTTCGCTGAATTGAGTTATGGAATTTATTTCACAATGAACAATCGGCTGCTGGAGCATACTGAACGAAACAAAAGTGCGCGGGTTTGCCTGGGATCCCTTAGTGAGAGCAGCACAATCTGGGAAAAATCTAGGGGCATTGCAGCCCAGATCACCCGGCTGGGAGGAAGGGCGGGTAAAGCATGATGAGGAACTTGCCCGGAGCCTCTAACACCACTCAGTGAGATGGTAATATTTCCACCTCTGTGTTTGTAGCCGAAAAAAAAGAGGACGGAGATAAAAGAGCAACCTGGCAGAATAAGGGCTCAGGGGTGGCGAGAGTTTAGAAAAAAGGTCCCATGAGGCCGATGGCTGAGAGAGAAAGTTTGCTTCAGTGTATGGTACGGCACGTTCGAGGGAGGCTGTCGGCAGAGCCAGAAAAAAGGGAGGCCGCTGGAAGCCTACTCAGGTAGTGCCCCCAATCTCTCTAAATGGTGAGAAAGGCAAAAAGGAGCATAAACACCAAAAGAGTAAAAGAGGCAAAGACAGGAAGAAGGAGGGGAAGCAACCTCTGAACAAATGCGCTGTGCCCAAGCCAGGTAAACTGACACTGCTGCTGCTGCTTGGTGTGCTCCCTTCTCACCAGCTTGATCGTCCCCTCCGGCCCCTCGGCACTACTCAGGTGTTCTTCCGCCGCTCTCCCAGGGAGTTGTGTAAATTGCTCACTTCCCAGCTTACTGGAGGGGTGTGCTGTATTGTGGGCCATTGCTCTCAGATGGTCTCTTCTGTGAGAAGAGCTGGGAGAAGAGAGGACGCCATCCTGTCCTTGCTGCCCTTCGCGGCCCCACCCCTCGCCATGTTGATCTCCCTGACATGGATGATGTGAACAGAATAATGGAGCACAGGCACAGTGCTCAACACTGTTGCTGAGTCAGAAACAGACTTCGCCAAATCCCTCTCTTATGATCTTACAGAAACCATAAAAAAATAGATCATACATATCCCCGGCTTCGGCTGGTAACTGTAAGTAGAGGATTGTTTGTTTCAGGGGTGTGAAATGGATCGAAGAACAGTAGCTATGCCGTGCTTGTCATGGTTCATCTTTGTAAACAATTTAAATTTGCTTAATCCGCATCGGCTGCACACACTGTCTGCAGCGGAGAAGCTATCACGGTGTGTGACAAGAGTCTGCGCATGCACATGAGATAGCAGGTGAAGGTTTACGGTGAAAGTTGTCAGTGTTTCTTGACATCTTGTTTGACTCCTAGCTGATTCTGCCCACTCGCGGAACTCCGCGAATCTTGTTGAGTTTTCATGTAACTCCACCCAATCACTCCACAAGTTCCGCCCGCCCCTAGTGAAGAGGCATATACAATTATGCACCAATGACTACAGAGCAACTGGGCAAGTCTGAACATGCACTGAGAATTAGTGAGCAACAGTGCAAATCTGGTCTCACGTCTAAGAAGAAGCAATTTCACTTATAAAATAGCCAACCCTGTTGCCTTTGCCAATGCTTGCTTGATTTCTCGTAAATTTGGTGTAAATCTCTTCTGCTGTTTTTTGCTGGTGAGAATGTTATCCACTTTTGGGGCATGTGAGAGCATTTCTGATACAACAGTCGCACTATCATATGATTATATATATGTGTGTGTAAATATATGTTAAGGATTCAGATTGTAATTCTGTAGTCGGGACAATCCGTTAGGCCATATGAAAAAAACACATTATGAATTACTCATAGATTTGGCCCCCATTATTTAATCTGGAGAACGCTTTCCCAAAGATTTATCTAAATGAGTTGGATGATGTAGGGGTCCCAAATGTAGCTTTTTCATTCAAATACCCATAGGGAATTTATGGAAAGCAAGAACACAAAAGCTCCTGTACAGCGCTACACCAAACATATACCAGAAAAACACAGTTAATCAGCTTGTAATCTGTTTTGGTTTAATGTGACTCTGACCACGGTTTTGAGAAATGCAAAGGTTTGCAGACCAAGACCCATATTTTCAAATGTTTAGTGTCGGGTTAGCATTACTTTTGTAACACTAAACTGTTTTGGGATTCACAAACCAACACAAATTGGTATTTGCGTCTGTTTGTATGTAAAGTAATGCAAAGCAGGGCGAAACACTGCTTTGCATTACTTTGTGTCAAGGGGGCATTACATGGGTACATAGGCGTACCTGTGCTACCACCCATGCTTTTTGACACAAAAACCTATTCTAAAACATCAGTAGAACGGGTTTAGCGCCAAAAATCGACGCTGCTGAAAAGCAGGTGTTAAAAGGAGAAATGTTTTCATTTCTCTGTGCTTATTTGACTTTGCATGCCTGCTGCACTGTGCAGCACACATACGAAGTAGAAAAAGCTTTTTCATCTGTCTAAGCATTGTATTTTGTACAGGAAAAATACCCTTCTTGTACAAAACCTATGCTTGACTCACGCACACACCATAGCGCTATGGTGCTAAGGTGTGTGCCTGGTGCTCTCAGCAGCTGAAATCAGCGCTGACGCTAGGGAGAGGGGAGGAGAGAGCCAAATCTTTGTGAATATGGTGCTCCCTTGCTTTCTCCCTGTCACGCAACGCAGCATAATGCAGCGCAGCATTTCTTTGGCTGCTGCACTGCGTTCTGTGACAGCTACGAGAATCTGGGCCCAAATTTTGAATTGGGGTTGGCAAACAGATTGACAGCCTCCTGGCAACAATATTGAACATTGTTCTCTGGCAACAACTTTGGGGTACGTGGATTAAAGACTGCAATGTGAAACAGTCGCGGCTGGCATGACTCGCGAGTGTGGGGGCAGGGGGGACCGCGCAGGGAGGGGGTCGCGCATGGGGGGAGGTTTAATTTTAATTTTTTTTAAATTATAAAACTTACCTTAGCCGGCCTGATCCGGTCCCGTGTTGTCTCTGCTTCCCTGCTCCTCGCAGGAAGCAGGCAGCATTCCTCCCCTCCCCTAAGCCAATCACAACGCTGCAATGGCAGCATTGTGATTGGTGGGGACGGCGCCCAGCCAGGCCCCTATGTGGAGGCCATTTTCTCAGCCTACATGGAGAAAATGGCAGAGTGCGCATGACTGGTTTGATCGGCCCCAGAGGGGTGACCAAACAGTCAGGGCCCGCAACATTGGGCTAGCCACTCCTCCCCTGCCCTGTTGCAGGACAATCCAACCAAACCCTTCTGCTTTCTCGCAGTGCGTGAAGCAGTAACATAAAATAGTATTTATACCATTTTGTTACTGCTTCTCGCACTGCGAGAAAGCAGTGGGGCGACGCTCCTCCGCCCACATGGAGGAGCCTTCCCTGATGTGAAAGACATTTTTAGGTCCATGTGAGGTCAGAGTCTGCACACCCTTACCAATAGGGAAGACCAGGTTGTAGGATAGAAGAGTGTAAGAAGTCCATAAATTAAAAAAAGTAAGAAGGTCAGTCTACTGACCAAATTAGCAAAGTCTGAATCCTCTATCCATGCATACGGTGCCCTTAAAAAGAAATGTTTATAGAAGTTTACTAACTGTAGCATGTACAAGCGAAGATAAAAACAAACAAAAAGAATGCAAATAGTTACGGATACATCTTACAGATCATGTCTGAAGGCCTTAACCTCTGCCCAGTACTTGGAGAGTATTGTCCCAGGTCATACCCTGCAAGTACAGCTGACCTGCATCCTAGGCACAGGGCATGTTGAACTGACCTGCATCCTAGCCACAGGGCATGTTGAACTGACCTGCATCCTAGGCACAGGGCATGTTGAACTGACCTGAATCCTAGGCACAGGGCATGTTGAACTGACCTGCAGTTGCTGCAAGTTTGAATATTGTGCGTAGGGCATGGCCCCTGGCAATGCCCTGTGTGCTGTTCCTGCAGTGCATGGTTGTCTGTTATTTTGTCCCCAATAAAGAAATCTTCTACATTTGTATCAAACAAATAATGCATGCATGTTTAAGTACAGAAAATATTGGAAGGGCCATTCCCGAAAGTTGCACTTTCCATTCAAATCCCATAGGATGCCAGAATTCAAATGCTGTTGAACAGATCTACACTAAACGTAGACTCTAATTTGTGAGCTCTCCTCTAGGGGTCCTGCGGTGATGAGTGGATGCCAGGCAGCATCTGCAGTGGTGACCTTACCACTGGTAAGCCAGAGCCACAGGCATCATTACACTCCACTTGAATAAGCAAGTTACTGTCTTTGGGCACTTGACTCTCCCGGGACAACCAAACTGAGCAGTCGAAGTTTATTGTACCAGGTGGCTTATGTCCAGGTTAACACTTGCAAAAACTCTCAGGCAGGCTTTGTAGGTCTTCAGCATTACATTGATGATTTTTTTGTTCAACCAGTCAATTGGCAGACTTACTAATCAGAAGGTAACACTGCACCAAGTTTGCAGTGGCACATGGGCCATGGAGCTTGGGTGCAAGGCCAAAACAGCCCGAAAACAAGTAACCCACAAATTCCACACATAATATGAGATGGTTGAATGTCACAATATGTTTGACAGAAAGATTGACTGACATAAATAACCTAAATAACCTTTCTGAAAATACTATTACATTGATTGCAGATTTGCTATGATTAACTCAAATGAGGTGATATGTTTGTAATCAATATTCAGGACATGATATGTATGGCAGACACATTTTTTACTACAACATTCCAGAACCACACCAACTGGGTAAGGGGGTTCACCCAATACCAAAAAGAGATCTTCAGAGGGCTGAAGGCCAATTCACATAATGTTTGAATGTCCAGTTGATGGGGCTCCCAGGGAAACGGTAGCGAGGTAACCCGTGCTCTTAGCAGTCACAAGGGAAGACCATCTGTGGACTTATCTTCTCTTAGTCAGTGATGGGGAACGAATTCTTGGATGGGAAGAGCACCACAACAGTGTGACCAGGGTCATCCTCTGAATCCAGAACTGAAGCCAACGGGCACTTTAAATGCTGTATGAACCCTGGACAATAAGGCCTAGAGAGGCTGCTAAAACAGTTCCAGAACTAACCAGCCGATAGCCAATGGGACAATAATCCAAAGCATGGGGTGGAAAACGTCCATGTCTCTTCCAGGGTCTGGGAATGGGGAGGTACTGGCTTTTGTTTGGTCAGAGATGGTGCCAGGTAGGTCCAAGAAAATGTTAGCTTGTCGTCCTGGTCACTAACACTTGTATATATTGCTTCTAGCCAGCTCGGCAGCAAGGCCCTCATGGCTCTTGGTCAGCTCACTTACTTGAGGCATATTCCACACAGCTGTCAGTCAGCAGGCTCTCGCTTTGGCCTTGTTGGCAAGGGTGTTGCTCCTCTCACCTCCATTAAACTACTGCAAGCATAGGGAATTGAGACGACGCATGGCACAGGCTGTGAGCCGTGTATGTACCTTAAGGGCATTGCCGCAGTTTATGCTCTATGCTTATTTCTTTTTTTTTAAAGTTTTTTTTTTATATAGCACAAGCTAGACTTCTCACAAAAGGGGTCAATGAGTGCCTTATAATAGATGAAAGAGGTGAGTATGTACACAGGGCCCTATTTATGAGGCCCTTACGCCGCAGTTGTGTCACTTTTTGTGGCGCTGTGGCAGCGTAAAAAATGCACCACACTGCGCCATATTTAAAAAGTGATGCATCTAGGCAGATGTGTCACTTTGTAAACCTCTGCGCTACATTATCCCTGCAACAAGTATAATGTATGTAGGGTGGGCATTCTGGGGCAGAAAAGGCTTGTAGAAGTGTTCGAGTGAAATCTATTAGATTTCACTGCAACACTTCTATGGCCTCACTGCGTCAAACCCTTACGCCTGCTTCAAGCAGGCGTAAGGGGTGACGCAGGCCTTTGAAATGACACATTGCTGGAGTTGCATCTGTTTCCAGACACACTTCAGGAATGTGCCATTTTTGCACCGACAGATACGTCAGGATTCCTGCCGTATCTGTCAATCCTTGCAATATGAAACGCCGTACAGTAAATACGGCGCATCCATGGTGTCGCAAGGAGGGCGCACTGAACAGTGTCATATTGCTGTTTTACTGCAGAGATGTGACACTTTTCATAAATGAGGATTTGGCGCAGTGATTCCGTAAAAGTGTCACAGTGAAATCTCATAGATTTCACTGCAACACTTCTACTAGCCTTTTCTGTGACAGAATGCCCACCCTGCATAAATTATACTTGTCGCAGGTATAATGTAGGTGATGCATCTGCCTAGATGCGTCACTTTGTAAAAGTGTAAGGGCCTCATAAATAAGGCGATGAGAAGTTTTTTAACAGTCATAAGACTAAGTACAGGGAGGCATAAAAAAAGGATAATGTAGAGGCATAAAGGTAACAGGAAGAGTGATTTATGATTACAAAAACATATTAATGCGACAAATATCTGTTGTTACTAGAAAACATATCTTGTCAAGCTGGATATTTGGCATCCAGGAAGGCATGATAAAGCATGGTGCCAAAAAGGGCAGTGACGAAACAGGAGACTAATAATTCTGTGTCGCAGGGGTGGATGTCATTTCATAGAAAAACGATTTTGAGGAATATCATTACTGAGAAACCCTTTCATCTAAACTTTTTAATGGAAATTTTCAAAATGAATATCATTTCCTTTTTTATGGAAACCAATTCATAGAATGTCTTTTTGGACGAAATTGGCCCTTGAATGCTTATTTGTTAAGTGTAAATGCAATGGTTGCTGGTCTTACTTTCAGAAACAGTTTTGTCTGAGATATTATTTCTGTGCTTTACTTCAGAGGATATTATTTCATATTAATATCTTTTACATTGTCAAACAATTACTTCGGATGCTTTCAATTCGCTGACCCATCACCGCCCACAAACATCATCTACCTCTGGCCCCTCACAACCCCTAAACACCACCAATCACTGCCCCCTAAAACCGCTCACCATTTTTAAATTACTCATCCCTGAAGGTTAAAAGCCCTTTCTTCCCCAAAAATCCACAAACCCTGACTCCTAAAATCGCTTACTACCGCTAACTCCAACCATCCTGAACCCTAAAAACATCTTTCTACGCCTAAACCCCACCCATCTCATACCCCTTAAAACACCTCAGCAGACCCAAACTCCACCCATCCCTGAACACTTACAAGCCCTCACTTCCCTTAAACACCAGCCATCCATGAACCATAAGAGCTCCTCATCACCCTAAACTACTCATCCCTAAACCGTAAAAACCCCTTTCTACATCTAAGCTCCACCAATCCCTGAATCCTTAAAACCTTTTACCACCAAAAACTCTACCCCATCCTGAACCTTAAAAACCCTTCAAAACCTCAGCTGCTACCCATAATTGAACCTTAAAATCCCCCACCAGCCCTAAACTCTGCCTACCCATGAATCCTGAAACCTCTCAACACCCTTACGCTTCACCCATCATTCAAACCTAAAACACCTCAAACACCTAAACACAACTCATCCATGAACCCTAAAAACCCTTCACCACCCCTACACTCCACCCATCTCTGACCCCAAAAACCCCTTTCTATGACTAAACTCCAATTATTCCTGACACCTAAAAAACCCTCATCACCCTAACCATTACCCATCCCTGAACCTAAAAACCCTGCAGTAGTCCTAAACTCCACCCAAATTTAATACAATAGTGGATCTTTCCTTTAAAATGTTTTCTTTAATTCTCGATTTTTTTGTATTTCCTTAAAATTGTCTTTCCTTAAGATTGTTTTTCAATGATTTGGTTCCCTCCATTGTGGTTTCCCGGTTTTTGTTTTCCATTAATTCACACACATCAGGGTTGCAGTGCATAGGATGCCTGAAGAGAGAGGTCAGGACATAACTTAAAGTGGGAGAAAAAGGAGCAGTACAGGAGAATGGGATAATGAAATAGGAGGGAGTCCAATTAATTAGCACAAAAAGAAAGAGCTGCTTCGTAGAGAGGAAGGAAAAAGTATAGTGAAGATGCTATCATTCTCAAAATAACATGTTGGTTAGACTGCAGGCTTATGACGGCAGATGATTCATAAGACACTTCTTGAAAAGAGACAGAAATAGAGCCAATCTTATCTGGCTTCGAAATGTGTTCCAAATATGTTGGGTGTTTTCTGAGACTGAACCTTCTCGGGTGAACTTTTTCTTGAAATGAGAAACATGTAGGTGTTGAAATGTCTAGCTTCTGGACCCCATTGCCACCAGAGATTGTGAGTTTATGTGTTACTAGGCAGGGTATTCATGTGTAATGCTTTGTATGTAATGCAAACCACGTTTTAAGAAATTCACGTGTTAAGCAGTACCCAACTGAGAGAAGCAAGAACTGTGGTTATGTACGTACATGTATGTGATGGTGTTTGTGGAGCATGAACCTAGCTCAAAAGCAACAGAATGCTGAACGGGGCATGGCCCTCAGGAAAATGTAATCAGTGGAAGAGCAAGGGCTGACTGCATATAATATGATCAAACCTCTCAGTATCAGAGATAAGGTAGACATTCAGATGTACCCATGCTCTGAGAGAATCAAAGCAGTACCTGAGGAGTTCAGGGAGTGGGCATTGGCATATCCATTTGCAAGATGAGGATAACTTGTACAGTGCGCTTTATGTCAGCTCTCGAGAGGAACGAGCTCGTATCCCACAACCTTTGCAGCTGATAGCCGGTAACTACAGTCCTAAGGTGGGGGTTTAGATAAAGTTTCAAGACAAGAGTAAAGTAGAAGGATTCACAGTTTTTTGTGGGTTATGTTTTACCCTAAAAAACAAACAAGTATCCCATCCAGAGCCAACCTGACTCCTTGGAAACGATAGAGGTGGGGGACCACTGGTACGCCTATTAACAGCACACCCACTATTGTGGGCGGGAAGGGCCGTCCATGTGTTTACCATGAAAGGTGTACTGGAGCGGTAATTTACTACATGGTAGCACCGTTGGAATAAGACTGCCGGCTTCGAGGAACGGCAACAAGTGGGTCGGTGGACGCACCTGAGCGCCGACACGACGTGGCCGGTAAGCAATACAATTTTGAATGGCGGGAGAGATCTGAAATCACGACAGGACGAGGGGGTTGAAAAGAAATACCAACCGCTACAAGCATAGGCAAGCGGGAAGAGAGCAATACAATGTTTGACGAATCGGCACGCCGCAAAGCGGCATCGGATATCTTTAAAAAGAACCCGGAATCTGCACAAGCATGTAAAACAAAGAACTTTGCAGGCACTACGAACTTGGCATCGAAATTCACAGCCTTAGAAAGGCTTTATGAGCTTTATGAGAAAGTGGTGGGAGGCAACCTCCCTCCAGAGCTATATCAATGAAAATCGAGTCCCGAGGGGACTAAGAATATACACTATTCCTGCCTACGAGAACCCTGATCCACAACTACTAGAAGAATGGGCAGAGCACAAAGCCCAATCTAGTAAAGGGATGCTAGTGATCCTTATAAAGTTCGCCTGGAGTGACCGGGACAAGGCGTTACAGGACTTAGACAAACTGGAAACGGAAATAGCAAAGGAGGAAGACACGACCAAGATAGTAGAACTAAGGGAACAAATGAAGAAACGTTTAATCAAGTATGAACTAAAAATCAAACAAAGGAAACAGAAAAAGTTCGAAAGGGATGAGCGAGACTATGCTCAAGGTCGTATATTAACTTTCGTGAAGAAATTCGACAAACCAAGAAAGGAACTATTTGCGAAAAAAGTTGCACCAACCAGTGAACGCGTAGAAACATCAGAATCTGATGTAACAGGAAACGAATCCTCAGGAGAGAAAGGGGCCAGTACATCAACAGAACGACAGATGAAGACCCATTTTCAGGAGGAATTTTGACTTAAGCGCCAAATGTGGATGAGAGGTGGCAAAAGCAAACCTCCGGAAAGAGCCGCAGGAAAACAAGAAGGGGTGGCTGGTGCAGGAGAAACCAACATATCTCCACGGATGACGCGCAGCAAGAGGGGCAACAAGCGCAAATAGAGAATCTTACCATCATTAACCTTACTCCGAAGAAACTAACGAGTGATGAGGAGTCGGAGCTAAAGTTAGGTCTGATGTTTTGTCCATCTAATAGGTTGGAATATACCCAAACACGAATTGACCTTTTCAAACTAACTAGGAAATTGAAGCTACATAAATATTTAAAACTGAAACCAAATGTCGCTAAATTAACTAAATCACAAAGAAAATCAAAAGCAACTGACGCATTGACATCTGAAGATTTGCCTGCTTTGGAAGACATGGAGGCATTGCGAACAGAGAGAGAGGAGGATAAAACCAGTACCCTGGATATAGTGGAAAGAACTATAAGACTGGGGATTGAACAAGAAAAAGAAACTAGCCCTTTCAAACCAACATCGCAATTTTTGCCTCAACTACCCATCGATGCAATTGATATTTTTGCAGAGTCAGTCAATAAAGATCTACTCAAATTAAGAACTAACACGAGTAACAGGACGAGGTACAATATCACCAAGCAACAACATCCAGCTTTAGAGAACTTAAGAAATGATGCATCCATAATATGCAAGCCTTCGGACAAAGGCGGTAATATTGTTATACAAAAGAGGGAACAATATTACGCTGAAGCGCAAAGACAACCTTCGGACATCCAATGTTAATAAAGGATAACCAAAGAAGAATACCATGCGAGCATAACACAATACCATCTGTTAATTAAATCTTGGTATGATAAAGTCATGCTAGAAACTGATGAATATCTTTTTCTTCATTGTTTGAACCCAAAAGTACCAACATTCTATCATATTCCCAAGATTCACAAGGATAGAGATCGACCTCCTGGGAGACCGATTGTGTCTTCGCAGGGGAGTTTGACTGAGCACCTGCCTATATTCATTGACCATTTTTTATTTAAATTTGTGACTGAGTTAACGTCCTATATTAAGGACACAAAATATTTTTTATGTCGAATGGAAAAATTACAGTGGGACTCTAGTTACAAATTAATCGTTTTGGACATTACAAGTCTCTACACTTGCATTAACCATAAACAAGGCTTGCAAGCTGTAAATTATTTCCTGTCTAAACGACCATTGAAGTTTGTTGAGCATAATAAAATGCTGTTGGAATTCACTGAGGTCTGTTTAACACATAATATCTTTTTATTTGAAGAGGACCACTATAGGCAAATTTCCGGGTCAGCGATGGGCACCTGCTTCATCCCCAGCTACGCGAATTTATTTGTGGGCTGGTGGGAGAAGCAGGTGGCCTGGTCGCAACAAAATAAATCATGGATGGAAAATGTGGTAGCATGGCATTTTTATATCGATGACCTGTTTATAGTTTGGAGTGGCCCTACAGAACTAGCACAGGAGTTCATTGTGCATTTGAATAACAACAATGTAAACTTACAATTCACTGGGAAAGTTAACTCTATGACCGTTAACTTTTTGGACTTGCGAGTTAGTGCAGCGGGTAACAAACTCAATATGTCACTTTACCGCAAGCCAACTGCGGGTAATTCTACCTTACACGCAGGGAGTAGTCATCCACCCCAATTGATTAAAAGCATCCCCTATAGGGAATTTTTAAGATTAAAAAGGAACAGCACCAGGGAGAATGACTTTAGATAAGGAGCAAAATTAAAGTTGTGACAGGTTTAGAATGCGAGGATATAGTAAAGACAACATTCAATAAAGTAAATAAGATCCCTAGACAGGAGTTACTGAAGGAAAAACTTAACAAAAAACAAATGATGAAACTGTTGCCAAGTTCAGATTAATTACTACATTCTCAGAGGATGCTAATCAACTGAGAAAAATAATGAAAAAGAATTGTCACATCCTTAAAACGGATGGAGTCATTGGATCAGATTTACCAGCAGTTCCCCAAATAACCTTCAAGAAGGCTAGATCAATCGGAGACCATTTAGTACATAGTCACCTAGAAAAAATGGCAAGCACTAAGGGAACCCTGAAAGAAATTAGGTTTTTTTTCCCGTGCGGGAAATGTAAAGCCTGCATCAACAGTAAGAGAACATTGTCATACAAAATACCAGGTGTGAAAAAATGTAAAACAATCAACAAGTTCCTTACATGTAATACAACCTTTGCAGTTTATTGCCTGCTATGCCCCTGTGGATTGAAATATATAGGGAGCACCATCCACCCCACTAAAGTTCGGATACTGGAGCATATGCGTGCTATATATATCGGAGACCGGTGGATGGGGGGGGAGAGCGATCCTCATCCTCCTTGACCTATCAGCAGCATCCGACACCGTGAATCACACGGTGTTGGTGCGGAGGCTGAAGGCGGTGGGGATTGGGGAGGCGGCTCTGTCCCTCCTCTCCTCTTTCCTAGAAGATAGGGAGCAAACTCTACACTGGGAAAGACTACAGTCTGAAACCTTCCATTTGCCATGCGGAGTTCCACAGGGCTCGGCATTGTCACCCACGCTCTTTAACATCTATGTGGCCCCACTCGCCAGTCTCATCAGACAACATGGTTTTTCGTTTGTGTCTTACGCCGACGACACACAGATTATCATCTCTGTATCAAAACGGTCGGAGCCAGTGGCCGATAGATTCCATGCATGTCTGGCTCACATCATGAGCTGGATGAGTAATAATTACCTCAAGATAAACACGGATAAGACAGAGGTCATGGAGTTTGGTGGTGGCCCGTCCCTGTGGAATCACACCTGGTGGCCGATAGAGGCGGGTGTATGCCCAACACCATCCACGAAAGTTAAGAACTTGGGGATCATCTTTGATGACCTACTGGGGTTTTCTGCCCAGATCAACCACGTAACCTCCACTTGCTTCTACATACTGAAGCTTCTGAGGAAGGTGTTCCCTTTTATTCCTCAGGAGCCAAGAAAAACAGTGGTAGTGGCCTTAGTCTTATCCCGTCTATACTATTGCAATGCTCTATTCATAGGCATTTACAAGGCACAAAAGACCAAACTGCAGTCCATACAAAATGCGGCCGCACGAATACTTTTGAACATCCCAAAAGGTCACCCCACTTCTGCTGCCATTAAGTCGTTACACTGGCTTCCAATACAACAACGTATGGAATTTAAGGCCTTATGTTTGGTACATAAGACATTATATGGCGGAAGTGATTCCGATCTGCGAAAAATCTTTCAATGGTATATTCCCACTAGAAGTCTTAGATCTGCTAATTCTGGCCTCATCTGTGCCACTAAAGTCCGCAGAGCTAGATGGGGGGGAAAAGCCTATCGCACTGTGCAGTCAGGTTGTGGAACAAATTGCCTATTACACTCAGACTTCAACCAAACATGACAGTTTTCAGGAAGCAAATAAAAACATGGTTATTTCCGGAGTCATAATTGATCAGTACCGGGATTGCTCAGATCTCTTCTTTCTCACATCAGCGCCAAGACGCCTCGGCATTCGAGCGCTTTATAAATTAAAATCCTATCCTATAGCTAAAAACGATGCCGTATATCCAGTCGCCAGACATTTCGCTGAAAAACATCAGAGCAACAGGGATCTGTTGCGATACTTTGGCATAGATTATGTATCACAATGTGTGAGAGGGGGTGACAGGATTACTAAACTTAGGAGACTAGAATCAAGATATATTATAGACCTCCAAACAAAAACTCCTAAGGGAATGAATAGTGGGGAAGAGCTTGCGATACACCTTGGAGATTAAAACAGTGTTAACTATGAACTAACATGGGACTGGTAGCTAACATTGATATAGTATGATTGAATGTATGAGGGAAGCTAGGGAGTAATTATATATTAGTGCAATGAATTGGAAATATTTGCATTATTGTAATGAATTGTAAGTGTGCACATGCAGGATTCAGTAAGTAAGATAGAAATTATATTAGACATACCCTTGGTACAGGAGAACTATTAAGCCGATATACGGCAGGATGAGACAATGAACAAATGTTGCTGAATATATATTTTTGATGATGGACTGAAGAAGTAAGACCAATAATGAGACCAAAACTATTGGATAGTAATGGCGGATTTGATTACCAAAGATGCTAGTTCTTTGGTGGCACTATTTAGTGTGATGTTTAGTCCATATTATTGCCAGGCCGATACACGGCAAGATATTTATTGATTGAGGACGCCGTGAAGTTGTTTTCTCACCCCCCGCTGGGGCCAAAGACCGGAGACAGCAGAGGGAGGCAGACTGGGAGCAGGGGAGTGTAGGACTACACTCCCCAGTGTTCTTTGCGGCTCCCAGCGCCGTCGCACAGCCGCCAGCGTTGCCTGTGCGCCAGGAGGCGCTTACAAATCCTGCCAGGGGCTCCCGCAGCGCGGGACGCCGTGAAGTTGTTTTCTCGCCCCCCGCTGGGGCCAAAGTCCGGAGACAGCAGAGGGAGGCAGACTGGGAGCAGGGGAGTGTAGGACCACACTACCTAGGGTTCTTTGCGGCTCCCAGTGCCGTCGCGCAGCCGCCAGCGTTGCCTGTGCGCCAGGAGGCGCTTACAAATCCTGCCAGGGGCTCCCGCAGTGCGGGACGCCGTGAAGTTGTTTTCTCGCCCCCCGCTGGGGCCAAAGTCTGGAGACAGCAGAGGGAGGCAGACTGGGAGCAGGGGAGTGTAGGACCACACTCCCCAGTGTTCTATGCGGCTCCCAGGGCTGTCGCGCAGCCGCCAGCGTTGCCTGTGCGCCAGGAGGCGCTTGCAAATCCTGCCAGGGGCTCCCGCAGCGCGGGACGCGCGCGGGCGTGCCCGGGCCGCGCCTGGGCCGCGGGCGGGTCGGTCTGCGCCCGTCAGAGGCTGGGCCACCACCCTTGCTTCTTCTCGGGGTCCTCCGTAGACCTTTGGATCCTGATCCCAGCTGTAACAGCTTGCAAGGTCAGTGACCCCTGTTCCAGGAATTTTTCATCTGGCCATTAGTCTAACCTGACCACAATCATGGGTAGGTGGATTTGTGTGGGGAAATCTAACGTAGCACATCCACAACTGTCCTCTTCACTCCAACCAACTTCCATAGACAGAATGTTACAGAGAGCCATTGGAGTAGTTGCTACTGAGATCGAACTAACTGAAAGACGATTGTCTCTTACCCCTGATCTTGCCCAACCCATTAGCTTGCATGATGATTCAGGATCCTCATTGCCCATCACCCAGGAATTTCCAATCTCCCCCCCAAGGACCCATGCGGCGGGTAATGTGGTTGTGCTACATCAAGAAGGTGCTCGCCCGAAAGTCAAGAAAACCAAAAATGCTGCTCCATTGGCTCAAAAGCGCAAAAACTATCTATGGTCCATGCAATTTCTGGTGACTTAAGGGAGGCTGGTCTGGAAACACCATTACAGACAGACCTGGACCACCCAGCCTGGGTTACGGATGTGATGGTGGACTTACAGGTCCAAGTAAGGACCATTGAGAAGGATGAGCTAAAACATTTGTGGGAAAGGGTAGATAAGCTTACCAAACTAGTCGAACTATGGGTGGACAAGACTGACGCAGCCCTGAGGGTAAAGGAACTGGCCAATCCTGTAAACACAAACCAGACCCCCTAGGTACTAACCCTGAACCCCTAGTGACTGCTAGTACACCAACCTCCAATTTAGCAATCCATTCCAACCAGGAGGGTGGGGGAATCCGACTGAATAACGCTGAGGGGCTAGGAAAAGGATCTAGTCTACACCATCAGGAGTACAATCAGGGGGCACAGGCAGGAAGAAAAAATGTTCAAACCTTAGCTAGACCTCAAGCAAGCAGCGCTCGTAGCGAGAAGCCTGGGATCAAAAACGTCTCACACGAGGGCAGACAAGACCTAGGGCTAATTCTACCATCCATAAACCTTCCCCCGGACTCAACCCCTTATGTAGTCATACTAGCGGGTGTCCCTGAGTTGAAAAAGGGGAGCAGAGAGTCATATCTTGAATTAAGAAATAAATGCACACAGTGGCTAGCCAACCATAAACAACTCTCATATAGAGACATAAATGAAATCATCATGGTTCGCAGGGTGGGCTGGGTGGGCTGGAGACCAAAAGACATTACTGGTGACTGCGTTGTGATAAACTTCAAAAACACAGTGCTTGTGGAATCCCTTCTAGATCGTTTCTACCAGAGGAACAGGGGGGGTATTAGCTCTTTACCATTAGGCTACTTTTATCCCCCTGCCCTTATTCCACCGGCAAGAAGAAGATATGGTCATTGGAGGGGGGAATGGCTGCAGGAAAACCATTTCTCCCCAGTAGGCCAGGGCCAACCATCCCCCTTATTCTTCAACATTCGGGTAGAAAATAGATTCAATCCTCTGGAGTCAGTAGATTGACTCGCGAGCGAGGAGCCCCCACAAGAATTAGCCAATCATCTTAGAGAGGTGGGGACACAGCGAAGGACAAGCGTACAGAGGAGAATATTCTCTAAGCAGAACCTGGGGCTGGATGTGGAAAGTGAGGCAGGAAAGTATAGGCTAACTAGGAGTATACATAAGACAGCTATCATTAATCCACCGACCCTTGATCCTTTACATCAGGATACACAGACCTCCAACTTAGTTCAGAGGGATGTAGTAAATACCTCACATAATCCAAAGGGCGCTCACGACCCAGTTAACAGAACAAGTACACTGCAGCGAATGGAGTACTGCCATCTCCCTTTGGGCAGTCAAGAGAATGAAGTCATAAACCCCCCCTGCTCAATAAACCAAATGGGCCCTGCCAGTCTGCAAATCCTCTCCTGGAACATAGCTAGACTACCTTCTAAACTGGATAGTCCGGAATGGGGCCGCTTCATAGAGCAGCATGAAATCTGCATGTTCCAAGAAACATGGGCCAAAGATGAAATACATAGGATGGGCTATGCATCGTTTAGCATTCCAGCTACTCACGTGGGGAAGGGCAGACCTTCTGGAGGCCTGTGTACCTGGGTCGCAGTACATTTGGGCTGTGAGGCAAAACAGCTAGAGAGCTCTTCTCGTGACATCCTTTGTGTACTTCTTTCCTTCCACACGGGATTAGACATAGTTTTAATTAATGTATATTCCCGACCAGTACCCAGAGGGAAAGAGTCCAACACACTCGAACAACTAACTACTTGTCTCTCAACCATCCCTGTAAACCTCGGGGTAATCATTGGCGGAGATTTTAATTGCCAATTTGAATCCCTGAATGGCTTGGCCTCGGGCGCTCTCTGTGAGGAGGATCGTTACTGTTCCATCCCAGAGCCCAATATCCCTCCAATAAGGGCATGGACCCCACTAGCATTACAGATAAGCACTCTTACACTAAACTTTTCACTGAGAGCTTGTAATGGACGCACTACATCTGACTCGCCTGGGAATCACACTTATAACAGACAGGGGCATACTTCCATCATTGACTACATTATGGTAGATGTGAAATTATGGCACAGAGTGATAGATTTTAAAATCAGTCCTCGCCATGATAGCGATCATAATGCCCTCATTCTAGCAATGGGTGAAGAAGGACTGCGCACACCAAGGTATGCTATTCTAAAGTTGTAGCGTGCTCCTGGGGTATCACCCTCTGGTCAAGGGGTGTGAAGACAATGAGAAGAAAGCGTCACCTGTATAGGGAACGTCCCCCTGGGCACAGGCTGATAACCACACAATATGTGGATATGAAAAAGCTGTATGAATATTAATGTCAACCAATGGATAAATCCAAAATATAAAGTTGAAATCAATTCTTTTTAATGTATTAGGGTCATTGATATTTCATGAATCATATCGGTCCCATCAAAAGTAGATATATCATAAAAGCTTCTAAATGAACATTTCAAAATCCCGATGCATTTCGGGCTGTCGAAGCCCTTCGTCAGGGGCAAATGATCTAAAAATAATCAGCAAAGGATACAGTCAAAACAGACGATCCGTCCAGCCAGAGTATAATATACATGATGCATAAGCAAATATCAAACAACAGAATATGATGCTGATGTCAGGTAATGAAATTGTGGGTAATAAAGTTATGGGTGATGAAATTATAAGTGGTGAGGTGACGTGAACCATACCGAGTCTGAAACTGAACCATGTCGAACAACCAAATGTGAAATAGCAACGCGTGCGTGCAAAGCGTATAAATGAAAAGCGAACCTAAAACATGCTGCAGTGATACGAAGTGTGAGACGAAAGAGTGAAGGATACCCAAGGTGAAGGAGCTTAAGAGAGCGTCTCGTGAGTTAAAAAAATATATATAGAGCCCAGTGCTGAAAGTTGCAACCAATGTCGATAACCAAATAACCTCACAGGTGACCAAAATCGGACAAATTGGGTGCTCACCCGAAACCAGAGTGGAACGGAGAAAACACTCACCGGTGCTCCAAGAAGCTACCGCGTCTGAACGCGCTAATCAGAAATGTGAGAGCGGCCATGCAACGTGTGTAGTTATATCAATAAAGAACGGACTCACAAACGAGCCAAAGTGTGATAAAAGTGTAGCGGCCATCTTGGAACGTCCAAGGGGAGGTATACTACAATACAGATGCTCGGGTCTGTAGAAGATGTCAACGTAATTGTGTGGTGAAAAAAAGGTTGAATGTGAGACAGTCTGACCAGGAAGAAAAAATAAAGAATAAGTGCAGGCTAAAAACAGTGATGTAATGTGGAAAGCAGGGATCAGGATGGAGAGTAGGACAACCACTGTGTATAAATATAGAAACAAGAAAGGAAGTGATAGAATGGGATGAAGAGACTCCTAGTGTGCCAGATGCATAAACGGAGAGAATAATGAGAAGAGAAATTAGATGAAGTAACCAGGTGAAATGAGTGAGACGGTTTTTGAAATGTTCATTTAGAAGCTTTTATGATATATCTACTTTTGATGGGACCGATATGATTCATGAAATATCAATGACCCAAATACATTAAAAAGAATTGATTTCAACTTTATATTTTGGATTTATCCATTGGTTGACATTAATATTCATACAGCTTTTTCATATCCACATATTGTGTGGTTATCAGCCTGTGCCCAGGGGGACGTTCCCTATACAGGTGACGCTTTCTTCTCATTCTAGCAATAACAACACCTTATGCCATGAATTCATTTGACAATTTGCCAGCTCCAGATACATGCTTGATTCAGTCAAATGGAGGGAGGAGAGTCTGCTGGGGCGAATTCTCCCAGTCAGAAGAAAAACTGGCCATGCTCTACCAACAAATCCTTCCATATTTTATTGTTGTATACCAAGCTGCAGAGTCAAAGGGCACTTCTAATTACAATTCAACAATTTTTAAAAATCACCAAGAGTTGTTTACATCTATGGCCGCTTTCTTTTAACAAAACAAAAAGCCTAGGGCGACTAAAAAATCCCAACACCCATGGTTCAACTCAAACTGCTGTGTAGCTAAAAATGGCCTTGTCACCGCCATCAAAAGTAACGCCAGGCCAGCGATCAAAGAAGCTAGGGTAAAATATAAGAACGCCATTGCCAAGGCAACAAAAAAGCTGGGAATCGCAAAAATGGGATGTGCTTAGAAGTGCTTTATTAAATCATGACCTGAGGACCTTTTGGAATATTATCAATTCAGGGTCTCAGGAGGGCAAATCAGCCATAGAACCCAATATCAGTGAAGAAGCATGGAAGGCCCACTTTGAATCACTTTACACAAGGGTTGATGACGGGGAAGGGTTAGTGAACAGACCCTTACCGTCCCCTTGTCCGATTTTTGTAGATACCCCTCCAATCTCGCTGAGAGAAGTCTCTGAGGCCCTGGGCATGATTAAACCAGCTAAAGCCGCAGGGCTGGATAAGATCCCTGGTGATCTCTTCCGCTCTGAGCCAACTGTATGGGCCCCGTACCTATCCTCTCTGTTTAATGCAATTCTCCAAGGTATGGCGATTCCCTCCACCTGGGCAGGGGCCGAGATAATACCAATCTATAAAAAGGGCTCCCCGCTTTCACCTGTCAACTATCGTCCGATTAGTCTGATAGATGTGTGTCAAAAAAAATTTGCACGTGTCCTACTGGGGCGTCTCCAGAACTGGATGGAGGAACATAACATCCTTACCCCCCTCCAAGCTGGGTTTTGAGCAAGGATATCAACAACTGACCAGATCCTAAGGCTACAGATGATCCACTGGAAAACTGTTAGAATAGAGGGTGGCAGCCTCTACCTTATATTTGTAGACCTTAAATCTGCCTTCGACCTAGTACCTAGTACCAAGGGACAAAATCTGGGCAACTCTATTAGACATGGGAGTCCCAGAGTATCTTTGCCACCAGTTAAAAGGCTTACATGAGGGCAATTTTGCTCAAATTAGATTTGGTAAAAATGGCGAACTTTCATCCCCCCTGCCTGTCGAGAGAGAGGTCCGGCAAGGCTGTGTCCTGGCCCCAACTCTCTTCTGCCTTTATATTAATGGCTTAATAGATTCATTGAATGCCGGGGTAAACATCGATGCTCCCAGGCTGGCGAAACGCACAATACCTGCCCTCATGTTTGCAGATGATACGCTCTTGCTTGCTAAATCCCCTATGGGAATTCAGAGGACCCTGAACAACTTTAGCGCCTTCTGCAAACATCGGGGACTAGAAATTAACCTACAAAAAACAAAGTACATGGCTTTTAATGCAGGTAACACCACTCGCCCAAACCCTTGCCTGGATGGAAGTCCCCTAGAGAGGGTATCCATATTTGAGTACCTGGGAATTGCACTGACAGAGAGAATGGATTGGGGAGCCCAAATCAGTAAAATAGGCTTAAACCTATCCCAGACTACGGCGGGTATTTTAAAACTATATAGGACGTGCTCTGAAAAACTGGTGAGTCCTGTGGTGGAAATTTACCAGGCACAGGCTAAGACGGCCACACTCTATGGAGCAGAACTATGGGGGCACTGTCCATCTGGCCAGTTAGCTTGTACTGAGAATTTATTCGCCAGACAACTGATGGGATTGCCTCCTAGCACACCACTAACACCTCTCCGTATGGATCTAGGGATTAGACCCATCGAGGAAGAAGCTGCTCTTAGACCTTTATTATACTGGCGGCGCTTGTGGTCCACCCCTGAATTAGCCCCCTATAGAGAAGAACTGGCTGATGTCATGGGGCTGGGAGGTGCAGGGAAGTTGCCTTGGCTGTTGTATGTCAAGAAAACATGTGAGGACCTGGGCAGGGGCAGTCTGTGGCATAATGCAGAAGAAATCTCCCAAATGACTTCCAGAAAAGTCTTGGTAGAGAGTTATAGAGAACATAAACTCTCCCAGCTTGAGAGGAGACCCTCGGTGGGGCGACTGACTGCTGAGTTTCTGGACGTAAAAAGTACATATATTTTAGAACCAGTGTTGGACGACATACAGCCGCTCTTGGCGAAGAAGCTTTATCTGCAATTTAGGTATGGAGTCCTTCCGCTGCGTTCATTTACAAAAAAGTGGGAGGGCTACACAAACGCAGAGTGCCCTGCGTGTTTTAACATAGAAGACTGATCTCCATGTGATATTTCTCTGTCAGGGGTACAGGAAGGCAAGGTCGCGATAGCTACTCCAACTTTGTAGGAATTTGGGGTCTAGACACTGTCGCGACGTGTATAGGATTTTAAAATCTGACACGCGCATGCCCATTGTTTTTTCAATTTCACGCTTTTTATTTTCCATGTGGTGCACACGCAGAGCCATCTTAAACAAGTCTGTAAACAGGAATGACAACTGTCTATGATATGTTTTAATTTATGATTTTCGCACACACTGTATTTATTTGGTTGCTGTGGAGTCAATTGAACTATTCTTAATGACCAACATTCCCTGACATTGAATGTATATAGATTATTGCCCCGTAATGATTGTAGTTTTACCTAAACACCATGTTGACAACTGGAGGCAAATATGCTGGCTGAGTAAATGCATTGCTTTTCTGTTTTTTTAGTCATCATCTTTATGTGTACCGCAATTTTAAGATTGTAACACTAAAAGGAGCAAAATATTGCTTGGAAATATCCTCTAAATGGATACTGCACAAGCACTTTATGTCTTGTTTTTCAAGATGGCTGATGCCTGGAATTGCTGCTCCAGAGCGTGGAATGTAGATCTTTTTATTCTCTTTTTTAACCATTTGTATTTTATTCAATTTGAAATTGCTATTTTATACTGTGCTTTTATGGCCAATTGTGCCGAAATAAAGTTCTTATGAATGAATGGATATTGATTAAGAATGTAATTCTGTAATGATAACGAGGACAAACATGCATTTTAATAATAAGAACTGCATTGTGGCATCAATACAATAGAAAGTATACCATGATGTTTTGATATAATATTATTGTGCTGATACACGGCTAGATAATGATTATGAATCTTGTGTTTACATCTGCATTCATGGTAAAAGTATACTAAATGACTTAAAAATACCGCATAGAAATGTTAATCTAACATCGTTCCAATATGGCGACCGCAATTGTCTTAGAAACAAGTCCATCGTCTATGTCTAATTGTATCACGTGCGAATGTTCTTCTCTTTTATAACAAAACATTTTTCGTTTGGCGTGCGTAACAAAACATTGAAAAAGGCACCAGCCGAAACGCGTCTGTTTGCTCCAAATAAACAGATTTTGATATCACCCCTGCGAGTGCTCTTTCCTTTGGAGTAGGAGAGGGGAAAAGGGAGGGCATATATATATATATATATATCCGTTAGGTGTTCCTCCTTCTGGACACCCAATCCTACGGCGGCACACGTCCAACAAACACAAGTTGAGACGCCGACTTCCAGGTCAGTATTTTAAAAAAAATTATATATTTATTTTGGCTCAAACAATAGGCAATAAACGGTCCTTTACTTTACAATCCTGGACCAACGCGTTTCAGCGAGTTGCCTTCTACTGGGTCACTGTGGGTTCGACATTGCACACATTATATTACATGTCCTTCTTCCATGTCCATAACCCCTGGTTGCAACTAGAGCGATACCTTTCTTAGTTTTTCTTTGGCCAAAAGTCCCCACCATTAGTGATTCACTTCAGCACATTTTAAAAGAAAATCTTGTAACATTTGTGTTGTTATATTCCTAAACAATTTAATATATTTTTTCTTTTTTTCTTTTTATTCCATTCTTTTTCCCCTAAATTCATGTGATGAATCTTGATTTTTTACCTACAGCACACATGTTTTTGTACTACATTTTATCAATGTACAAGGGCCAAAGCGAATAGAGATATTAGAGTACAAATCAATTATTGCACAAATGAACAATGTTTCTCCCTATTGCACTTCCCATTGATTAAAATTTAACACCAATGCACGGTCAAAGATGGAAAATGGTCTAAGTGTGAGTGTATAAATAATAAAACCTTAAAAGATGGAATCCTAAAAGAGCACAAAAAGGCACAAGGGATTAAAAACATTATCACTATTATTCCTTTTCCAAACAAATCCCACAATATTTTTTTTATATTTTAAAGTGCCATGTGCTTCTCGATGATAGTTCCCCACTACCCGGGGTTCTCAATAAAGTGTCATGTGCTATTACTTAGCCCCACTCCGGGATTCTATTCAGTAGAATGTTAAATAAAATTCCTTTAGCAATTTTAAAGTGACATGTGCTCTATTGAGATTATACTCACTCACGAGTATTCCTAATTAAAGTGCAAAATGCTGTTATTCAACCCCTCCTTATTAAAGATTGTACTATTTCTATCATATAGGATATAATATTACCATGCAATATATATACTCAGCCTCTCTTTGTTTTTGTTTTTAGAAGTCCCATTTCATTTGGTCATCTTAAAGTGCAGAGTGTTTAAATAAAGTGCTAGTGCAATATTTCATTTCACAAGGGAATATTATTCCTGCACAAATTCTATCTATGATGTAATACTCATTAATAAAAGATAGCCCATGTTCTCTTATAGTTCACACTTTCTCTACTTCAGTTAAAACGTAAGTATCATACATGTGTGTGTATGTTCCTTATTTCTTACTCCTTGATATAAGATACATTTAAAACAGCTCAATATTTCAGTATCTGTGCACATAGAGAGAGTGATCCTGCACATTTGGAACTTCACATTCTAATATCACTCCATCATAACATAGTTCACATGTCCATAGTTCTTTTTAAGTGCACAAACAGTTCTGCACCCTTGTTATGGCCCCAAGGTGCCTCTGTTCCCATCAATAGTATCAGTCAGGATTCCTGTTTCCGCAGCTCACTTTCTCGATTTCTCCCTCTTGGATGGGCTTTGATGTGCTTAATGCCCCAATAAGAGAAAGTAGACAAGGATCGATTATGCATCTGGTCGAAGTGGCAGGCTACTGGGTAGGTCTTGTCCCCATTTCTAATCGCTCTTATATGCTGTAAAATCCTTAATTTCAGCTTATTTTTTGTACTGCCTACGTATAGCTTGTTGCAGCGGCATTTTAATACATAAATGACAAATTCCGTGTTGCAAGTTATTCTTTCTCTTATTGGTACAGGGCGACCATCCATTGTGCGATAGTTCTTACTGTTTGTTCCATACTCGCAAGCCTTGCATGAGGTACATTTCACAAAGCCTTCCTGATTCTTTGACAACCATGAACCCATTTCTTGCTGGTTCTTTCTGGGAATAAAGTGACTAGAGGTTAAAATGTCACCTAGGGAACGTACCTTCTTTGATGTGATTTGTGGGCCATTTTCAAAGATTTTTGTTAAATGTTCATCATTTCTCAGCACACACCAGTGTTTTTTGAGGACTGACGCAACGGTCGATTGTGCCAAGTTATACTCCAGAAAGATCCTTTTAGTATCACTGCTATTCTCTTCCTGAGACTTTTGAGGATAAAGAGACTCCTTTCTTGATTTTTCCTGAGATCTACGTCTTGCATCTTCAAGAACATTTCTTGGATATCCCCTCTGTTTAAACATCCCAGACAGCCTGTCCACCTCTTCATTGTATAACACTTCAGTGGAGCAAATTCTTCTTGCCCTCAACATCTGGCTGTACGGGATGCTCCATTTCAATGCACCTGGGTGGCCACTGTTAGCATGTAAAATGGAGTTGGTTGCGGTGGGTTTTCTGTGGATCCTGGTGGTTAAGTTCCCCTCTTTAACTTCCAATTGTATATCCAGGAAGGTACAGTGCTGTTGGCTTCTAGTACAAGTAAACTGCAGGTTATACTGGTTGGTATTCAATTTGTTCATGAAGAGCTCCAGATCTTTCTCACTGCCCTCCCAGAGAATAAACAGGTCATCAATGAACCTGGTCCATGAAGCCACCTGTTTCATAAACATGTTGTTCTCCTTGGCCCAGGCGACCTCCTTCTCCCACCACCCCATGAAAAGATTCGCATAGGTGGGGGCGAAGGAGGTGCCCATTGCCGGCCTCTGTTCTTGCAGGTAGAATTTCCCGCCAAATGTAAATACGTCGTGTGTAAGGCAGTATTCCAGCATGTCCAATAACATATGTGTATGTTCTAACCACTCCACTGGCCGATCTTTCATGAAGCTCGTGCAGGCCTGTATTCCCATTTCATGCCTGATTGAGGTATACAATGATACGACATCCATTGTTACCATGATGTACTCTTTTTTCCAAGGGATGTCGTCTAATTTTTTCAAAACGTCAGTGCTGTCCTTTATGTAAGAGGGGAGGTTGATCACATATTCCTGTAAGAATAAATCAAGAAATCTGGAACTGTTTTCTAATAAGGATCCAATGGAGCTTACTATTGGCCTTCCGGGCGGGTTCACTGTACTTTTATGAAATTTAGGCAATAGATAAAAGGTTGCCACTCTTGCATTCTCTGTGCGAAGATATTTCAATTCCTCCCAGTCCAATAAGCCTCTCTTAAACCAACCCTTCAATTTCTGATGGTATTCTACTTCCAATTTGGTTGTGGGATTTGTTCTTAAACAAGTGTAGTGCTGTAGGTTGTTCAATTGTCTTTGTGCTTCCTTTACATATGTGACTTGGTCCATAAGGATGATGTTTCCCCCTTTGTTGGAGGGCTTGATAATGAGTGCAGGATTATTTTTTAACTCATTGATGTCTTTCCAATCCCTTGATGAAAAATTACTCAGTGTGGTCAATCTTCCAATCTTTTTGAATGTTGTTCAAATCGTCGACCACAAGTTCATGAAAGAGATCCAAGCAGTTCCCTGGTGGAAGCTGCGGGCAGAATTTGCTTCCAGGTCTCAATCTACTACGTACATGTTCATTTGTCGTGAAGCCCATGTGCTGAAGTTTCTCAATTGATTGATTAATATTGGGTTCCCCTACTGGTAAATCCTCCATATTATTGATCTGATCCAACTCTTGAATATTTAATAAATCTGGGACATCTGCAATTTGGAATGAAGAGCGTCTGCTGGTCTCCGTTGTTTCTCGCATTCTTGTTTTATGCCTCATTTGATGGAATTTATGTAACTTTAATTTCCTTACATATTTATAAATTTCTATTTTTGTGTCTACGAAGTCTGGACGAGATACTGGGCAGAATGTTAAGCCTAGATTGAGCAGGCGCATTTGATTGTTGTTTAATGTTACCGATGAGATATTAATTACCAGGGGTTTTGAGTTCACATCCGTTATTTTTCCATTCATTTCCGATTCCGGTTCCTTCCTCTGCCTCTTCCTCTTACCCCTTCTTGTTCTGCGTCCTCCTTTGGTTGTCCCTGCTGTGTGCGGCCCCTTCCTCCTTGTATCGTTGTCATTCGGAGTAGTCTTAGTTCCTTGTGACAATCCAGTTTCTCCCTTGGTGTTTCATCCACGCTGGATCCAGCGTCTGAGCTCACTTCGCTTTCACTTTGTGCTGATCGTATGATTGGAGTAGATCTATCTTTCGCTCTCAGGCTATCAAATTTTTTAGCGAATGTGTAAACTCGGCCGTACTGGTAATCCAGCCTATCTCTCGTGAATTTTCCAGCTTTTCTTTCCATTATTTCCTCGTCATATTTCTGTAAGGACTTCTCCATCTTACTGAGTTGATCTTTTAGGGTGCCGTCCTCCTTGTATTTCTCCAATTCTTTGTTAATTATCTCAATTTTCTCTGACTATAACTTCATTTTTCTTCTTGCAAGCTCAATGAGTGTCTTCGTCAATCTCACTGAGCATTTCTCTGTATTTCCGCACCATTCATTGATTAAGTCCTCGTCCATATCCTCATAGGTTGGCAGTAGCATTATCCTAAGACCCCTTGGTATTCTTTTACAATCCAAATATTTGGTAAGGGATGTCATTTCCCACCATTGTTTGGCTTCTGCGCGTCGTGCACGCTCCAATTCCCTCACAAGTTGAGTTGCTGTTCTATTTCTTCCATTTTCAGCATTTTCTGATCCCCAGGGCTCATATCCTCCTGGAAGGTACGTTCTGCAGCCAACTTCCATTTCGCTTGTCTCTCCTTCATCTCTTTGGACTGGGCGTTTCTGTCCCTCGTTTCTCTGTGTCAATAGATTGCACTTAATATCTGATTTATTAATTGAGCTGTTTATAAGGGCTTCGCTCTGAGTTACAATGTATACTTATAATTATTGCAAATGTTCCCAATGAGGCGTAATGTCACACAATTGTAACCTTTTTTCGTTTGGACTTCAGTGAGATATATTCTTAATTCTCACGAATCATTCCTTTACTCCATGCCATGTTTTGCCATTTCCATTCTGCTTTTTTATTCTTTGAACGCCGACCGTGTTTGTTTGGGCTGCAATGGTATTCACTGCCGAGTGGCGGAACTCTCCCTCCTTATATATATATAATTACCTGCGAAAAAACACTAAAAATGTTTTATATATATTTATATATATATAAAACCTTTTACTGTACTGTATTTTCTCTGTTAATTATTATATAATGCTGATATATATATATATATATATATATATATATATATATATATATATATATATATATATATATATTGCAAACAAGGAATCCTCGATTTGGTGATGCACTCCAAGCCGGATTCATTAAGTGCAAGCAAGCATTTCTGACCTTGGATATTTCTCTCTGCCTTACGCGTTTCGGAGTTACAGACTCCTTGGTCACAGGCATTCAAGTACCGATGCAGTTATGAAAAGGAACACTCTTACCAGCATGTTATTTATTACGTCCTTTAATTGGAAACAGGTAAATTCAGTGATGTACTGCATGCTGGGTATTGTAGTGCATAGTGCATTTTTCTTTTAGTAGATTTTAGCGTGTCCTTTGAAAGTTAATCCTTTAGTGGGTACTGCACTCTCATACCAATTTACTGTATTATTTCAGCCCTCCAGTGGGCCTCCGTGATAAGAAATGCTCCGTAATTAAGCCATCCGGTTTCCCAACATGGAGACTTCGAACAGTTCTGTGTCTCCCTGGCCCCCTTGTAATCATCTTGTGGGGTGGTGCAGCGCCACGGCTGGATAGCCGTAAATATTGGTTGCAAACAAGGAATCCTCGATTTGGTGATGCACTCCAAGCCGGATTCATTAAGTGCAAGCAAGCATTTCTGACCTTGGATATTTCTCTCTGCCTTACGCGTTTCGAGTTACAGACTCCTTGGTCACAGGCATTCAAGTACCGATGCAGTTATGAAAAGGAACACTCTTACCAGCATGTTATTTATTACGTCCTTTAATTGGAAACAGGTAAGTTCAGTGATGTACTGCATGCTGGGTATTGTAGTGCATAGTGCATTTTTCTTTAGTAGATTTTAGCGTGTCCTTTGAAAGTTAATCCTTTAGTGGGTACTGCACTCTCATACCAATTTACTGTATTATTTCAGCCCTCCAGTGGGCCTCCGTGATAAGAAATGCTCCGTAATTAAGCCATCCGGTTTCCCAACATGGAGACTTCGAACAGTTCTGTGTCTCCTGGCCCCCTTGTAATCATCTTGTAGGGTGGTGCAGCTCCACGGCTGGATATCCAGCCGTGGCGCTGCACCACCCCACAAGATGATTACAAGGGGCCAGGAGACACAGAACTGTTCGAAGTCTCCATGTTGGGAAACCGGATGGCTTAATTACGGAGCATTTCTTATCACGGAGGCCCACTGAGGGCTGAAATAATACAGTAAATTGGTATGAGAGTGCAGTACCCACTAAAGGATTAACTTTCAAAGGACACGCTAAAATCTACTAAAGAAAAATGCACTATGCACTACAATACCCAGCATGCAGTACATCACTGAACTTACCTGTTTCCAATTAAAGGACGTAATAAATAACATGCTGGTAAGAGTGTTCCTTTCATAACTGCATCGGTACTTGAATGCCTGTGACCAAGGAGTCTGTAACTCCAAACGCGTAAGGCAGAGAAAATATCCAAGGTCAGAAATGCTTGCTTGCCCTTAATGAATCCGGCTTGGAGTGCATCACCAAATCGAGGATTCCTTGTTTGCAACCAATATATATATATATATATATATATTCACTGAAAAAACCATAGGTTTTAAGGACAGTTATAGTTAGTTGGACATTTCACTCGTACAAAACCCATGAAATTCCCCCGTTATAGTTAGTTCGGCGAACTATAACTCGCGCCCCGCAATGCACTGCTGATGACGTCACATATTACATCACTCATGACATGGTCAGTGACATCACTGATGACATCACTGATGACATCTCAAATGACATCACTGATGACATCACTGATGACATCATCCAGTGACTGTGTGTTTCTGTAAAGTTTAAATATGTTTAATATATATAGGGAAAGGCGTATTGAAGAATGAGTGGGTGTATAAGTGTCTGAATGGATGATTTAGTAGGTGCGTGACTGACTCTATAAGTGAGTGATTAAACGTATCTTACTGAATGCATGGGTTAGTGACTAAACTGTGTGAATGTCTGTATCCGTCTGTATGTTGTTGTGTAAGCGGCTGCATGGGTTTGTGAATAGCTACATGAGTGTCTATATGGGTTATTGATTGGTTGTCTGAGTATCTGTATGGGTGCTTGAGTGTTTGTGTGGGTGGGGTGTGTGTGACTCTGTACATAGATGTGTGGGTGGGTGAATCACTGGGTGCATGATTTCAAGAGTGCATCTGTGATGGACTGCTTGGGTGGGTGAGTGTGTGTATGGGTGTGTTAGTGAGTGAATGTATATCTCAGTGGTACATGTGTGAGTAACTACATATGTGAAAGGCAGTATATATGTGTGTTGGAGTATTTAAATGGCTATAAGTGAGAGTGTGTGATTGTGAGAGTGGCTGTGTGGTGACTGTGTGCTTGTATCAGTGATTGTATAACAGCGTAAGAATGTGCTAGTATTTGTCTGAGTAAGTGAGCTGGTGTGTGTATAACTGTATAGGAGAGTAAATGGCAGTGTGATTAATTATTTGCATGACTGACTAGGTGTGTGAGTACCTCTATGGATGAGTGGCGGTGTGTGAGTGTCTATGTAGGTGTATGAGTGCATATGATAGTCCTGTACTGAGTGACCGTAACTATGAGTGACTGTACTGGTGAGTGAGTGGATGTGTGTGTAGAGCAAAGAATCAATGAGTGTGTATGTCGTTATTGGTGTTGGAATGTCTATGGTTTTGAGAATGGCAGTCTGTAATTTACAGTGGGTGTATCAAAAGTTATATTAGGGTGTGAGAAGATGCATCAAATTATCACATGGATGATGTCATCAGTGATGTCATCAGTGATGTCATTTGAGATGTCATCAGTGATGTCATCAGTGATGTCACTGACCATGTCATGAGTGATGTAATATGTGACGTCATCAGCAGTGCATTGCGGGGCGCAAGTTATAGTTCGCCGAACTAACTATAACGGGGAATTTCACGGGTTTTGTACGAGTGAAATGTCCAACTAACTATAACTGTCCCTAAAACCTATGGTTTTTTCAGTGAATTTCAAAGGTTTTTTAAATGCTAATTTCTAACTATAACGTGTCTGAAACCTATGGTTTTTTTCAGTGAATTTCAAAGGTTTTTTAAATGCTAATTTCTAACTATAACGTGACTGAAACCTATGGTTTTTTAAGTGAATTTCAAAGGTTTTTTAAATGCTAGTTTGTAACTATGCCTACAGAGGTAGGACATGTGAAAAAAGAAGAAAATACGCACAGAAAGAAGCAAAAGAAATGCAGAAAGAAGCAACAGAAGTCCACAAAGACGAAGAAAAGTGCAGGAAGAAGCAAAAGATGTGCAGAAAGAACCAACAGAGGAGCAGAAAGAGGCCTTGTTCCAAAATCATCCTGTGCCCACAACTTTTTCGAATGTGTACTAGTGGTAACTGACTCTGACTAACCAGAGCCAGTGCTATGCTAAAACACACTTAGAATACAGTTAAAACACCTACATACACTAGGGAACACTATGCGTTGGGGTACCCCTGTGATTAGCATGACCTCCTCTGTAAGTCCCTAGTACATAATAGGGCAGGGGGATTAAAACTACCTCTTAAAACGCGCTACAGGGCGCGTTTGCACAGTGGTGAAGGGAGGGGTGCCTGAGGTGACATGTGTGCAAACGCGCCCCGTGGCACGTTTTAAGTTGCGGGATTAAGTCCCCTTGAATCCTGAGTGTCCCTGGGGCCCAACTAGCCCCCCAGGTACCTACAGTTAGGACCACAGAGCTGAGTTGCAGAGAGGCGTTCCGAGGCCACGCACCTTTTTTCACCTCTCTGCAACGCAACTCTGTTGTGCTTACCGAAGGTACCTGGTGGGCTAGTTGGACTCCAGGGACCCTCAGGATTGAAGGGGACTTAATCTCCCAACTTAAAACACGCCACGGGGCCTGTTTGCACACATGTCACCTCAAGCCCCGCCATCTCCCTTCACATCTGTGCAAACGCGCCCCATGGCCCGTTTTGATTTGGGGGATTAACTCCCCTTGAATCATGAGCGTCCCTATGGTCCAACTAGCCCACCCTGTACCTCCAGTATGCGCCAGGCAGCTGCGTTGCAGAGAGGTGTTCAGAGGCCACGCCCCTTTTTACACCTCTGCAACGCAGCTCTGTGGCGCTTTCTGGACGTACCTGGTGGGCTAGTTGGCTCCCAGGACCCTCATGATTGAAGAGGATTTAATTCCCCATCTAAAACGTGCCACGGGGCCTGTTTGCACACATGTCACCTGAAGCCCCGCCCCTCCCTTCACCACTGTGCAAACGCGCCCCGTGGCGCGTTTTAAGTTGGGGATTAAGTCCCCTTGAGTCCTGAGGGTCCCTGGAGTGCAACTAGCCCACCATGTACCTCCAAAGCGCCACAGAGCTGCGTTGCAGAGAGGTGTAAAAGGGGCGTGGCCTCTGTACACCTCTCTGCAACGCAGCTCCTAGCACATACTGGAGGTTCCTGGTGGGCTAGTTGGCCCCAGGGACCCCCAGTATTCAAGGGAATTACTTCCCCTTCTTAAAACGCGCCAGGGGGTGCGTTTGCAGACTGCTGCAGGGTGGGGGCGGGGCCTCCGGCACGATGCCGTTCTTTTTTTCTTTTTTTCTTTTTTTGTATGGGAGGGGGCTGCGTGGCCCCCTTCCCTCGGCCACTTTTGGCCCGGGGACCCCATCCCCCGGGGCCTGAGGATTTTCTTTTTTTAAATAAAATAAAACGGGAAGGGGGCCGAGTGGCCCCCCTTCCCTGGGCATCTATTGGCCCCGGGGACCCAATCCCCCGGGGCATGCCCTCTTTTTTTTAAAATTTAAATATTTGGAGGGGGGCTGCCTGGCCCCCCTCCTCAGGCCATTTAAGGCCCCGGGGACCCCATCCCCCGGGGCCGGCCTTTACGTTTTTTAAAAATTATTTTTGGGGAGGGGGGCTGCGTGGCCCCCCTCCCAGGCCACTAATAGCCCCGGGGACCCCATCCCCCGGGGCATGGCTACTCGTTGGGGACCGTGGGGGTCCCCAATCCCCTGCGGTCCCGCCGGCTCCCGCGTCCTGCGGGAGCCGGCATTGCTTTTCCATAAGGGGAGCTGCTGACATGCAGCTCCCCTTATGGAAAACCAATCTGCTTTGCTTCATTGAAGCGAGAGCAGGTTTCCCTGCTCTCGCTTCAATGAAGCAAAGCAAGTTTGCAATCACAGGACAGGAGCCGCGAGGCTCCCGTCCTGTGATTGCAAACAGCAGTGTCCCAGGGGGCAGGCACCCCGGGACACTGCAGGAGCCGGCTCTGGGGGGTGGCGGTCCCCAGGGCCATGGAGGGCTCCAGGAGGGGGGCCGCGCGGCCCCCCTCCATTCATTAGTAAAGCCCCGGGGAGGTGGTGGTCCCCGGGGCTTCGGGGGTCCGAAACTTCCTGGTTTGGAGTGTTGACAACCAATTAGCATGCAGCTCGTGGTCGGGAGGGATCAAGTGAGAATGCAAAAATTTAAAAGTGATTTAAAAAATAGATTGGAGAAATATGAGAAAAGAATAAAAGACAGAAAAGCAACTAAGTTCTTGCGAGATCGTTTAGACTTTGAGAACGGGCGTATTTATACGTTCGCCAAACGTTTCGGTACGTAAGATGACAGAAGGTCCAAAGCGGCAATATCACAAGTCAGGAACGCTCACAAAGCGAAATGAGCTCAGACACAGGCTCAGAAGTGAAGCAGGAAGATCCTGCCAGGAAAAATGCAATGAGTATGAAGCTTACAGTAGCTAATGAGCTACGTTTTTTACAGTTGGACCAGAGGACAGACCATCAAACACAGGAAACGTCATAAAAGCAATCAAAAACTGCAATATTCCAAACTAATGAAAAAATTGAGTAACAATCATGAAATAGTTGTTGCAAAATCTGACAAGGGTGGCAACATTGTCATCTGGCCACAAAAAGACTATTTATTAGAAGCACGAAGACATCTTGAAGATCAATCCTGCTATGAAACAACTAACATGAAGAAATATAATACAGCTAAGGAAAACTTGAAAATGAAATTGTTGCAATGGAAAAGAGAGGGAGTCATTTCTTCAGATGAATATCGATTCCTACATGTGGAACACCCAACACTACCTAGACTGTATTTGATTCCTAAGGTCCACCAAAAACCTCACCGATTCCTGGGAGACCGATTATAGCAGCCATCAATAGTGTGGGAGAACATGTAACGCAGTATGTGGACTTTTTTTGCAGGATCTGGTTAAACAACTTCCAACATATATAAAAGATACAGGGGACTTCCTTGGGAAATTGCAAGGTATTCAGTGGCCAGATGATTTGATGTTCATCACTTTGGACATCGAATCACTGTACACCAGTATAGAACACACGACAGGATTGAATGCTTTAGATTATTTCCTCAGTACTAGACCCCTGGATTGTTACAACCACAACAAGATGCTTTTAGATTTGGCTTCATGGTGTCTTTATAACAACTATTTCACGTTTGGAAACGATGTGTGTTTACAAAAGAGGGGTGTCGCAATGGGGGCCTGCTTCTCCCCCAGCTATGCCTGTTTACATGTTGGCTGGTGGGAGGAGCAGGTCCTTAAGTGTACTTTCCTCGCTGAATATATCAACCATGTACAACATTGGTTGAGGTATATAGATGACGTTTTTATTGTGTGGAGGGGTGATGAAAGGAGTGCCATTGATTTTATTAACAACATTAATGATAACACTGCCAATCTTAAATTCACGTCGCAGATCAGTAAACAAAGCGTTGAGTTTTTAGACGTTAACGTCTATATTAAAGATGGCAACATAGCTACTACGTTACATAGAAAAACGACTGCTGGCAATACGACACCCCATGCCAGCAGTGCACACCCCAAACATTTGATAAAAAGTATTCCGTTTGGGGAGCTGTTGCGCCTAAAGAGGATCTGTAGTAGAGAGGAGGATTTCATAATATGTACACAGCAGGCTCTCGACAGATTTAGAGCGAGAGGTTATAATGAGTCCATTCTCAAAGAGGCAGTGAACAAAATCACCACAAAATCCAGGGATTCTCTTTTTTCTAATGTCAGCAACATAGAAAGCGCTGAAACTGCAGGCAATGCCCCGAGATTGATAACCTCATTCAACAGGCAGGAAAGAAAAATCAGGTCGATAATAAGACGCAATTGGCCGATTATAATAACAGATGGGGTATTAGCCCCTAGCCTTCCTCCACAACCTACGATTACATATAGAAAGGGTCCCTCAATGAGAACACAAATTGTCAAAACTAATCCTGAATTAGCAACTGCCAAGATGTGGTTACAGCCTAGGCAGGGGTTCACGAAATGTTCCTCTTGCAGAGCATGTAGGTTCGGTGAGAACACTACTTTCTATTTAACTCCTTTTAGTCCAGAAGAAGTTTCAATCAAAGGTTGTTTCAATTGTAAAACTGAGTTTGCAGTTTACGTTCTGACGTGCACCTGTGGCTTGAGGAATGTGGGAAGCACCAAGCTGCAGGTGCACGTCAGAATTTTGCAGCACTTACGAGCCATCGTTAATAATGACTCCACGTACCCCGTGGCTCGTCATTTCAAGCAAGTGCATAACAATGACCTCAGTTGTTTGAAATACTTTGTGGCAGCTGCTATCCCAAAACTCCGTAGAGGAGGGGACAGGGAAAGGATGTTGAGACAATTAGAATCAAAAATGATATTAGAGTTGGATAGCAAATTTCCCAACAGGCTCAACAATACTGAGGACCTTTACCATTTTCTATAATGTATTATCTGTTTATGAATTTGTGACTTCGCCGTTATAATTTAAATGAGCTTTTGAACTTTCTAGAGTACTGTAATAGAGTCCATGCCGCATGGGTTTCCCTTTTTACTCTTTACCCTTTATGTTTGCATTAGGCTCAATATCAAGAAACCTTTGTGGTTTTTAGAATTATTTACACTAGTGTGGTATATGTATTTTCAGCACGAGCACTTTAGTAGGTCAATTTTGACCAATAGCTGCACTTTTAGGCACATGGCACTTTTTGCACTGCTGCATAGTTTGCACACAGTACAAAATCCCCTCTTCAATGCATTTAAGCAGGAAGATTATGGAGTAAGGGATCTTGGAACATTTCCGGCTAGAATTTGCACAGTAAACTGTTTACTTGTTCTTATTGCGATTTTTGCACAGTTCTGAGCTCATGATTTTAGTGTTTTCAGGTTTTTATTTATGTATTTATGAATGGAACATGCCTTTTACTAATTATTTATGGAGCCCAATACAGGTAGAACATGTGCGTTCATGGAGTATATTCATGATTTATATTTAGACTTCTAATTGATTGAGGTTTAATTTAATAGTTCCCATACAATGAACAACGTATAACTTATTGGTGCATTTAATGAATTCATTGCCAGTATGTATAGTAGTACTGAGTGCAAAGAATGAACAGATAGAAAACAGACTTACCATTGCGAATTAATATGTGCCAGTGTGTCTTCTATGTTTATTAATCACGTGGTGGCAATGAAATGGTATTCAGATATAAAAAAAGATGGCGAACTGCGTTTGTTGATATGTGAGCAAGAACACGAGTTGTCCGAAATGCGTCATTCTTGAGGAATAAAGAAGATCTGCCATATATTTGCTGGGTTCGTGTCTCTCTGTGCGCGTAACGGAGGTACAGAGAATCCATGGTGTGTTTTGATATATATATATATACATATATATATATATATTCCACAGAAAAACGCTCGTCGAAACCTCGGGACCCCTGGAGGGTGGTGCATACCCCGGGAGAGCACCCGGTACCTTAATTTCAAAAAGTCCTTCGTAAACACACGAAAATAATGCATTCTCAGGACTTGTGCAAAGTTCAATCAGGAAGTTTATTGTCGCTTCCACGCAATGCGTTTCGGCATAAAGCCTTGCTCAGACGTAGGAAGTGAATTATCAGTCAAAGTTAAATACCAGTTTCCACATACACAAAGGATAGCACAATAGAAAAAGGACTCACAGTCGTCATAGTGTTACACGCAAAGACGGCAGCCATCTTAGAGCTAGTAAAAGTTACAAATAAGTGTACATGTAATCAAGTACTCTGTCTCCTGGAAATGCATTATACAATTTAAAACGCACATTGTGTAAATTAAATGCAACATCTGAAAACATTTAAAAAAAATAATACTATACAAACAAATTACCGGAACCGCGATGGGGACGTGCTTTGCCCCTAGTTTCGCGAATTTGTTTTTGGGCAAGTGGGAGAAGGAGATCTTCACAGAGAACCCCAATTACACTGAAGCGAAACATGTCGTCATGTGGCTTCGGTACATTGATGACATCTTTATGGTGTGGAAGGGGAGTGAAGAAGGAGCCACTGACTTCATCAGGAAACTTAACAATAACATTTATAACATCACTCTCACAAGTACTATGAGCAAAATGGCAGTAGATTTTCTTGATCTTAAAGTTGAGGTTGTGGGGGATACTGTCCATACTAGACTCTACCGTAAGGAAACAGCAGGCAACACTCTACTGCATGCCCTCAGCAGCCACCCGGATCCTCTCAAATGGAGTCTCAAATATGGGGAGCTGCTGAGGGCCAAACGCAATTGCAGCACAGATGTTGCCTTTAAGGAAGAAATGTCCACCATGGTCAAAAGGTTTCGAGCTAGGGGCTATCCGCAATGGGTACTTAATCAAGCTATAAAAAAAGTAGAACTGGTACCCAGAAGTAACACCTTACACAGGAGCACCAACAGTATAACAGACATACAGGATCAGGAAGAGAAGTACTAGGGTCATACTTACATATAATAGGAACGCTAGGAACATCAGGCGGATTCTATCCCAACATTGGAATATCCTCAAAAGTGACCCTCATATCGGTCCCCTCTTAAATGAAAAACCCAGCATCACTTACAGGAGAGGCCACAGTCTGAGGGATAAACTAATACACAGTGACATTACCATCCAGAACACTGAGAATGTACAAGGCCTAAGTGGCTTTTTTCCCTGTGGGCACTGTAAGGCCTGTAAAAACAGTTACATGAAGAAGGAAGTTTCGGGAGGAGGGGGCAGTAAGAAAAACATCAACCAATTCATCACATGTGGCACTCCCTTTGTAATTTACTGTCTGGAATGTCCGTGTAAACTTAAGTATATTGGGAGTACTATCCACCCGGTCAAGAAACGTGACCTCGAACATATGAGGGCAATCACTAATAAAGACCAGCAATATCCAGTTGCACGTCACTTTCAAGAACATCATTTCTCTAACAGTGCCCTTCTCAGCTATTTCGCGATTGAGCAGATCCCCAGACCAGTTAGAGGGGGGACAGAGCCTTGAAGTTAAGACAGCGAATCAATGTATATAATTGATCTTCAAACTAAGAGCCCCTGGGGTCTTAACCTCGATGAGGAACTGAGTGTACATCTATACACAAGATGAAACATAGATTTGGTCCATTCCTCGTCTGAGAATTAGGATTTATTGCTTACATTTAGTTGTCCTCAGTACATGGGTATTGTGGCAATTTGGTACATGAATGGGTCATGAAAAGTTTTTTAACATCTGTTTTTAACATCTCTTTAACTTCTCTTTCTCCTTGTTTGTTTCTTTTATTTCAGGAGGAAAGGAAGGGACCCACACAACTTTGGTAGCTAACTCACGGGTTCCCTAACCTTTTTTCCGGTGACACATGGCGACGCAGTTTACGTCAGTCAAGACTTTGCACCTGTGGTTTGATTTAACTTTATTTCTGTTACTGGGTTTGTTCTCATTATGAATATTGTAGCATTTAATTCGACTTGTATATTTTATCTCCTCTCCCTTCCTTCACTTCTCCCTTTTACGCTTCTCAACTTGCAGTATTTTTTACTGTGTGATATGTGGGATGATTACATACAGTATATTTGGGCACTGGCCCTTTAGTTATGAATTAATAGTGTCTGTATTAGGAGGCGTGAAAATTGAGGTGGTAATATCATATTCATGGCGCAGGAAAACTTGGTTATACTCATCCTATGATTTATAGGGCACTGGCCCTGGACAGAGTATTGATTTGGTTAATCATTTATATGCACTTATTCCATAAGACGGTGTGGGAGGGAGATATGCAAGTTTAATGTCCACACTGTTTGTGGGCTTTGACTTGTGCACGCTGCTGTATTTTAGACGACTGGGTGCACTTGGAGGAATCAACATTCTATTTTTCCCACTGAGGTCCCGCTCACGGGAGTTATGATATTTGAGTACGTATTCCAGTACAATCGTTCAATTGGTTCTAGGGTGGTTATCACCTTTGTCTATTTTCTTTAACTTTTCTCACATTTTGCCTATTTAATTTTAATTTTCACATGAGTACTGTCACAGGGAACAAATTTCCACATGCCGATTTTGTTAATTGGGTAGAGAGGATGTGTGTACAATAAAGTTTATTGACGAAGTACAGCAGCAATGAGTGATGCCACTGGAGAAAAGGCCGTCTGAAATGATTAGTGAATAATATAATTTAAAATCATTTTTTTTAAAATGTTTTCAGATGTTGCATTTAATTTACACAATGTGCGTTTTAAATTGTATAATGCATTTTCAGGAGACAGAGTACTTGATTACATGTACACTTATTTGTAACTTTTACTAGCTCTAAGATGGCTGCCGTCTTTGAGTGTAACACTATGACGACTGTGAGTCCTTTTTCTATTGTGCTATCCTTTGTGTATGTGGAAACCGGTATTTAACTTTGACTGATAATTCGCTTCCTACGTGTGAACAAGGCTTTATGCCAAAACGCGTAGCGTGGAAGCGACAATAAACTTCCTGATTAAACTTTGCACAAGTCCTGAGAGTGCATTATGTTTGTGTGTTTACGAAGGACTTTTTGAAATATATATATATATATGGATCAAGTGAGAATACAAAAATTTAAAAGTGATTTAAAAAATAGATTGGAGAAATATGAGAAAAGAATAAAAGACAGAAAAGCAACTAAGTTCTTGCGAGATCGTTTAGACTTTGAGAACGGGCGTATTTATACGTTCGCCAAACGTTTTGGTACGGTAAGATGACAGAAGGTCCAAAGCGGCAATATCACAAGTCAGGAACAATCACAAAGCGAAATGAGCTCAGACACAGGCTCAGAAGTGAAGCAGGAAGATCCTGCTAGGAAAAATGCAATGAGTATGAAGCTTACAGTAGCTAATGAGCTACGTTTTTTACAGTTGGACCAGAGGACAGACCATCAATCAATAAGAGGACGTGGGAGACTGAGAGGAAGAGGAAGCAAAGGAGAGGAGGACAGGGATACCGGAGGAGCACCAGGAGGAGTAATGGAAAGATCATTGCGCTCCAATGTGAAACAGAAAGCGAAACAGTAGATAGGAACAATACAGTTATCAATTTGAGTTCCATGAAGTTGACAGAGGAGGACAAGTCGATATTGGAACTGGGTCTGTCCTACTGCCATAAGAATGATTTTAATTATGCAAGCAATAGAATGGATCTATACAAGTTTATTCAAAAATTGAAACTGTTGAAATTACATAAGATGAAAAATGTCCTCGAACCAGAGCAGACCTCAACAACAATCGAAACCCAACCATGCCAGACGAGTGTGACTGTGTCTGATGTACCAATTTTAGAGGACATGTGGGCATTGCAGAATGAAGATGAAGAATTTGGAAAAGATGAACTCCCAATAGAATTAAAGAATTTGAAGTTGAAAGGAGAAGATGATGACATTTTTCAGTTTTGGTCGAAAGAGGAACATGGCGGCCGCAAACTAAACGGCCGCGGTCCGCTCTCCAGGGGTATTAATGAAGGCAATGTCCCAACCGGTTTAGCTGCAGCTTTATCGACATAAGGTCCCCCCCCCCGTTAACATCCAAAGGGGGTCATGCGCGACGACTTCTCTGTTTTTGGTTCCGATGGGGGCCCGGGCCGAGATACCTGTAAAGAGCTCGGCGTGATCGGCTGGCGCTGGGAAGAAGCGGCGTCTGGGCTTAGAAGATCGGATTCGGCTCGACTTCGGCTCCGGGTCAGCGGGGGCAGAGCCAGCACTGGAGCTGGTGTGCATTCGAGTGCTTGGGTTCGTACGGAGTGCGGGTGGAGGTTGGATTACGATACCCAGGTAGGAATTGCAGATTTGAGCTACTGTCCAGCTGAGGGTGCCGGCTGGAGTGGAGGTGAGAGGAGGCTCTTCTTCTTTTCTTTTTTGGGAGGTTTGTGTGGAGGCTCGAGTGGCAGTTGGTGTTTCCTAAGGAAAACGGCTATTACAATCTCGAAATTGTTTACAGAGGAGGAGGTCCATTTAAACTGTATGGAGATAAGTGGTGAAAGAGAGACAGGGAGAGCGGGCGCCTCACCACTCAAAATAAATAGGTATATCTTGCGGACAAGAGTGGCGCACTCGTCCAATAATATTGACATCATTAAATCCAACTTTCCTCCCCGAGTCTCTCCACCTGTTTCCGAAGTAAAAGCCTTTGTAAAAAAGCGTAAGCAGAAAGGAGATACGAAAGGCGATGAGGTTGCTCCCAAGGGGGAAGAGGTTGGTAAGAAGAAGGGCAGAGGTAGGGGTAAGAAGACATCATTCCCCAAAATTAAATTCACTCCCTCATTGAAAACATACTATAAGGTTATGTCCTCTGTGAATACCTCAACTGCCTCCGGCTGTGATCCCTCGAAGAATAAGGGCCAAGTGAGCCCCCAGGCGGGTGAATATAGCTCTTTGAACCCGCAGGTGGCGCCCATAAGTCATCCCCATCTCCATCCCCAGAAGGAAACATGCGTAGCATGTGCAGAGACGTCAAGTGCTCAACAAGAAGATTCAGCGGGGGGTCTTTTGGGTGCGCTAGCGGTGCATCCAGAAGTGAGCCTTCTGAACAGGTATTCCGTCTTGGCTGCCCATGATTCTCAGGGAGCATCATCGAGTACGTTGGAAATTCTAGATGACAACGCGACTAAAGACCTTATAGATCCAATGACACGTCCTCTGGCAGATATCCTACTTGCACTGAAGGATGAAATGTCAAGTAGATTTACTATCTCTGAGACGAATCAGGCTGAGATGACCAGTAGATTTCTGGTTTCCGAAGCGAATCAGGCAGCCATTCAAGCCTCCTGTGATGTGCTGACCAAGAGATTAGATGAAGTCACCCTAAGAACTGATGCAATTGAGCTGGAGATCCCTAAGATTAAAGAGACTATGTGTACAACTTCCGCAGAATTGGCTAAGCTATCAGCCCAGAATAAAGAACTTAAGGAAGGTCTTGAATGTTTAGAAAACCACTTTAGGAAGAACAACGTAAGGCTTTTGAACGTCCCCGAAGCCCTCGAAGGGTCAGATATTAAAGGGTTTGTGATCTCTTTGTTAAAGGGGACTGTTCTCAAGAACTCACCTGAAGTCCATCTTGTTCATGAGATACAAAGGGTACACCGGGACCCATTTAAGAGGAACCTAGCTAGGCAAAAACCCAGGAAGATCATGGTTAATTTCTTGTCTTATTCTGTTAAGGAGGAGATCTTGTCTTTAGCCCTTAAGGAAGGCAAAATAATATCTGAGGGTCAAAGCCCCTTTTCTTTTCTCATAAGATCTGATATTTCCCATATTACTGCAGCAAGACAGTGGGAGTTGGGGAAAAGGCTTGAGGAGTTAAACAATATGGGGGCTAAGGCTCAGCTGAAGTTTCCCGCATTTTTGCGCGTAATGTGGAATAATCATATGCATCAGATTCGCACAACTGAAGAGGCTGATGCCCTTATTGTAAAAATCAAATCAGATCAGGGGGGAGAGAGGGGGATCGTGGTGGGGGAAGGATCTATGTAATTAATAGGCAGTTAGACCCAAGTACGATTTTAGATTTAACGTATCTCTCTAGCCCCGGGGGAGCAGCGACCGAATAGGCTTTGCCTATTGGAAGGGAGGGTTCCTTATGGGATGGAGGGGTTGGGGTTAGGGGCACAGAGGGAGGGTAAGGGTAAGGGGGGGGAGGGGTTCACTGGGTGGGGAGCTGCGGGTAAAAAATAAAAAAAATGAAAACTCATCTCACTCAATTTTGAAGAAGGTTTGTCCTGTTGGTATAAAAAGTCCGCAAGCTAATGGCTGGAATTTCATTAAAAGATAATAAGGTCACATTTATCTCTTGGAACGTGAAAGGGCTAAGGTATCCTCGTAGGCAAAGATTGATTCTGAAGTATATAGAACTCTCTTCAGCTCAGATTTGCATTATGCAGGAAACACATCTTAGTTTTACAGAAAGCCGTGCAATATTCTCAAGAGTTTCTTGGATAAAATGCTATTGTACTTCACAACAGATGATCAATAGCAGAGGTGTGGCAATTTTGGTTAAGCGCGGGGTTAATTGCTCAATTAAATCAGTGCAGACGGACCAGTCTGGGAGGTGGATAATAGCGCAGATGGACTTTGGAGGGTTGGAGCTAATATGTGTTTCGTTCTACGGCCCTAATGTCGATGATCCGACATTCATTTGTAAGCTACAATCTAAATTGCTTTTGGCAACTCCTCCATTGATTATAGGTGGTGATTTTAATGTTCTTTTAGATCCATTAAAAGATAGGTCCAATTTAAGTCACTACGTAGGGGCTCCTCGTGTCCGTCGTGCTTTGATAAATATGTTTCATGACTTAGATCTGGTAGATGTCTGGAGGGCAAAGAAGGGAGACCTGCAGGGGTTTACATTCTACAGCAAAAAATATGGTCACTCCTCTAGGATTGATTATATTTTAACAGATAGGTCTACCCTGGATAGCTTAACAGAGATGTCAGTTTTACCAAGCCATCTTTCCGATCATGCCCAAGTTCTTTTTTCCTATCTCAGTAAAACATATAAATTACAGCCTAGATGGACTCTTAATAGAGCCATGCTCCTGGACTTAGAGATAATTCTGGCCATTAAGATATCGTCCTTAGAATTCTTCTCTCTGAATATGGGTTCTACCTCTATGGATTTTATCTGGGATGCCTTTAAGGCTAACTTGCAGGGTAGGCTTCTTGGACTTATAGCTTTTAAAAAAAAGGCTGAGGCTCGTGAGCTTCGTACCATGGAGGAGAGAATACTTCAGTTAGAGGATGAGAGGAATAGATTAAGTCATGGAAGCCCAGGAAAGCTGTCCCAAGTTCAGGGTGACCTGGAATGTGCTAGGCAAGAATATAGGGGTAAATTAGATGTAAAATGTAAGGCACAATGGCTCATAAAGAGTATGCAAAATTTTGAATACGGGGAGATGGCTGGTGCCCTCTTGGCATGGAAAGCAAGAGTGGATCGCTCTAAAAATAACATCAATGAATTAATAATAAATAGTAATGGAGACAAGTCTAGTAATATTGAAGACATGCAAGCGTGTCTGCTTTCCCTGTTTTCAGACCTTTATAAGGAAGATTTAGTCCCGTCGATAGGTTATATACAATCTTGGCTGAAGAGTAAATTGTTACCAACTCTTACCGATGAGAGCCGGGACATCTTAGAGGCCCCCATCACGCTTGAAGAGATAAAAGACCAAATAAAAAAATGTAAGAGCAAAAAGGCAGCAGGTACAGATGCTCTTCCAAATGAAGTGTATAAACTCCTAGTGGAAGAATTGACTCCAGCCTTGGGTGCCACCTTCGACTCAGTATATTGTCTTTCTGGTAAAGTCCCTAAGTCTTGGAAGGAGGCGACTATTGTATTGATTTCAAAGCCAGGGAAAGATCCTTTGAAAGCCGACTCCTACCGTCCAATCTCCCTGCTGAATGCCGATTATAAGATCTTTATGGGCATATTGGCGGGGAGATTGGCCAAAATAGCACCTAAACTGGTTCATGCCGATCAGAAGGGTTTTATAGCAGGGAGGTACATCCAGGAACAGACACAACTGTTAATAGGTAACATCGACCTGGCCATTGGAAGATCTGATCCTCTGGCCGTTGTGGCCCTGGATGCGGCCAAGGCTTTTGATAGGGTCTGTTGGGTGTATCTCTGGGAGGTATTAGAGGTAATGGGCTTCGGCCCTATCTTTATTCAAACCTTGAGGAATTGTTATCAAGGGGCCACTGCTAGGATTCTTCTAAATGGCATGTTGACCGCCAGTTTTAATATTCAGAGAGGAACAAGACAGGGTTGTCCTATTTCCCCCCTCTTGTTCGACCTCTATATAGAGCCTTTAGCTAAAGCCATCAGATTAGACGACTCAATCTATCCCTTTAAGTCTCAACAATATAGCTGTAAGTTAGCTCTATATGCTGACGACTTGATCTTATATACCAACAACCCTGAGGTGACTATCCCTCGGGTTGAAGCTCTACTAATGGAGTTCGGTTCTTTCTCAGGTTACTTAGTCAACACCTCAAAGACCGAGGTGATGTGCTGGAACATCGACCAATGGGAGGGTATAACCAGCAGTGACTTTAGGTATTTGGGAATCCACATTGTTAAAGATTTGGATAAAATCCCCTTGATTAATCTAAACAAAATTATAAAGGAAATAGACCGACTCTTTAGTAGGTGGAGGAACCTTCCCTTGACTATCTATGGGAAGGTAAATTTGGTAAAGATGGTCATACTCCCTAAATTGACTTACCTGTTTAATGCGGTTCCACTGGGGTTTCCTAGTAAGAGCTTAAGCACGGTTCAGAGTAAGATCGGGAGCTTTATATGGGGCGAGAAAGGCGCGAGGCTTTCTTGGAAAAAGCTGAGGAGCAAGCTAATAAAAGGGGGCCTGGCTCTTCCGGATATTGGGTGGTACTTGGTTGCGTTCCAATTTAAAGGTATCCGGATGTTACTTTCAAAACCTGAGGAGTCAGCGTGGGGAAGATTGTTGGGTGAAATGGCTACAATGGAGGGTGGTGGAGGTGGAGAGGGCTTTTTGTACAAGTTTGGGGCCCCGAGGTACTTTAAGCGAGTTCGCCTGAAAGTTCTTAAGGCAGCCTTGGAAACGTAAAGTGAGGTGTAGATGGGGGATCGGATACTATTCAGACTTTGCTCCTATTTGGGACTCCCCCGGTACTCCTCAATGCCTCGGGGATGGCTTGGCTGTACCTATCAAGAGGGCGGGCATCAATACCTGGTCGGAACTGTTAGACGCAGAGGGGATTCATCCCTGGGAATTGTTAAAGGCCAAGATCGGTATGGGGCTCTCCAGGTTTAAGTATTTACAACTTGTTTCCTGGTTTGAAGCAGAAAAGGAGGAGGAGGTCAGAGGTAACTGGGAAATGGAGCTTTCTCTTCAAACACCGCATCCAATTAAGAAGGAGATTTCTTTGTGGTACAACAAGTTTTTGGATGCGGAAGACCTGGAGATCCCATTGCAGCGCTCAGTGTGGAATCACTCTCCCCTTGAACCTATCATTGATGATTTGTATGAGCCCTCCCTGAAAATATTATACAAATTCGTCAAACCAGCAAGCCTAAAAAAGAATCACTTTTTTGTTATTAACAGGCTTTATTATACGCCAGCCAAAATAGCCAAGTTTGCCCCACTATCTATTCCTAAATGCCCTAGATGTATGACTCCCAAGGCCGATGATATTCATATCTTTTTTGAGTGTTCCGAACTGAGAAAGTTTTGGAAAGGGGTGGGAGACGTTATTTGTGGCATTTTTAAAGCTTTTATTGAAGTCAACTTGTCTCTAGTGTTTTTTGGCGATGACGGATCGTTTAGTCTGAATGCATCACAGCTACAACGCGGATTGTTATTATATTTGATACTTCTCGCCCGGAGAGAGGTCTGTAGGAAATGGAAAGACCCTATACCCCCGAAGAGTGATGACTGGCTGAAGGCTGCTTTTGCTATGATGCGCTTAGACCAGGATGGTGCAGGGGAAAGCACGACTAACATTTGGCAGCCGTTTTTGAGTTGGGGTCATAACCTGAGACTAATATAATCAGTCCTATGATTACACCAAGCCCCAACTAAATTCGGGCTGGTCTGGGCGACCTAAGCAAGTGCGGTAAGTCAAAGGGCGTCAAGATAGAAATATTGGCTTTGTAAGATCCGCAGAAGCTTATTGGTGAGATGAGGACAAAAAAAAAAAAGAAAGGAGAAGATGATACCCCATTTCATCCAAGGTCTCGTTTTGTACCTCAAATGATGAGAGACAACCTTGATATTTTTTTGGAGAATGTGACAATGGACCTACGGAAATTATATCACAATATGGGGACACAAAGAAGAAGAGCAGACCGTAAAGAGGTCCAAATCCATTGTGTAATAAGTAGAATTCAAAAAGAGCGAGACGTATTAGTGAAACCCTCTGACAAGGGAGGTAACGTTGTTTTATGGGGACGTGATTTATACAAAAATGAAGCATTGAGCCAATTAAACAATAGGGAATGCTACAAACGAATAGAGATATCAGAGTATGAAAAAGTAAAGGAACAATTCTTTGAAAGACTGAACGAGTGGAGAGACCAAGAACGTTTGAGCTGGGACAAGTACAAATTTGTAAAACAAGAGAATCTGATCATCCCAGTGTTTTACATGATACCGAAAGGCCATAAGAACATTATTAATCCACCATGGAGACCCATAATCTCATCATGCAATAGCCTATTTGAGAATGTCTCCAGGTACATTGACTATTTTTTTAAATCCAATTGTGAGAACACTCTCGTCCCATATAAGAGATTCATCAGATTTTTTAAAGCATATATATGATGTGAGATGGGACCAAAACATGGTATTATTGACCCTTGATATTGCCACACTGTATACCAGTATACGACATGTTGATGGAGTGAGGGCAACCGAGCATTTTTTAAGAACAAAAACAATGAGATTTGCTAATCATAACAGAATGCTTATTGAAATGATGGAATGGTGCTTAACTAAAAACATTTTTATGTTTGGAAACGAGATGTTCCAGCAGGAGCAAGGGACAGCTATGGGCACCTGCTTCGCCCCCAGTTATGCGAATTTACATCTTGGCTGGTGGGAGGAGCAGGTGCTCGGAGGGTGGCAGCTGGAACATTGGACAACAAATGTTTTAGTTTGGTTAAGGTTCATAGATGATGTTTTCATGCTGTGGCAGGGCATGGAAGCAAGCATAGATTTGTTCATTAATGACCTTAATAATAATGATCTGAACTTAACATTTGTGGGGAATTACAGTAAGACCTCCATAGATTTTTTACATGTAAGAATAATGGTAAGGGGGGACAAACTGGAAACAATCATTTTCCGTAAGCCTACAGCAGGAAATACAATTCTGCATGCAGAAAGCTTTCACCCAACACCACTCATCGGAGTATACCTTTTGGTGAGTTTTATAGAGCAGGAAGAACATGCAGTACTCAGCAGGAGTACAAGGAGGTGGAGAAAGAGATGACAAGTAGGTTCATCCAAAGAGGGTATTCCTAATAACTCTTGAGAAAGCATCTGAGAAAGCAAAAAATTTGAGTAGAGAGAAAGTGTTGTTTGAACCTTTGAAATCTGAGAGAAAGAGAAAGAGTAGAGAAGAAACAAACACACAGAGATTTATAACTACCGGCAATACAAAGCATGGAGAAGTGAGATCTATTTTCAAAAAGCATTGGCACCTTATTAAAGGAGACCCCGTTGTAGGCCCCGAAGTGAAAAAATATCCAGAAATAACTTTTAGGAAATCAAAATCCCTGAGAGATCACATAGTTAGGAGTGAGTATCAAGAAAATACGGTTATTCAATCTTGGTTACACTAGAGAGAGGGCTTTAGAAGATGTCTAAAATGCAAGGCGTGCCAACATCGGGAAAACCTTACAAAATTGAAAACAGTTTTTAACAAAACTATAAAAATAAGAGGATGTTTAAATTGCAAATCGAGCTTTGTTGTATATAATTAAAAATGCCCCTGTGAGAAGGTATATATAGGGAGCACAACATTACCAGGCCATAAAAGAATTTTACAACATAGGAGGGCAATAATCAATAGAGATAGAAGTTATCCTGTAGCCAGGCACTTTGAGAAGAATCACGAGAGTGACCCAAACATGATGCGCTATAGTTGTATAGCAGAGATCCCAAAGAAGAAGAGGGGTGGGAATAGTGAGAAAGAACTGCGGAAATTGGAAACGTATTTTATCCTTGAATTTGACAGCAAACAGCCAAATGGATTGAATATCGATGAAGATCTATTTACATGCCTGTAATAATGACTGCAGTAGAGTTTGCACATTCAGGAAAGCCATTTCTTTACAGAAAGTTAGGTGAAGGACAATGGACAAATAGCACTTTATCACTAAGCACTTTAAATATATGATAATTGCACTAGTATTAGCACTTGCACTTTAACAAAATAAAAAAATGATAACGAAAAAAATAAAAAAATACCAAAGAGCACTAAGCACTTTAGAAAAGGAAGGTGGAACTATATAGGTACATATAGAAATGTAAATAGGCAGCTAAGGAACGAAAAGCATTGATGCACTTTGAATTTAAAAAGGGAACTTTCCTTTTAATTTGTATATATATAAATCTGTCGTTTTTAACTCCTTAACCGCGGCGCAAATTCCGCCGCGGTGCGGGAGTTTTAATGAGTGGGCGGGGCTGCGTCGGCCAACGGACGTGCGCAGCACTAGCCAGGTAGTGCTCGCGACCGCCGTTGGCCGACGCGCGCACGGAACGAGTTAATTCATCTAATATTTTGGAATTGATGGTTTCAATTGTAATGATGAAATTATGCACAGGCATTAGGAAATGATGAAGTAATATGCAAAACAGAAACATGTTCCAAAATGGCGCCTGTATTTACCTGAGAGTACTGCCTAGGGATGAAATGGGAATTGTCCTTTGTTTATGTTAGTCTATGTCACATAGATTATGTGTATTTGAAGCAAAACATAATGGCGTTCTGTTTTCGTGAACAAGGCTGTGTGTAACAGCCGAAACGTGTGGATATCGTCACTTGAAAAGCAAATAAAACCGATAAGTATCCCTCTGGAGTGCTGGATTACTTTCCGTGAAGGAGAAAGGAGTCGTAAACTCATGGGAAACATCCTTTACATTGCGGTGATTACACCGCGATGCATTTAGAACGCTGCCATTACAACGCAAGCGTTACATCGACTTGCACTGGAGGGCGCTATAACCTAAGGAATAGTAAGATTTACTATTCCAACACCTTCCCTACTGTACGCAGACTGGTGTTGGAATAGTAAATCTTACTGCTCCTAAGTCCAGCGCCCTCCAGCGCAAGTCGTAATGACTTGCGTAGTAAAAACTGCGATGTTACATACCGCAATCATTTTGATCGTGTTGTAACATCACATATTCGTAAACTCATATATATATATATATATATATATATATTGTGACCAGGCCCTGCAGCCAACAAAAACAACAAAAAATAATGAAATTCCCGGAAACAACACTATCAAATTATTATTATCTGCGCATTGGAATAATATTCCCTATAGGTTTGACATAGGACTAAGTTCAGTATGTCCCTATCGAGTATATTAAACTTAATTACTTGTGCCAGCTAGCTCAGAGGCCACTAGAAACTCCTTGACGACAAGAAGGGAGTAGTTTCTGGCAGCCGCAAAACATGACTACTTTGTTTCCCTTTAGAATCAGAATGTGTCCCAGAGTCGTGGAAACAATAGATAACTATTTCACTCAGCTCAATCGTGCATGCTTAGTTTTCTTCAAAGTTACACAGAAAGAATAGACGGGCGTTTCAATAATAGGTTTATTGAACAGTCTTGTTTCTTGTGTAAGTAAAATGTGCTGTTACGATCACAAGACAGTATGCAAGATAAATAATGTACAGCGTAAGCAGTAGAAATAAATAATACTGCGTTAGCATTATCTTTTAAGCGTATATTCACACACATAAATAACATGAGCTAAACATGCGAGTACTCATACGATGCGTTTCTAAGCTAGTTCTACCCCAATGTACCTAACCTAACCTAGGTGTAGGGAGAGGTATGAAGTAGGTCAAGTATTCCTTACTATGGTATACTAAGAGTATGTTAAGTCTAGTATGCCTAGTATGCCAAGAGTCCCTCTAGGTTCTAGTCAGCTCCATACCTTAAGAATGAGAGAGGTGGGAATCTCTTTCCAGATTCGAACTCCAACACCCCGCAAGGGAAGTCAGATCACTGGAAGCTGGACTCTCTGCGTGCAGGGATGACAGCGTCTTCTCAGTGCGTCAGGCCGGGAAACGGGCTCTTCTGAAGTCGAGGTCTCCTCTAGTTTACAAGGGCTAGGGAAGGTATATTTATACCTGAAAGGTACCTCAGAATGTTAGTATTGACGTGAGTCGGACAGCGGAAGACGTCATGAATGAATCCCTAAGGAATAATGGTTCATGCATAATAGATGAGTCCTTGAAGAAATCAATAGTCCTGTGCTAGGGAAATTCCCGAAGCCTAAGGGTCTGTTCTTCAAGAACTCGTTGTGACGTTAGGGTGGACGGAAGTCGGAGACCATGCCTGTATTTGGAGTGCACGGTTTAATGCCTAAATAAGGACTGGGATTTTATGTCTATATAAGGACAGGGTGAATTGTGCCTATATAAGGACATGATACAGGAAAGTCTGTGTATGGACACCCTAAGAGGAATACAACACCCACTCCACTTTCGTGTGTACGATAATACTAAAATGCTAAACATTTAAAATGCTAAACATTAAATGGAGTACCGCATATTGCTAAAATATTTCATGAAACCATTTAAAAGGCATTTAAAAACCTATTAGAATGCAAAGGTACTGTACATTTGAAGCATTGCTTTTCATTTCAGGCATATAGTTAAAATGAAATCAGCAGTAATATTTACATGTGACAAAAAAATGATCGATAAGTTGTTCAAAAATCAAAGTCATTTTATGTCATGAAAATGAATGAATTTTTTTAGACTAACACGATGATAAAGTGTCTGAGGAAGTACCGCGAAGTCCGTACTATAAGGCTAGTTCTACTTTAAGCAGATTGAAGTGTCATTTTTGTTCGAAAAATGGACAAAAGATCAATTTTGGGAAGAGTTCCAAATTTTTGGGAGTATGAAGGCCAAATTGTTACTGCATCTCTGGAACACTGTGGGCTGAATCAGAGTCAGTTTACGGGTCTGGTGTAAACATGAGATCATCTATTTCCGTAGACAAAACATCGTCCACTGAAGTTGGTGTCAGTTGGAACACCTCGCGTAGTAGATTAACTGCACAGAGTTGTGAAGCATCGCTTTCAGCATATGTTGCCGCAGCAATGTTCGCGTCCGTTGTTACCTGTGTGCCTGTAGATCTTTCTCGTACCTCAGCAGCAGCGTCTGTGAGATCTCAATGAATGCTGACATCAGGATTGGCAGCCTCTGGGGACAACACAGAGCATGGGCCGTTATCGGGTCCAGCAGAGTATCGATATCCGTTGGCGTAGCTGATGGAAATGTTAGACAGGTGTCCAACACGCATTCTTCACCGCATAGCAGGCATCGTAGAACAGGTAAGATGCAATCTTGCCAGATTGGTCTGAATGACAGGAACCACGTGGTATTCAGGTCCCGTAGACGAGTCATGCCAAAAAGCTGTACTATTCGCTCACAGCACTTTCGTTCAAGGAGAGCTTTCTCCATTTCGCTTGGAGTGATGTCTGCGAATAGGCTGGCCATAGCGTAATAGCAGGAAGAGAAATAGAATTCCGGCAACAAGTGCTAGAATTAACGGTATGCCACCAATCACCGAGTGTGCAAAGTTCGGGATTATTCCGAGTATCGCTTGGAAAGGTGCTAACAGACCGGAGCAGATGCTCTTAAATACATGTACAATTCCTGTTGTATCAGACATGTTAAAGATACGTCCTATCATCTCTACGAAATGTATAGTGCAGTTTGTACGTATTAAAGTCTGTATCTCAGCCGAAGTCCTTGCTACTTGTAGATCATAGGTTTCCTTGGCCAAGGTCAAAGGCACTGTTTGCTGTAAAAGCATGGCTTTCATTCTGCTTAAAGTATCAAATCTTATAAAAGAGACGTTCAGCGAAGGCCATAGAGGCGACTCACTGACTGTGTCTATTGGGGCAAACAATACTTGCATACAGCAAGTGACCCTGGAGTTGACCGTTACTAGATATGGGATGCCTGGCAGCATGCCGCAGCAACTCTGATCATTCAACATAAGGTAACTCCCATTACAAAGTTGTCCAAACGTTGGATTAATCACAACAGCTGGTGTACCCTGCTGATGGCAAGACAAATTTGCCACAGAACCATTACAAGCCACGTGTAAAAAAAATTCCTGACATATAAGTGAACCTCTCAGTGCACGTTTACAGTGTGTACCGCTCAAAAACACTTCACGATCCCCACTCCAACATCTATATGTATACGGTAAATCCCAAGATGTCTTAATGTATTCCTTACCCAACCTTTCATATTTGCCTGCTTGCATTTGTCTGAGGCAATACTGAAACTGAAAAGTAGTCACAGGTAGTGTTATTTTGCCATGAATAAGCCATTCAGTAGCTGGTTTTTCTGCCACTGTGAATGGTAACTTTTCCAGTTTTTCAATGCTCAGCACTGTATACTTTGCTCCTCTTTGTGCCAGTTCGATCTGTTTATCAGTGAGATTGTATTCTGCAAACAGAGCCGATGTGTTGATGAAACGCCAAGGCACATAGCCCGCACGCAAAGATTGCACCGTCCAGCTTAATAACACAATAGAACGTAATTGAGATTGGCCTTGTTGTAACATCGCCAAATCTTGTTCTAGTATGTCGATAGCAGAGGATACAATGCCATCCAATGAATATATTCTGGAGGACAAAGTTGTTAACCCATTGTCGACCACAGAGAGTGTTGTCTCTAAATTAATACGATCAAGTTCACGTATTCGTTCTGCAGCCTCCATCTGTGACACTTTCCATGCTTCATTATAGGCAGCATAAATGCCGGCATATATGAAACGTTTTTGACGCGGTTTTCTTGGTCCAAGCAAGAATTCCCTAAGGTCTGCGTCTTCTTTAAGTAAAGATAAGTGTTGTTTCACATCCTGTAGTGTAGATTTCTGTAGCCAATCGAGGCATAATTTTCCTACACTGTATGTTGTTACTACCCCCGGATGCTGTCTTTGGACGTATCTTGGGTCTGGCCTATGAATAGTAAAGCCCTGAGTTTTATTCAGGAATCTTTCCTGACAGTTGTTCATGTCTGTGGGCCAGATCAACCATTTTTTCCAATCAGGATTAGATCTGTTGAGTTGTAGTATATTGTCAACTGTCACCACTGCCTGTGTATTATTACCATTTGCAGGTGTTGGTACAGAAGGTGTTTTCATCTCTTTAATCTTGGCTAGTCCAAGACAAGATGTTTGTTGGACAGTTTCATTCAAAAACATTATTTGCTCAGGGATGATGCAGTCTCTAAATAAAGCTTCTATCCCCTGCACTTGCCAATCTTTAGTACCCCAGACAGTTTTTGTGTCTATTGTGTCTTTCCAAAAGTCGAAACCCTGTCTAGACAGTTGGGCAATAAATATTGCAGAGTAAATCTGTTTTGTATTTGTTAACATAATTTTCAGTCCTGTTTTGTTTACATTTTTATAGTAAAACGTTTCTGGATCAGATGTATTGTAACCTGAAAAATATGGAAACTTATTAGTAAATGTTTTTGAACTACCGTGTGGTGGTGTAGGACAATGCTCCCATTGGTTAAACATAAACACATTTCTAGGGTAAGCAGATTTATGCAAATAATGATGACCATAATGGTTATAGCAATACAGCTTTTCATAGTCTGATGAACCCTCTAAATATTCATTTTTAGAAAATGCAGCAGATTTTTCTAGGTCAAACATTATGTCATTAACAGTCTCAAAGTCCCAATCATCAGAATAGGTACTGGACGTAATTAGATCACTCAGTGAAATTTTAAACAAATGTGGAATGTTCAATTGTTCCGTCGGGCCGAAGATATCAAAATCTGTTTTGTCCCACACTATACCATCCTGTATAAGAGCAGCTGTGATGTTCACTGTAGACAAGTCCCTTATTTCATGATGTGAGGATTTATGAGGTTTCAAAAGTCCGTTCACGTCTTTTCCTTCAGTATTCACATGGATGTATCTGCCACTTATAAGCACGCTCACAGTTGTTACCAAAGCTAGCCAGAGCAGGAAAACAAAAAGTCCAGGTGTAATCCAGAGTCCAATCCATGGAGAAACCAAATAAGTCTTTTTCAGAAAGTGAAGAAAGTCTTGTACTTGCTGCTTGAATTTCAATGATGCTGGCGTCGTTTCAGGTTCACTCGGATCTTCTGAGAACGTATCAAAGTTAATGAAATAGCCAGAAGCAGTTCTGTCAATTGTTGGAATTGCATCAGGATTTGTAGAAATCGCTGGAACCAGTTGATCACTTGCTACGTTGGTGTAGACAGGTGTATTTGGATGAACTGTTACTTGGTTTTCAAGAGGGATGAGTTCCATTGCATTGTTGCTTAGTCCTTCATTTATTACAGCTGAATTCTCGATTGTTATCAGTCTTTCAGTCTGAACCTCTTGGATAGTAGCGAGAGGAGTGCGTCTGCTACTAGGTCGGAGTCCACGAGGCCTACTATTTAGTATTGGCCACATACTGTGGTTTGATGAGGTCGATGGACACAAATCTTTTCTCCTTTCTTCCAGCAAGGGGCGGCAGAAGTACTGTTCTTGTTCCTTGAACGGCTAGGACAGGTACTGGTTGTCTGTAAGAAGGTCCAAATTCCTTCTTGTCCGCAATTTTTCTCTGACTAGATCCCCAACTTTTGGAATCCAGACAGGCCTTGCTGGGACAGCCGGTTGATCCCCAGTGGTGGTTGGCTGCAGGAATACGTTGCTTTGTTTCGTTCTTAATTTGTTTAAGTCCTGTAAAACAGCCAAACGATCTTTGATATCAAACGGTTTATTTTCCACCACTGTGCCTACATGATCGAGATCTGGTACCCACATTCTTGTCCCAAATAGGACCTCATATGGAGTGACCCCCCTAGAGAACTTCTTGGCAGATTATTCAATGAGCGTTGGACCCCATTAAGATGTTTGACCCACCCATCACCCGAACCTAATACCCTAGCTGTTATACACTGCTTTATGTCCCGGTTTTTCCTTTCCACGACCGAATTTCCCTCAGGATGGAATGGAGAGGAGTACCGCAATGCAACGCCCAGACTGGCCATGGCTTCTTTGTAAACCCGAGAGCTAAACGCAGGTCCCTGGTCAGAATGTAGCGTGCTTATTGCGTATGTGCCGATAAAGACTCGCAAATCTTTTATAACAGTTCGAGCGTCAGCCGAGCGCTGAGGCCATATCCATAGGAACCTTGATTCAGTATTTGTGGGATTGCATTTGTCCAGAAGGACGCATGCGCGTAGATAGTCTAATGCTGTCTAACAGTGGTGTCTGTACTGGGCAGCTACATTCGTAGCATGATGTCTGGTGGCGTTCTGCATCACGCTGTACCTTACAGTCTATGCAGTCATTGATGAAGATGTGAATCTGTGTATTCATTCCCGGCCACCAGTACATCTCTTTTAACGTCAAGATTGTTTTAGAGATCCCTTGATGTGACAGACCCTCCCCCAAATGTGCTTCATAAATCAAAGCTGCTCTACGTTCCATGTTTGGAATTACCCTATCCCCCACTCCAGGGATTCGAGCAAAAGGAACGTTGTTCGCATCAATTACATAAGAGTACTTGAGTGGAAACTTTTTGGTAACGCTGCACTGCTGCCCTTGCTTGAAGCATTGACAGCCAACATTATCTCACCGTCTATTTTTGTTTTTGAACGAGTGATCGCAGCTACGGAAGCCGTCTGAACAGCCCCCTTTGCGGCTTCGTCAGCCAATGAATTCCCTGCAATGTGAACGTCATCACGTTGATGACTCAGTGTGTGGATCACGTGAGCCTTAGGTAGTTCGTTTTTCAACTGAACTACTTGTTCCCAAAGCATTTTATGCTTTATTGTGCCACCCTTCGCATCCTTGAAACCATTTTCAAGCCAGTTTTGTATATATTCATTATACGACTGAACACAGTAAAAGGAATCGCACACTATTAGTGTGGGGAATTCGCGTCTGTACTTTCAAGTGCCAGTTTGAATGCTTGTAGTTCAGCTCGCTGAGCTGTACAATCCCCTAGAGATTGAGTTTTTGTGACCATAGGTCTGAAGATGCCATCTCGCATGCGACCTTTAACGATTGCACACGCTGCACTGTAAGCTTGCTTACCCCCTATTGCGGGTTGTGCGGATCCGTCAGTGTAAATTATGAATTCGTACTGATCGAGAGGCAGAATTTCAGTGGGCAGAGGACATTCTTGTTCATATTGCAGGAATGCTTGTGTTTTTAAATCTGGATCAAAAACATATTCAACATCTGTTGCAGCAAGAGAATTAACCCATTGTATCCATCTTGGATGTAATGCTTTAGCATTTGGAATGCTTGCTTTTGTTACCGCTTCTAAAGCTGGTACAGGGGTTACGACAATAATGCATTTCCCTTGGGCTAGGGCTCTTTCTTTTGCTACAGCGGTTTGAACTGCTGTCAGAATTTTTTCAGTTGAACTGAAGCGCATTTCCGCTTGTGAGTACAAATGAGATTTGTATGCAATTGGTATTTTCTCACCCTTATTGAAGGTTAAGTAGGTGAATCCGCATTGATCTGATATTATTCGGATCACCAAATTGCGTTGACTTACGCGTGTTTGTAAGTAATTTGTTGCTAACATGTTAGCCTGTAGTGAACGCAAGATTTCTGTTTGTTCTTGTGTCCAATTTTTGATTGAAAAATCAGGTTTTATTAATGCATAGAGAGGTTTAACCCTTTCTGCGTAATTTAGAATGAATGTTCTTCCAAAGTTTAGGAAACCCAGGATGGATTGTAAGTTTTTTAGCGTTTTTGGAGGTTGGAGCAGCGCACACTTTTCTAAAAAGTTAGCTGCCAAGCTCTTGCCTTCACTTGAAAGCTCATATCCTAAAAATAGGACATTGACATGGGCAATTCGGGACTTTTTAAAGTTGAACTTGTAGCCCTCAGAGGCGAAGCCCAGTATAATGGTGCTCACCCTGTTTAAGTGTCTGTCCAGGTCATCGTCTGTCAGATATATGTCATCGACATAGGACAATGCCCCATTGTCATAAATTTGTAGTAACTCCGTACCCTCACTGAGAATAAACCTGGGCTGTTCTTGAACCCTTGTGGGAGTCGACAAAAGTGACGCTGGGTCCCCATTATGGAGAATGCTGTTAAGTACCTGCTTTCAGGTGCTATATTTTGACAAAAGAAACCATATGAGATGTCTAATGTTGTTTTATATTTTTTACGCACAATGTTATTCATTAATGCTGTGCTATGTGCATTTTGCACTGCAAAGGTTTTACAACAAGTGTTTAGGTGTCTGTAATCCAAAACTAGACGATATGTATTGTCTGGTTTGGAGACAGGAAACAAAGGATTGTTCATTGAGGAGGTGCATGTTTCAATCACCCCTTGGTATTCAAGTTGATCTAAGATCTCCCTGACCTGTTTTTAGCTTCTTGCTTTATTGGATACTGCCTTTGTGCAGTTGGTTCATGTTTCAGATGTATTTTATGGTGAGGAGAGTCCTCATCCCATCCTACATGATTTTTATATAATGCTGGGGCCTGGGCTACTGCCCATTTCCTGGCATATGTATATTTTAGATGAATTGGAATATGGTTGGAGAAGGCAGGCATAATAATGTCCTCGCCATGTGGGCACTCCCTGACAAATTGTGGTGGCCAGTCTTTTTCTGCTAGAAGTATGTCATAGCCCCTTGATAGTTTTTCCCAAAGAGTGCTTTCACCTGTCTAGGTATGTCTCCCTCCATCCGGAGTGTTATTTTATATAACTTTTGTGGAGTACTAACCCTGGTGTCTACAGTCTCAACTGTAATGTACTCATTCAAGTCCACTATCTCCAGAAGTTCCTTCAGGTTCTGGCGAACTATTGTGACTTCTGCTGCACTGTCCAGCATTGTCTGAGCCCATTCTCCGTTCTTGAGTTGTGTTCTCAGTATTCTCGGCATGTCTGATCTTCAGACCTGCTACTTTCTTTTTGGAGAATTGAGGTTTTGTTTTATTTTTTGGAGCGTGTTTATCTTCTTTGGATTTCACGCGTTCTTCTCTATGTTCTGATCGTCCTCTTCTTTCCGAAATCTGTGATGAGATCTGAAAGGGACGAGAGGAACGTGTATCAGTATCTTGATACCTGTCAGGTTTTCTCAAATTATCCCTATTCCTGAGGTTATACCTCCTTTCAGAGGGCTCCTTTTGAGGAGACCTACCTCGAGATTGAGAACGTTTCTCGTTTGACTTTTGTTTATTAGTCTCCCACTTCTTTTTAGAAGATGTAGGAGTTTGTTTAACAGAGTCCTTCTCAGGACTCTCAGATAGTTTTGGTTTTAATGGTCTTCCACCCAAACTATCTCTGCCTAATTCTGCATAGGATTGTTCAATTATTCTGGGTAGCTCAGTTTGATGTTCTGTAACATCGAATTCCCTTAATTTTGGCGGATCGCCACTGCTGCTGCCTCCCTTTAATATTAGATAATATTATTGTTGAGACCTGGTCGAAATTTTTCAGTAATTTCATACCTAAGTTTAGAGCAGGCTCTGCCCCGTATTCATTTTGAATTTGTTTCAGGACATCTGGTATTACCGCAATTGAGGGAATACCATGTGTTTTAGTATAGATGGCAGCAAAGACTGAGCCCCAAGTGGTGCAGTCTTCCAGTTGTGGTGTGATCCCCATCGGTAAACTGATTGTTAGGATTCTGTGTTTCTCATAAGGGCTAGTATTTGGAAATACTGCTTCTATTTGAGTAATTTTTTGAGCTATCCAGAAAGGAATTTGCTCACGTTTTGTGGGCATTTTACCCATGACTGCGTGTAGAGTCTGTGGTGTAATTTTTAGTGTATTCCCCTGTTGGGGATTTGGATTTGGAAGTGTCAATGGTGGTTGGACTGTAAAAGTCTGCATGACATATTGGACCAATTGTCTGTAGATTTTTATTAACTCTGTAAGTTGAGTAAGTAATTCCTCATCTGACATCTCTTCAATGTAAGGATGAGGTGTGTAGCCGGCTAGAATCAGGCATGTTGCTCCTGGTCTACCTAGTGGACCGAGCCTGGTAATGTTTTTGTGATGTTTTAGGGCGCCTTTAAACCAGAGCTGATGCTCCTGGTATGTTAATGGAATTTCTATATCCTCGAAAGGAATGTATTCCTCTGGTGGATCATCTTCTTTGTAGAAGTGAAACATGTGTGTTACTGGATTGGATTCAGGAAATATTACCCATGAATAGAATACCTCTGTTTGAAAGGATTCGTGTGCCTCTATCACGAAAACTGCTCTACCACCTCTCGGTGGCAGGCCGTGTTTTATGAGTTTTAGAGTGATGGCTCTTCTTAAGTTTTGAGGGATGTCTATAACACCCTCCTCGGTTTCAATTAAACCTGTAATGTTAAAAACTGCTGCTTGGGCTGGATCAGCCGCAGCCACACCGTTCTCGGTGTCATTGTCCCCAGCGTGTGGACATTTTTGTTTTTTGAAAAATGTAGAACAAGTTTCAAGGAAACAAAGATAAGGTGCACAATATTTTGGAACACTGTATCCTTCAACGTTGAGCAAACCAAACAGCTAATATATAGGGTGTTTCCCTATGTAGCCGTGGTGGATACTTAACCCTGCCACTCCAGATGTCTTTTGGAGTGTATGGGTAGGGGTCTCTGAGAGAAAAAGCACGGCTGAGTTACTCAGTATCTAGCGTTAAATTACCGCCTTACCAAACGTTGGGCGCCATGTAGTGTAGCTCCTATTTCCCTAATAGGCTCTGCGCATTGGAATAATATCCCCTATAGGTTTGACATAGGACTAAGGTCAGTATGTCCCTATCGAGTATATTAAACTTAATTACTTGTGCCAGCTAGCTCAGAGGCCACTAGAAACTCCTTGACGACAAGAAGGGAGTAGTTTCTGGCAGCCGCAAAACATGACTACTTTGTTTCCCTTTAGAATCAGAACGTGTCCCAGAGTCGTGGAAACAATAGATTACTATTTCACTCAGCTCAATCGTACATGCTTAGTTTTCCTCAAAGTTACACAGAAAGAATAGACGGGCGTTTCAATAAAAGGTTTATTGAACAGTCTTGTTTCTTGTGTAAGTAAAATGTGCTGTTACGATCACAAGACAGTATGCAAGATAAATAATGTACAGCGTAAGCAGTAGAAATAAATAATACTGCGTTAGCATTATCTTTTAGCGTATATTCACATACACAAATAACACGAGCTAAAAATGCGAGTACTCATACGATGCGTTTCTAAGCTAGTTCTACCCCAATGTACCTAACTTAACCTAGGTGTAGGGAGAGGTATGAAGTAGGTGAAGTATTCCTTACTCTGGTATACTAAGAGTATGTTAAGTCTAGTATGCCTAGTTTGCCAAGAGTCCCTCTAGGTTCTAGTCAGCTCCATACCTTAAGAATGAGAGAAGTGGGAATCTCTTTCCAGATTCGAACTCCAACACCCCGCAAGGGAAGTCAGATCACTGGAAGCTGGACTCTCTGCGTGCAGGGATGACAGCGTCTTCTCAGTGCGTCAGGCCGGGAAACGGGCTCCTCTGAAGTCGAGGTCTCCTCTAGTTTACAAGGGCTAGGGAAGGTATATTTATACCTGAAAGGTACCTCAGAATGTTAGCATTGACGTGAATTGGACAGCGGAAGACGTCATGAATGAATCCCTAAGGAATAATGGTTCATGCATAATAGATGAGTCCTTGAAGAAATCAATAGTCCTGTGCTAGGGAAATTCCCGAAGCCTAAGGGTCTGTTCTTCAAGAACTCGTTGTGACGTTAGGGTGGCCGGATGTCGGAGACCATGCCTGTATTTGGAGTGCACGGTTTAATGCCTAAATAAGGACTGGGATTTTATGCCTATATAAGGACAGGGCGAATTGTGCCTATATAAGGACATGATACAGGAAAGTCCGTGTATGGACACCCTAAGAGGAATACAACAGCATCAGAGCGCTTTACATGAGCACCAATCAACTCGGATTTTTAGAGAATGACTAATCACCCATGAGAGTATCTAGGTGCTGGTTTCTTGCTGAGATCAGTTGAAGAGCCAGGTCTTGAGTCCTTTTCTGAATTCAGGGAGAGGATGATGTTCCGATGTGCAGGGGGAGGTCATTCCAAGATATGGCAGTGAGGTAGGAGAAGGAGCATCCTCCACTGTCGCTTCGGCAGATGCGGGCAGTGTGAGCGAGGGCAAGCAAGGTGGAGCGCAGGTGTCTGGAGTGTTGGTGGAAGTTCAGGCGGTGGTTGATGTATGCTGCCCTTGGTGGTGGAGGGCCTTGTAGGCATGTGTAACATCTTGAATTGGCATCCTTTCTTGATGGGGAGCCAGTGGAGGTACCTGAGGTGGGGGGTGATGTGGGTCCATTTGAAGTGGTCGAAGATGAGTCTGGCGGCTGAGTTCTGTATCGTCTGGCGTCTCTTAAGCAGTTGGGTGATGAGTCCTGCGTAGAGCGTGTTGCGGTATTCCTTCCGTATTCCAGCTGACTTGGGCTTGAGTGACAGCTTTCCTGGGGAGCCACCTGAAAATCTTTCGGAGCATGTGGAGGGTGTGGAAGCAAGCAGAGGAGACTGCGCTGATCTGACATTTCATGGTAAGTTTGCTGTTCAGCATGATGCTGAGGTTGCGGCATGGTCTCTCATTGTGGGAGTGGGTCAGAGTCTTGAGGCTCACAAGGTATCATTCCACGGGGAGGTGTTGTTCCCAGAAATCAGCACCACCTTCTTGTCCATGTTGAGCTTCAGGCAGATGGTCTTCACCCAGTCGGCGACACTCTCCATGCACTTCTGGAATTTGTTCCTGGTGGTGGAGGGGTCTTCTGAGAGCAAGATGATGAGCTGGGTGTCGTCTGCATAGGATATGATGTTGAGGTCGTGTGTTCTGACAATTTCGGCCAGAGGCGGTAATGTACGTGTTGAACAGGATGGAACTGAGATGATGCTCTTGGGTTCCAAAGTGAAGGGTTATTGTTCTCAATCAAACCCAAATAGCCACTGAAATTCGCCAGTTGTGTAAATCAACACACATAGCATATGACATAGATTGCCTTGACCACCATACTCAAAACACCAATTTGCAAACAGCAAAACATACAGAAAAGAACATGCAAAACTCAGTCTCACAGAGAATGTCTGTTCTGATACAGAACATAAATATGGAGGTGAAATGTTGCTTTCATGAGAGGAGGGCAGCGCCTAATATCCCGCAATTAAATATGTCGGCAAATGACAGTGCTTTCACCTAGTTTTGGATTTTCAAGCTTTTATTAATTGTACACTTGAGATTATTAGTACAAGGTTAGTATTGCAGATACATTCCACACTAGTTCAGTATAAAAGGCCTTTGTTGCTTTTTACTTCAAATGTCTTCTTTCTTTATGGTGGTGACAGCTTAGCAGTGAACATTTGAACAGCCAACACGTTTTGCCCTTTGATGGTGCGCAGGCCTGGAGCTTTTTCAAAGTTTTAAATAATTAGTCAAACAACATGACGGATCCAAAGTCCAAGTTCAAAAAACATATTAAGCTGACGGTCAAAGGCACACTAGTGTCTTACTGCACTCATGTCTGTGATTTGCAACGATGCAAAAGTGGCACACGTGATTTGTTTGTGGCACCACACGTTAGAAAAACATATGCTGTAAGAATGCTTATTTTTTATCATTCCCACACATGCACGCGAAGGCAGAGCAAGGTATTGTGGTGGGTGGGCTTCAGCTAATAATCTGATGCCACAGGCACTTTTATAAAGAAAGACCAAATTGAAACGGTGTTGAGGCCTCCAGCTTGCAGGGAAGTGCTCTATACTGGATGAAGTTCTTTCTCTCTGACCGATCTCAATCGGTTTGTCTCTCTCTTTTCCGCTCTTCTAAGGTTAAACTTAACTGTAGAGTGTCCCTCCTGGTATTTAATTTGTATATCCACCCACCGGTACATACTTTACAGAGGCAAAATTAAAAGATATACAATTATGCCGATGACATGCAGCTGGTATTTAATATCGATGATACGCCAGATCTTCATTCAGGACTGGATGAACTGCCATCAACTGAAACAGAACTCGGATAAAACTGTGGTAGTGATGGTCCAAACACAAGATGCATTTTTGGAGCCCTTCCCTTTTGCCACAGGAGTTGGGTGCTCCCCCATCCCCCAAAAAACGGTCAAAAGCCTCAGGAATCTATTCGATGAGGATCTTTCAATGAAGCCTCAGATTGGAGCAGTGATCTCTTATTGGTTTTTCCAGCTGCGTAAAATAAAAAAAATAAAAAATCCTTCTCTTTTGAGGCCATTATCCAGATTGCAATTACGCTGGTTGTGTCACCAATTGATTACGCTAATGCGCTTTATTTTTAGGTCTTCCTAAGGGACTGAGTCAAATACTCCAGTTTGTCCAAAATCAAGCTGCCAGATTGGTCTGTCATCAACCTAGACACTGTCATATCAAACCACTGTTGAAAAAACAACACTGGCTCCCAGTCCCTCAGAGAAACCTTTTTAAAACTGGATGCACAATTTTCAAAACCCGCCATGGCAATACCCTCCTTTGTGACCTCCAGAATTCGGAATTATATCCCTAAGTGAAATCTCAGATCTGCTCATCACAATCTTTTGGAGGGTCCCGAATTCAACAGGAAGAGATTGGGAGAGCCAGGTTTGCCGTGCTCGCTCCTGGTGTCTGGAATTCTTTCCAGCCCCCCCAAATATTAGAGCTGCAACGTCCTACAGGAGCTACAGAACCTCATTGAAAACATGGCTCTTTAGACAATCGCATGATTAATCATCTCATTTTTGCTCTGTTTCCAAGCCCTTAGTGCCATGAAACCTCCTTGGTGAATGTGCGCTGTAAAGGTTCATTGCAACATAACATAAGTATAACAAAGCCTTCAAGAGCGTACCCGGCTCTAAAAAAAGCCAGGCAATTGAAGAAACCCAGTGAAGGTTTATGGAAGGTGATTTGATGTGGCCAACCATAAAAAGGTGCCTTCAAGAGCTGCATGTACAGGCTCAAAAAGACACTTGAAAGTTTTCATAAACCATTTTCTTTTGTATCCTTCCTGGGCTCTGTTGGTGATTCCTCTTATAATTTTATTTTTCACCCTTTTTGAGTTTTCACTGCATTCTGTGCTGTCTTGGATGACCATCCTCTTCGTCATTCCTGACTTTCAATTCCGGACAGGTGTGGCCCAGGTCCTGCCCCTTCTGAGGCACTGCCAGTTTGTGAGCTAGACTCATTTTCTGGTTTTTATTGTGGCCACATTACAAGAGGTGAAATTTCAGTGAACTCCTCCTGTTTTGCCTTTTCCGATCAGTTTTCTACCCTCTGTTTTGCCTGTTTCTGCTCATTTTTCTGCCCTCTGTTTTGCCTTTTCTGCTAGTTTTTCTCCCCTCTGTTTTGCCCTCTTCTGCCCTATTTTGCATTTCCTGCTCGTTTTTCTGCCCTCTGGTTTGTCTGTTTCTGCTTGTTTTTTCTCCCCCCTGTTTTGCCTTTTTTTGCTTGTTGTTCTGCTCTCTGTTTTGCCCTTTTCTGCTGTTTTGCCTTTTGTGCTCGTTTTTCTGCCCTCTGTTTTGCCTGCTTTTGCTCGTTTTTCTGCCTGCTGTTTTGCCCTCCTCTGCTTTGTTTTGCCTATTTCTGCTTGTCTTTCTGCCCTCTGTTTTGCCTTTTCTGCTCACTTTTCTGCCCTCTGTTTTGTCCTTTTCTGCTCATTTTTCTACCCTCTGTCTTGCCTGTTCTGCTAGTTTTTCTGCCCTCTGTTTTGCCTTTCTGCTCGCTCGGTTTTCTGCTCTGTTTTGCCTTTTTCTGCTTGTTTCTTCCCACCGTTTCATCAAGACCTGTCACAGGGGGAGCTGGCACGATGGAGACCTCTCACCCCAGCACCCAGATACCCCCAGGGGTGACAGTGCTGCGCTCTACAAATGCTGATTGATTGAGTCTTAAGGGTTGTCTTCTACAGCAGGAAGTTGTTGGTATACCATCTGGCTGCCAATGAAAGACGGCAGCACTTTGTCGCAAGTAAGTCCTTCATCAGAGTCCGCCTCCCTGGGAGCGGGAAATGGCGCCGACAGTCTGGAGAAGTATTTGGTGATAGAGGGCACTTTCTGACTTTAGCTGAGCAGGTGCACAGAAGCGGAAAAACAGAAAGGACTGAAGTGACAGAAGATTCAGGTGAAACTGGTTAGTTCCGTTACCTCTTTGGAGGACTAGCAGGGTAGAGCGCCCTCAATGAATAGGAGATTTAGAACTAGGTTTCTGTTCATTTTTGTTTATTTTATTTAGGGTGTTCATAAAGCACAGTCGTAGCCCCTGGAGGCAGCAGTGTGCTTTACATAGCAGAAAGGACTTGAAGGTTACATAGGTAGGTACTTTAGGCCATCAAGCTAATAGGTAATCATGCAGCAGACAAGGTTGTTCACATAGCACGTACGAAATACACAAGAGAACTGGGGAACAGTTCTAATGCACCTAGCAGAAATGGGCGAAGTACACAACGTTTGCATTTTGGGATGCTGTGGAAGCTGTAAACTTTGGAGTGAAGTTTTTCCTGCAAGAAACATTCTCCTGGAGAGATTTCCCAATTTACCACTTTACCCGGAAGGTCAAGGGGAATTCAGATCGGCAACTTACCAGACTCCATATATTGTCCCTTGCAATAGTTATTTACTGCACTTAGAATCAGCAAGCATATGGCAGTGATGTATACAAAATGAGTCATTACTATTAATAATAGTATTTCGGGCACTGTCGCAATGCACTATTTCACTAAAATCACCATGCACCGCTACTACTCCTCACCAACTACCTTGAATCGTGAAACATGGACTGACTGTCTACTCAACAGGTGAACTCAGTGCCTTTATTTCTGATGACGATCCGCACCACCCTGTTTATTACTTTACTGCTTTTCCACTTTTTATAACCACCACTTGCATCTACCTGGATCCCTATTCAGAGAGGACACAGCTTCCTCAAGTACATCACCTAGAAATACTGAGTGCTTGCACACAGAGAGACTGCGTCCAGAAGGAGGCGCTCTTTATTGTGAATATCAGCATTGGAGGAGGTTCTTTTAATGATAGGTTCCATTTCCTTGTAAAGAAAGCAGGCTTCAAGAGGAGATCAGGTCCATTCTGGTTTTCAGAACAGCAATCAAACCGGTAAAAAAGGGAAAATTCTGAAATTGGCCTTGCAGAAAAACTATTTTCCTTTACATCATGAAGACAGTAGATGCCCAAAAAACATCCAACTTGTCTCTTCAATAGACCTTTGTTAAGATGCAATGGGAACTGCACTATCAATGGTGGGGCTCTGTCCCTTGGCATTATATCCGCTTCATCGGCTTTTACTCTGATAGACGTGGCGCCCACCTGAACCGACTCAAAGTCCAAGGAAACTGGTCTGAAAATGTCTGCAAGTGAGGCACCAACTCAGTATACTGGAACTGGAGGCAATCATCCATCCCTTCGGTCTTTTCACACACTGAGATCAGTCCAGACGTTCATTCTATGTCCCTCTTCTTCTCTCGCTCCTCAATAATGAAGCCATCCCACCGGAGACAGACCTTCCAAGATTATGAAGTGGATGAAAGCTTCAGCCACCTAGACTGAATGCCCTACAGGGACTGATATTCACAGAATCCTTCTGAATGTTGAAATCCTACACAGAGGGCTGAAGGGACTACGGCTGGTGAGTAAGATGTCAGGACCCTGACAAGAGTGGTGCTGGGAGTACTGAAGATTACTGCTGAGTAATCTGGGAGTTTGCCACATACTTCTGCCCGGATTCTGAATCCAAATCAGGCACAGAAACGGGTGACTCAGTTAATCATCCTATTTCACTGTTTTTTCTATCCTCCAATCCACTGAGTACCATCCTTCGCCTTCAGAGAAAGAGCTTGCCGTTCCGTCCTTCAGATAATGTTGGTTCGCCATCAAGGGCATCTTCACCAAATGTTTAAACCACTCAGCCTCCTTCACATTAAACCAGGAGAAAGGTTGTGATATTAACAGATATATTCCTTTCACTGTCTCACTCATTAACTGGCCTATCTGGCAGCGTGTTGCACTCTGGGGCAGTGGGGCAGGTTGCTGTTTTAAGGTCACAGATTTAAAATTCTCCTCTAAGGACGGTTATGCCAAGCTCTAGTTCCTACTTTGCTCTTTCCTTTAAAAGGAAAATTAATGAGGACGTTTCTGTGGGTTTTCTACACAAATGTACAATTCAGGTTGGATTTAATTAAAAGAATTAAAAATGCTGCTTTTGGATTTTTTTCTTGTACAGTAGTTTCAGCACCAGATGTTTCTATTTGAGTTGTGGGGTCATACACGCTCGATCTATGATGGAAATCCCTCGTTGTCCCATCCTGATGATGTACCTAAAGGGCCGTAAAAGCCTCAATGTGAAGTTCAGCGGTAGATATTAAGGTGGCACAGAATTTCTCGGAGATATAAAGAAAAGGAGTTCAGGGTTTGCCAAAAAAGAGAAGGGAACATGGAAGCTGGGCAGAAGAAGTCGTTTGTGGATGTGACTTTCCGCTATAAAGGGAACCAAATGCCATTTGTCCCCGGGTTAGAGGGCGGTATTAGCCAGGCGCAGTGTTAAGATTTAAGACGACGGTATATGACAGCCCTACGTCATGTACCGCGCCTAGATCTCTGACTCCTCTCTCTACAAGAGGCACAGAGATTGGCAATGGCAGTGCTTCTGCAGAGCATCGCACTGCTCGTAAAATTGGCCTGCGACTGTGTCTGCTCTAAATGAGATGTTAGGAAACAAACCCGTCTCCCTCTGAGAGATCTTGGCGTCAGAAGAAAGCGGTGTGAAGACACATTCGCTGTTTAATATTTCATTAGTCTATACAGGGAGCCAGACTTTCTAATTAATACGCAAATTATACAGGAGTGATTCTCTATTGGCAGTTTAGAAGTGCCTGCATCTCCCTCTCTTTGCTGGATCTGATAATTTCACTCTGTCACCTCACCAAGGAAAAGAGCTTTCCAGAGCTCAACTTTTCAAGCACTTTAAAGTAGTGCTACACCTGCATCAACACAGACACAGGCAGGCAAATGTATACATATGTATGTGTATGTATATAATTATAAAATGATTTAATGAAATTACAAAATTATTAAGCCAGAGTCTATGGCGTACCATAAAATAATGCCCCCCCACCCCCCTGCAGAATGTGAGGATGGGCCCCTGAGTCTTGCATAGTTCACAGATATTCATTGGCTTTGGACGGAAGGGGTCCCCTCAGAAGGGTTGGGGGCCCTCTGCCCTGCGGGGGCCTGCACCCCTTGCCGGAGAACACTGGCTTGATAGAAAGACAGAGAGATAGACACATTTAGATAGACAGACAGGCAGGCAGGCAGGATGGATGGATGGATGGGATGGGATGGGATGAAATGGATAGGTCAGCATATAACCTGAATGCCTAGTTGCAAAAAAGCCAGGTTTTAAAACCTTTCTGAAGGCCAGCAAGCTCGGGGCTGCATGAATGGAGGGGGGTAACTCATTCCGGACAACTACGCTTCTGGCTCTTGCCGACCGAAGGGTCCTATTAGGTACCTATCATTCGAACCTCTGAGTGAGATGAGAAGGGCCTATATGGTGAAGCGCCTCGTAGGCAATACACAGAGATGTGAACTTGATCCTGTTTCGCACTGGTAGCCAATGCAGTGTTTGGATTACTGACTTAACTGAGCAAAATTTGGGAGTGCAAGACACCAGTCTGGCCGCAGCATTTTGCAACACCTGCAACATCTGCATATGTTGTTGCCTCATCTTCATATACAAACTGTTACAATGGTCGAACCTTGACAAAATCAGGGATGATATAACTGTTTTTTGGGATTCTGGAGGCATGAAAGGTAAGATCTTTTTTGATCGTTCTGAGAATGAAGAAAGTCAATGTCATCAATGAATTCACCTGATTGCCAAAGGAGAGCTTGTTATCAATGATCGCTCCCAGATGTTTGGCTTTCATGACTGGTGTGGCTAGTGATCCCAATTCTACTGGCCACCATGCTGGAGACCGAAAGGATGGGTTATTGCCGAATAGTATGACCTCTGTTTTATCAGAGTTTAGTTTTAGGCCATTGCTACTCATCCAAGCACTAATGGCTAACATCAGTCATGGAAATGTTTACCAATATTATTGTCTTGGTTAGAAACAGCAACGACAAGTTGTGTATCATCGGCGTAAGAGGTCAGGGCAAACCCACAAGATTTAATAAAGGGCGCCAAGGCTGCCACATAAACATTAAACAGGGTAGGGCTGACGGAAGAGCACTGTGGAACTCCACAAAGGAGAGTAAAAGATTCAGAGGTAAATGAATCCAGAGCTACAAACTGACTCCTATTCGAAAGGAAGGATCGCAAAAGGCTAAGGGGTATATTCACAAGAACGTGCGCTAAACATCTCCAAAAAATGTTAATGCAACTTTACACATCGCAGTCTATTGCGGGAAAATAACCCAGTGTTAACGTGGAATTCACAACACGGCGGTACCATGCGATAGCCTCCCGAAACCGCGGCCAATGTCCGCGATACAACCACCGCGATGCGATAAAAACACAAACCCCAACGCGTAAAAAGACGCGATGGGCCCAAACGCGATAAGAAAACAGTGGTAACCAGTGAGAGGCCAGCATTACCCACGCGTAATGCGGGAAAAAGCACAAGAACAGCATACGGAAAATGCCACTAAAAAGGAAATGAACTGTGGAGTACCACGGATGCACCCTGACCGACTGCAGAGGACAACATGAACCCCACAATCCCCACGGAGGAACACCCAGGAATCCAGGGGTCGTGGAAGGGCAATGAGAAGAGGAAGAGGAAGACGGGGTACAGTCTGCAGGAAAACACGTTTATCATCACGGATGAGATAGAACCCCACCACCAACTGTACGTCACCTCCAACGTGTCATTGGCAACAAAGAGGGCACACCATCTCAGACCATGTGAATGCCGTCGCAGCGCCGAGGAGGACAATGGAAGAGGACAAGAGGCGCTGGATTGATGTGAATGGCAAAATCAAGCAGAAACTCGCTGTCAACATGAAAGCAGCAACGCACTTCGGAGGAGGGGGGCCAGCAGAACACCAGGAGCCGAATGACATGGAGAATATGGTGGCCACAGTCATCAGTCGGGAGACGGTGACAGGAGTTGGGGATCTGGACACTGCCCAACATGACCCGACACTACATCAACAGGGTGCGTACCGACCAGGGAGTGGGGGGACGGGGGAGATGGGCACAATGGCACACATGCACAATTAAGCAGAGCACACTGCACACCCACAATGACTCAGGATCATGTCCCTGATCCCATGGGAACACTTCAGCACACACACAAACACCAAGTAGTCCCACATACACCATGTGCCTAAAGGGGCACCCACACAACACATCAACAATCAAACAACCAACACATGCACACGTGTGAAACACAGCAAACATGCATATACGTCAGCAACACTGACAATGCAAGAGACACCACATGACGAGTAGCATGGCTGCAGTCCAATCATCATGACAATGTTCACGGCATGACACTGAGGTGGCTGAGTGCGGGCCACAACCGGAAAGGAGCAGGTCACACTCGGACACAGCCACCTGCACAAACAACCCCTGACGTCAATGACACATCTGCGGACAAACCATGCCCAAGAGTCACAACTCGACAAAGAGCACAAGTTACCCAAGTCTGCAACATCTCAGCACTGTGGAAGCACAGAACTGTAAGGCACACCGCATGAAAGGGATAAGTGGCAGCCAAATCAGAGCCGCAGGAGCGACTCACCCACCGTGCAGCATACGCACATAAGAGTAAGTGCACCTCGACATTGACAACATCGTGGTACAAACAGCAACACCTCCACAAAAGAACACAGGACACAACTGGTGCCGCATATGTGCACAACATGGCCAATCACATCTGGCACAGCAGGAAACTGTGACATGACAATGTACAAGTACAACATGTAACCTGCAAATATTTTTTATTCACACATGCTGTGCCTGTGGACATTTTGTTCTGTCCCATGAGTGCCAGGGACGGTCACAATGTGACGTGCTCATGTGAAGAAGTTGGCAATGAGGGTGTTCCTACGGGCTATTCCTGCCGCAGCTGCAGTGGGATGTGGGCCACCTGCCCCATCGTCCTCATCATCGTCCGGTACTTCTGGAACTTGGATCCATGGGGCATTGGTGCGTTCACAGATGTTGTGCAACACACAACATGCAACGATCATCTTGTACACGATGTCTGGGCTGTACAGGAGCCTTCCACCTGTGACGTCCAGGCACCTGAAACGTGACTTCAACACGTCAAATGTGCGTTCCACGATGCCCCTGGTGCGTATGTGGGCCGCATTGTACTGCCTCTGGGCGGGTGTGTTCGGGTCTCGGAGGGGTGTCATCATCCAAGGGCAGAGTGCATATCCTTGATCACCTGTGACAGTGCAGAGAGAAAAGAGTCAATACTTGGTTCGGCGTGATGTGTTGGCAGGCCCACTAGTCCAGTGACGCCTGTGCTGGCTGTGTGTGGGGTGAGTGTAAGCCAGCCCTCAGGGAGTAGCTGGTGCTGGCAACAACTTCAACAGTCATCAGGCACTCAGGAATGCAATGTTCGAACAGCAAGGGACCATGACGTGAGTTGCACAGAGTTAGTGGCCCCGGATGCACAGCGGCCGACACGGGCCTACCGCCACGGGACGCTGACTTGCGGGACACTGGGGTAGGGTCATGAGGGCAGAGCAGGGTCTCGCATGTATCAAAGGTGGTTTTCGCGGAGTGTCTCGGGGGAGAGTGGGAGGTGTACCCCCAGGGCATGATGCAGAGGGCACATACCAGCTGTGTCCAGCAACATGGCGGATATGAATGCCACAGACTCATGCCAAACACCAAGTCCGTACCTGCCAGTTGCTGATGAGAACCCCCAGGCCACAGGCTCAGACACCAACAATGTTCTGCCGGAGGCTGACAGTGACTCACGGCGCACAGGGTTAGTGGCACCAGGTCAGTCCTTGCTAGTGGTCGACCTCCTCCGTAACGGTGATCTGTGTTTCCACCGGACTGAAACGCATCTTTCTCTCACTCCTCGCCCTGCGTTCACTGGCATAAACTCTGCCATTGATTAATGTAGACTCAGTTCTAGATGTGGGACATACTGGACTGCAGTGTGGGCCGGCTGCAGCGGTGGAGTATGTCAATGAATGAGGACTCCTGGGGGCCTGTGTCACGGAGGACAGCGATGGTCTGAGGAGGCTGCCAAGGTCGTGGGCATGGGTCTTGGAGCTAGCACCGGCACGTGGTGGGCCCTCTTTGACACACGACGGTGTCGGCAGGTGAGCAGTGCGGCCTTGGAGCGCTGGGGCGGGCAAGCCGGGTCTGGGTATCAGCGGCCTGGGGTGCAGCAGGCGCACAGGCTCGCAGGCCCCGCTGCTCACGGCGTCGGCCTCATGGCGGGCTGAGAGGTGCCGCCCTGGCAGTGTCGTTGGCCATTCTGGGAGAGCACCACGCTCAGCTCCACAGTGTTTTTATCCACACCCCTTCGCAGACCTGGCGTAAGCCGGGCCAACCCACTACGATCACGCACACAGGGGGGGACGCAGCGAGCAACATTTCCACGATCTAACCCACAGCCTGGGGTGACATGGTTGCGTCCACTGTTCACTACTCTCCAGACACCAGCAGTTAATGTCTGCATGGACATATCTGTGGTTTGCATACCCAGGTCTGTCCAGCACATTCACGCCACACTTGTCGTTGTGTACATTCCCATTCATGGGTCACTTGCCTCCTTCGCACATGCCTGCTTTCCGCCTCTCCACACGCTCAGCTGTTGTGTGGCTGTGGTGCCATGATATAGCTGGCCTGTGTACATGGGAAGCCCAGGATCCCAATGGAGTTGTGTTGTTGTGTCTGGTAGGTGGGCATGTTGACTGACATGTTGTATGTGGTTTGGTCACATGTGGATTCCCACAGTTGTGCGTTGTGTGATGGTGGCTTTGAGGTGTGTGGTGTGTTGATTTGGTACTTACCAACGAGCAGTGCATTTCCATAGGTGCCATCCTGGAAGCGCTGGTTGATGATGGACTGTTGGAAGATGTAGGAATCGTGCACACTGCCTGCGTAGTTTGCGACGACATTGGTGAACATTCCCCGGTGGTCTACTATTGCCTGCACATTGATGGAATGCGTGTGCTTTCTGTTGCGGTAATTGTGTGCAGTGTCGGCAGGGGGCACAAGTAGGACATGTGTGCAGTCAATTGCCCCCAACACGTGCGGGAATCCAGCTATGGCGTAGAAGCCTTGCTTGGTCTCCAGCTGTTCCTGCGCAGTGTGGGGGAAGTGAAGGTACTGGGGTATGAAGCTGATGATGGCATCCAGGACACGTGTGAGGAACTTTGATAGGGCTGGCTGTGAGACTCCTCCGACTCTGGGCGTTGTTGGTAGGAAGGTACCAGAGGCCAACATGTGCAGCACAGCCAGCAGCTTTGTCTGCGGAGGGATGTTGGTTGTCCGCTGTGTTGTGCCCATCAGCCTGTGGCCGATGTGGGTCATGATGCGGAGGATGGTTGTCCTTTGGAGCCTGTAGTGGGCAATGACTTCCTCGGGCGATAGGTCTGTGAGAGTGGTGTGTTTTTGGTAGGTCCGCTGTCTTACTCTGCGCTGCCTCTGTGGTGGTCCGGGGGGGTGCCGGTCCGGGTCCTGGGGGTGGTGGCGGTCCTGGGGGTGGTGGCGGTGGGTGTTGTGGCCCTGTTGGGGCTCCAAGCTGCATGATAAGTAGCTCCATGGCATCGGTTGTTCTTCGGGTGTGGCTGTGTGCGGGGCTCCGTTGCCTACTGCAGGTAGTCATCCTGCTTAACACCAGCAAGAGGCAGGTGTTAAATACCTGCTGCTACCGCGGCTTATCGCGTGGTTTTGGCTCGCATCGCGGATCTGGCAGTTCGTTGTGAAAGTGGTGTTGTGGTGTTTTCGTGGGTTTTTGCACGGGAACGCCTACTCTGCATCTCATTAGGGTTAGTTGGTGGTGTCACCCGTGGAGATAGATTTTGCGGCAGTTATCGCGGGAATACTGGCGATGTCTGCTGTTTGCACCCGCTTGTGAATGGGGCGTTAAATCTATCTCCACTTTTGATGCGTTAAGGTGGCGATGACTCGGCGATAAGTCCTTGTGAATATGCCCCTAAGGGCGGTACCCTGTACTCCTAATGATGCTAAACGATCCACAAGAATGCCATGATGGACCATGTTGATGGCCGCTGAGAGGTCCAATTTGATCAAGGCTGCCTTGCCTCCGGAGTCTAGGGGCTCCCTGGTTTCTTCCACTGATTTAATGAGAGCAGATTTTGTGCTGTGGCCTCCTCAGAATCCGTTTGGTGTGTCATCCAGCAGACTGTGCTTCAGAATAAATGAAGAAAGTTGTAGAGTCATAGTTTTCTTGATCAATTTGGCTGGCAGAGGAAGGCAGGAAATAGGCCAAAAATTGGTAGGATCACTGGGATTTTGACTGTGTTTCTTCAGAATAGTAAAATAGAAGCTGATTTCCAAATACTGGGAAAGCATCCCGAATCAAACATAGTATTGAGCAGGGATAGATAGATAGATAGATAGATAGATAGATAGATAGATAGATAGATAGATAGATAGATAGATAGATAGATAGATAGATAGATAGATAGATAGATAGATAGATAGATAGATCGATAGATAGATAGATAGATTTCTTTTTTTGGCTCCTGTCGTCCATCTTGTGATCATAAACTGCTCTTTCATTTCAGTTTTTCTACGCTCAGGGGCAGATTTACAAGCCCCTTGCGACACTTTTACGCCGCCGTTGCGTCACTTTTGTGACGCAGCGGCGGCGTAAACCATGCGCCACATTGCGACTTATTTACAATGTGACGCATCTAGGCAGATGCATCACGTTGTAAAGCCCTGCGCCACATGAAACCTGCGTCAGGTTTCATGTGGGCGTTCTGTCGCAGTGTGGGCGTTCCGTCGGAGGAAAGCCTCGGAAAAGTGACGCAGTGAAATCTACAAGATTTCACTCAGTCACTTTTCCGACGCCGCTGCGTCAAAATCTTGCGCCTGCTTGAAGCAGGCGTAAGGCGTGACGCAGCATGTTGGAGATAGGCTGGGTTGGAACAGTGCTGGAGTTGCGTCGTGCCCGCAACACGACTCTCGCACTGCGCCAACCTTACACCGGCAGATACGTCACGCATCTGCCTATCCGTGCGCCACGGCGCGCCGCATTGTAAATGCGGCGCATCCATGGTGGCACACGGGTAGTTTTGCGTGACGCATCTTTCTTGGCGCATCCCTGCTGATTTGCAGGGATGTGCCAGAAGTTGTAAATCTGCCCCTCAGTATTTGGAGCATTAAACCTGTGTTGTGCCCTCTAATGCCTCACATGGTGGAGTATGACACTTGTTTCTGTTGGATAAAACTATTGGGATCACATTTTTCCAGACTTGGAATAGCCAAAGAGTCCAAAGTATCGATGCAGCATCTTAATTTAAGGGCCAAGAGCCAGGGAATGAAGCGAGATTGTGCTTCGACGGAGACCTGGGCAGTGGTATCAGTGCAGTCATTGACCTCACCGGAGTGCCCTTGAAGGACGTGGTGCCTATTCACATGCTATACGGGTTTCTAGGCGCAGCCTGCATCGCCCACATTCATCATGTATGTGTTACCCAGGGCTCGAGTCGGGGTACACGCGGGTGGACGGCGTCCGCCCACTATTTTCACAGGGTGGACGCCGTCCACCCTGCCAAGAAGTTGTGCCCCACTAAAAAATATGCTGAATTCGTCCCGGTGTTATTTGCAAACACCGGAACACATTGAGCAGCGCCTGCACGTTGTTGTCTGCTTTCTATCGCAACAACGTGCAGGCTGGGACGGGGCTTACTTAGTTCTGACTCCTGCTGGGCCCAGAACAAAGGCCCAATTTGAGGGGTCATCAGGCCTCCTTTTGTTCGAGTTTCCTGGCTGAGAGCAGTCAGGAGCGTCACACTTAGAAGCAAATGCAGAAGAAGGGAAACAAAGGCTCACACCTTGTTAACACTTCACACATACTTAAGAGAGGCAGCTTTTCACTTTGTTCAGTCCCTGTTTACAAGATATGCATGCTGTAAGAATGTCAGATGCATTGGTCTTTCCCTGTATTATCTCAAAATAAATGTAATTTATATAGTGCTTACTACCCCTGAGGAGGCGTTGAAATAATTTAAGTACCACTATTTTTTCTTGTAAAGCACTATTGGTAGAGGAAGTTTGCGCTGACAAAAGGTAACATTGTTTTATGTGTAGCTTTCAAAAGTGTGATCTTCTGCCTCAATCAGGAGGGTTTGCGTGTAAACTCGAAACTCGCTCAAATGTACTCATGATAGACCTGCTAAACATATAAGAGGGCTCCAGATCTGATGCCACTTATCGTGATGTCGCGTGCCGTGATGTCACGCGCCACGATGTCACACGCCGCGGTATCACACGCCGCGATGTCACACACCGTGATGTCGCGCGCCGTGATGCCACTTGCATTCTGATTAACTAGGTTAGTCCCCCCACTTCTTTTTTTAGGACTTGTGCCCTGGTGTTACCATTGCCAGGCAGAACCACCTCTGACGCGGAGTCCAGTCTACAGAGGAGATGAGAGTTTGTATTCTCCCTCTCTCCACCTATATCACCATGCCAATAACACCTACTCTCACCTCCATCCTCACTTCTCTTTTACTCTGCACGACTTTCAGAAACAAACATCTAATCGGACCTACATTTGCACAACAGGTAAAATACTTGTGTTCATCTTCCCTTGTAAGTGAGTAAAATCCAAGTGTCCTTTGCACCCTCTCACCGACTCTCTCCTACCTATTCCCTACAAAAGAAAGCCTTTCTGGAATGACCCTCAAGCGTCTCCTTTTCTGCTACTGACACACATGCAGTTTGAGACTTGCATTTGTGGTAATAGTGAAAACCATATGCGGAGGCACACAAATTCTTTTAGGTCCGGCCTGGAAATAGCTTTAGTTGTCTAGCCAGCCTCATGTTTTCCATAAAAGTCATAGCTGATACACACAAACATGCATGCATGTATGTAGAGACTGTGCTCTCGTCTGGTAGTGCAGACACCAGAGGCGCAGCAACATGTTAAGAATGACAAGATCATATCATAGTATGTGAGTGCAGAGGAGATAACTCACATTGGGTTATTATCCTACTCCTTTTGTACCGAACACCCCTCAGAAAACAGCCCACAGCAAAGACAGAAGTGTCGCAGCTATTAGATTTCAATATCCTAAGGGCAATGCAAGGGAAACTAATCCCTAAGGATAAGCACACAGGTATTTATTTGTATATTTTTGTTTCCCATTCTTTTTGCATATTGCAAACGTTTGCGATAATAATTAAAATAAAAAAGTGCCCGCTTGCACAGGCCAGACATGTTGGCTTTGCCAATGCCTGTTTTAGTTTGCCACCAATCAGGAAGGTCTCTATTTTCCCTTTATCCACGAGGCATTCCACAGCATGTGCATTCCCACCTCCTGCACTTGTCAGTTGCTCTGTGTGGGCAAATGTTTTGACCAGCTCAAAAATGGAAGTGATGCAGTTGTTCCCTTAGCCCTTGAGACAGTGCTGATGTGATAGTCCAGAAATGAAGCTGCTTTTGATTACGATGAGAACTGACCCTTGAAATCAACTTGACCTTGTTCGATGATCGAGTTATTTCTATGTTTATCAGAGGGTTCGAGGGTAGTGCCGGTGCAACAGCGACCAGTTCTGGTCTTCATCAGGAGATACATTGGTGAGGATAATGAAGAGAGTCTTGATAAATCAGCTTGTTCCTGCTCTGACTTCACTGTTTCTCCGTTGGTGGGAGTGTCTATGGACTGCATCTGAGGCAAGGGAGCATTTTAGAGACCGCCTGACTGGTCGTCTGACTAGCTTGCTTACCTGTTGGTGGAAAAAAACAACATCAGGAAGGCCCTAGCGTCAACATGCACAATGTTTATTTATCTTCCATCGCGGCTGTAACTGTGAAGGTTACATTAATCTGTTGGTTGCTGAGGGACAGACTGCCGCAATCAATTGTGCTGCGCCGAGCTGCATCATTTTCTAAGTGCAGAAATGAGCCATATGTACAACAATACGGCGCATTCTGGTACTCACCGCTGCTCCGGTGCAAAAAAAGCAGCCTAGCGCCTGTGCAGGCACCCTTACACCGCGTTGCAGGGATGATTGTTGTTGTGCAGGAAGGGACACATTCCTGATCAAAAACAATCATCATTGGTGTTTTGCTCCTTCTATGTGTGCTGAAGAATGCAATACACGTAGAAAGAGATAAGAACAAGGAGAAATAAAAGCTTTTCTCCTTGTTGCGGAACTCTTAAGCCTCCCCTGGGGAGGCGTAAGTTTTTGGCGCTGCCTCATATTTACAGGTCCTTGTAAATCTGAAGCAGTGTTAAAAAGCAATGGGTGTTGTGTGGGAACGCCCACAGCAACACCCACTGCAAGTCCCTTTGCCACATAAAACTGCGTCGAGGAGGACCATATTTACACGGCGGCATTAAGCCATGCAAAGTGGCATAGCGCCGCCTTGTAAATATGGAGCAGGTCACTGTGCCACCAGAGCCTCAAAAAAAGTGGTGTTTCAGTGGCGCGGTGGCCTTGTAAATGAGGCCCCCTGTCTCTTACTACGTTGGGAAAGATGCTTGCGCAGGATGCTAGTCGGAACGAATGAATACGGCATTGCAATATGCCTTGATTGTTGCCACCACTTCCTTTGGCATCTGATCCCACCTACTTCTCGTGGGGAGAATGGAGCTGCAGCAAGTTCAAGGTAAGTCAAAGTGATTGAAGCAGAGGGGTCTAAATTGTTAAGGATCCTTGTTTATAGTTCGATGAATGATAAAATTGGTGATTGCGCTAATAATTGCTCTATAACTATTGCAGAATTCTTCATGTAATAGACATTATGCATTAGATGCAATCCCTCCTATGGTGTCTGTTATGGACACAATATACTGACTATAATGTTAATGGCCATCGGTACGGCAAGCTAATACAGTGGAAGTTACAATATATAAGTCGCCTCAACATTAGAGCAATGAAATAAATGAAATCCAATTAAGGCACCTTGCGATCCACTCAATTTAAAGACCTACAGTTTATTACAGCGGCGACAGGGATACATTAAAGAATGTATTTGATCTTTTAACTGAAAAACTTGAAGTGACCTGGACATACAACAAAATCATTATACAATGTGCTGGAATCACTGTAAATGCAACTCCTCCAGATCCTTCTAGGTTACTGTCATGCCACCGATGTAGCTCTCTCAGATGGAAGGCGCGTCAATCTGAGTACCTCGGTCTCAGAGGTTCCATCGAGGCACTCCACATTATCTCTTTTCTTTATTTCCATGGCTAATGGCATGAGACGGCTTCTCTACACCCGACATTCTTGAACCTCATTTTTGGAAGACGCGGCTTCCAGAAGATGACTATTGTGCATTTTTCCATGATTGTCACCATCAGAGGCCATGCTGTTCCTACAATGATTGTCATAGAAATCCACAAGACAGTCGCTGTTAGAAGCAACGGTTAAATCTGCATGCAAACCCTTTAAATGTTTTTTTTCGCACTGTTTGCCAAACCATGAATCATCACCTATCAATTGACAACTTTTTAAAATGATATCCCTCCGGTCAGGTCTCTGCTTAATAACTGAACCTTTATTCCACCATCCACTCCCTTTTAACAACATACACGCAGAATGTGGACAGATCCAGAAAACACAGAATCACCCTTCTGCACCCTAAAAGGCTTTCTAAAGAGAACCCATTCACCAACACTCAAATCCTCCACACTTCCTCTCTTCACACAATCCCAATATTCCTTAGCTAGTTCTTATACTTTGGCTACATCTTCATGTACTCTGCTCACAGAATCACTATTCACTGTAGTTAAATAGACCAACCTGAAGTTAATTTGGTTTTTGACTCAGGACCTCTCAATAATACAAATGGTGAGACTCCAGTTGCTGAATGTGGAGTACGTAAATAGGTCCACACTTTTTTTCCTCAAGTACTATTCAACATCCAGCTTTTATTTTAGTGCAGTTCGGATACCTTCCTTCAAAAAATCTGCTTGAGCGCTCAACCAAGCCACTGGCTGCAGGACAATACAAGAATTTTTTTTCTTTGATACCATTACATTTAAAAAAGAATTGTCATCTTATCAGACACAAAGTATGTATCGTTAATAGACACAAGAATCTTAGAGGCTCCCTCCTTGGTAAATACATCCTTAAGAATTCAATAACATTTTCTGTATTTGGAATTTTAAGACGCTTAAAGGTGACCCATTTTGATAAATAAACCTTTAATACAATAAGAAACCTCAGATTAAGTGGAAACGAGTTGTATGGTGTATCCAAATCCATTGCCAATTTATGGTAAGGTAAAGGATTACAGCTAATGCTTTCCTTAGTAGACTTCCAATGTGTGTCAGACAACAAACACAGCTGACACCTGTTAACACAATCTTCAGCATGACTATCCATGGATGGCCACCAATAAAATTTCTGCAAAAGCTTCATGAATCCTGGGTGTCCATTGTGTGCAATATTAATCAACGTCTCCCATAAGACAATAGGAGGAACAAAACAACCTTGCCTGGTAAGTATACCATATTTTTCAGTTAATTCGGAGGATGCTTGTTGGTTAAGGTACAATGGACTTGTCCATCACTTGAACGTGAGGCTACCATTCAATAAAAATGTCTTCACTAACTGCAGAACAGGATCCTTTTCACACACCAAAGGCCATTCTGGTTCAGACATCAGTCCATCACATGCCTGCAGTGCATTCGCAACAGCTACAACACATTCATTGTCATCATCAGTTTCAGGATCTACGCACTTGTTAGGCAAAGGTAACCATGAAGGACAACCTGCCTGTATGTTTTTGCCTCAGGGAATATGTTTGATATCAAATGAATATTCCTGCAGGTGTGACACTGATCTAAGCAATCTGGCAGATGCCTTGCCTGGGCCAATACCACCTAGAAGGTAAACAAGTGGTTTATGATGTGCAAAAAGAGTCAACTTATTACCCCATAGATAGGGTCTAACTTTTCTATGGCTCAAGACACGCCTAGGCCTCATGCTTTATTATACTGTAATGTTGCTCAGGTCCCCTTAAAGCCAAATGAAGCCAAAAGTGTGTTCTTTGTTAACTTTTCACTTTGTCAATACTGGCCCAAGACAAATAGAACTGGCATCCCCAGTAATGGAACATTTGTAAGCAACATCAAAAGGCTTGAGAGAAGGTGCACTCACAATAAATTCACACACCGACTAAAAAGCCAGATTCTGCTCTTCACGGAACACACAATTTCCTAAAATGGTTCAACAATGAAGGCATAGCCATGGGCGGGTCATGCATAATATTCACTGAGACTTAAAAAGGACCCCAGGGAATCCTTGCTTGTTTGTATAGGTACACATTTAATTTCTTCAAGCAAATTAGGTTTAATGCCGTCATCAGAAATAGTATGACCTAAGTATTCAACTTCCCTTTGGAAGATTGTCCATCTTTTATGTGAAACTGTCATACTTCTTTCTGCCAAGACATGCAAAACCTTCTCCAAAAAGACATTAGGCTCAAACACTGTTGGCAAATATCAAAATGTCATCTTGAAATATCTGGACCCCTTTGATGCCTTTAAATAACACATCCATCAGTTTGTGAAATACACTTGTTACCAATGCAAAACCAAAAGGTAGTCTAAGATATATCTAAAGGCGCCAATTGCTGTCACAAAGGTTGTAAGATCCCTAGATGTCTCAGAGAGAATGACTTGGTGATGTGCAGGTTTTAAATTGAGTATCCAGAACAATAAAGAACTATCTACAGCTGCTAACATTTCTTGAAGTGAGGTAAGGTATAGCAATCAACCACAATATTCTTATTAAGGGAAGAAAGTTCAGCACACAGCAGAATACTGTCAGATTTTATTCGTGATTACAACAGCAACAATCCACTCAGAAGAGTAGGTAGGCTCTATCATGTTATTTTGACACATCTCTTCTATTAATTCCCTTAGGTCTTCCTTGATGCTAGAAGGTTCAAGTCTCAATTTATGTTTTACTGGAACTGCATCGGCTTTCAATGTGAAAAGGTATTCAAAGTCTCTTACACAACCAACCTTTTCTACAAAAACACTTTTATACTTCTCTATAACACGACCAATTTAATATGAATTACACTGTACAGATGCCATGGGCATTTCACCTAAATTGATAGGATTGTCTGTTCCTGGTCCTAGAATGATCCCTAACCTGCCAAGATTACACCAGCACACAATATTGTGTCCCTTAACTGCAGCATAAATCTTTGTGAAAATTGTTATGTCCTTTAAAATGCACAAACACAATTTGGTCTCCTCAGATACACATTGATGTGTTCACATTTTCATGCAAGAATTCTAAGTGAAGATACAAATTCTTCCATAGTTTCTTGAAGTAACTGCTTCCTTTAAAAAAATTGTGTCCATCATGAAGCTTGGTTCTTCAGTGAACTGTTTTCTAAACGAGTTACTGCCTCTTTATAATCATCTCAAGGCACAAATGGTCCAGCAGGAGGGTCTGAATCACTGACAGAATATCGAGAGTCAGAAAATCGACCTACAGAAATATCGATGCAAAAATATCGAAGTCAAGAATATCGACATCCTATCTACATTATGGTAAGTACAAAAATATCGAAAAAATAATATCGATGCCAAAAATATCGTTGTTAAAAATATCGGTTTTTTTAAAGTTACAAAAATAATGTAAAATAAAGAAAATAACACATATAATTAAAATAAACATAGTTAAAAATATTTTAAAATGTTTAAAAATTATAACTAATATATATAATGTAAAAATAAATTAAACATATACATATAATATATAATATATGTACTTAATAATATGTTTTAATAATTATTTTAATAACTTATAAATTGTTAAAAAATATCTTATACATTACAAATACATCTCTACACATAAAACAATAATATAAATAAAAATTAAATAAATATATATAACAAATGAAAAAATTACAATTCTTATTAATATTTTTAAAATTAATTATATACTACATTAACTAAAATACTACAAAAAATATTAGATAGCGGAGGGAATAAAATTACTATTCCAACTCCAGTGAGTGCAACAGTAGGGAAAGTGTTGGATAGCGTAGGGGTAAAAATTACTATTCCAACTCCGGTGAGTGCAACAGTAGGGAAAGTGTTGGATAGCGTAGGGGTAAAAATTACTATTCCCACTCCAGTGAGTGCAACAGTAGGGAAAGTGTTGGATAGCGTAGGGGTAAAAATTACTATTCCAACTCCGGTGAGTGCAACAGTAGGGAAAGTGTTGGATAGCGTAGGGGTAAAAATTACTATTCCCACTCCGGTGAGTGCAACAGTAGGAAAAGTGTTGGATAGCGTAGGGGTAAAAATTACTATTCCCACTCCAGTGAGTGCAAAAGTAGGGAAAGTGTTGGATAGCATAGGGGTAAAAATTACTATTCCCATTCCAGTGAGTGCAACAGTAGGGAAAGTGTTGGATAGCGTAGGGGTTAAAATTACAATTCCACTCCAGTAAGTGCAACAGTAGAGAAAGTGTTGGATAGCGTAGGGGTAAAAATTACTATTCCCACTCCAGTGAGTGCAATAGTAGGGAAAATGTTGGATAGCGTAGGGGTTAAAATTACTATTCCCACTCCAGTGAGTGCAACAGTAGGGAAAGTGTTGGATAGCGTAGAGGTAAAAATTACTATTCCCACTCCAGTGAGTGCAACAGTAGGGAAAGTGTTGGATAGCGTTAGGGTTAAAATTACTATTCCAACTCCAGTAAGTGTAACAGTGTGGAAAATGTAGGATAGCGTAGGGGTTAAATTAACATACTTATTAATTACATTTTTTTTTTAAATTAATAACATATTAATAATTAATTAACAAAAATATTAATAATAAATACCAATAAAATTAAATAAATAATTGCTTAAATAACATTAAATTACTTCCCACCCTATTCCCCTATAAACGCACAACCCACTACACATAAAAAATAACACAATTAATTAAATTATCAATTAATCAATTAATAAAAATTAATTACCAATTAATAATTCAATAACAATAAATTAATAATCAATACCAATTAATAAAAATTAAAATGTACTTAATTATAATAAATTACTTCCCACCCTATTCCCTATAAACCCACAACCCGCTACACATAAAAATAACACATTGAATTTAATTATCAATTAATCAATTAATAAAATTTGATTACCAATTAATAATAAATTAACAATAAAGTAATTAACAATAAATAAAAAATAATAATACATTGATAATAATTAATATAATTATAAATTAATCAATTAATAAACATTAATTACCGATTAATAATTAATTAACAATAAATTAATAATCAATAAAAATAAATAAAAAATATTAATTAATTAATTATAATTAAATTACTTCTCCCACCCTATTCCCTATAAACCCACAACCCGCTCTAATACTAAAACGCAAAATTTACTTAATTTCTTTTTACTGATTTCTAAACATTTAATACATATATTTAAAAATAATTAAAAAACATTACAAAAAATGTTAAATACATACATATAAAATACATACTAAAATACATAACACTAATATAAATATCGATATTATTAACAACGATATTTTTGCTAACGATATTACTTACTTCGATATTACATACTTCGATATAAAAAAAAACGATATTACTTACCTTAAGGTCGATATTTTGGTCACCGATATTCTTGACTTCGATATTCTGTCCCTACCATATTTGAAACTCGATATTAGTGTAGGTCGATAATAAAAAATCGATATTATGTCTGCATACTGGAGGGTCTATCTCGGGTGTGCTATCAAATACTTCCTGACCCCCAGTATCCTAATAAACTAAATAAAAGTGCTTTTTTTCTCTCAGGTGAAAAGGTTTTACCATCAGTGATTCTTAAAACCATGATGCCATTGTTTCCATTTCAGTGTAGCTTTCCCGGGATTTTGTAGAAAGAAGTTGGGTTGATTGAATAATGATCTGTTAGCCATAGTAGGTACTGTGTCCAAGTGTGTTCCCCCGAAACCAGGGCACCTGTAAAGAAAGATTCCAAGAAGGGTGGGTTTAATGTTACAAAAATCAGAAGGTAATCAATAACACTTCAAACGTTAAAAGTGAACCAGGGTACCGTGCAACATAAAAAATGGCATTTTAAGTGACAAATCTTACCAATAAAATCCACTCATGAAATGATTTTTCCTCACATAAGCCGTACCATGCAGCACAATGTGCGAATAATGCTTGTCGAAGTGAGAAACGGCACAGCACGTAAGTTTGCTGAGCATGGAGGGAGGTATGTTGGCAAAGATTGGCTGCCTGGCTCGGATTCACTGATAGGATCACAATAGTCACTCCTTATAGGTTGGACATAGAAAGAGACTAATCAGCAGCGGCTCCTCCGCTAGGGCGGGGGAGCGTCGCCCGCCCCTGCCAGCAGCCAAAATAATGGAAAATAAAACGATAATAAACAAGGGTTTATTATCGTTTTATTTTTCATTTTTTCTCTCAGAGCTGAGGCTTGGGTTTGGGTCCAAGGGGATGACAGGCTTGTGGAGGAGTGGTTGCACTGCTATTCAGTGTGAATGATGTTCTGGCATGCCATCTCAGGCCGACCAAACAGTCATGCGCACTGAAGTTCTCTCCAACCCGAGCTGTGCTGCTGGGTTGGAGAGAACAGTCACAGGCTCCTAGTCTAACTGGGAGCGCAAATCATCGGGGCTCAGGCCAATCCTGATGCTGCTTTCAGCAGCATGAAAGCAGCGCCAGGAATGGCCGCAGTGCACTCTGGGAGCCAGTACCTGCAAAAGATAGGGGCGCAATGTGGCGATGAGGCAATGCGGCAGGGAAGTGTTTTTATTTTTTTTATTTGTCTCGTCTGTCTGTGCCCCCCTCTCCCCGCTCCACCACTCTATCAACTCACCGGCCGCTATAGCAAAGGCCGCCACCGAAGGGGGCCTCGAGGGCCGGCGCCATAACGGCCGCCAGAGCCCGCAAGGAACGGATCCGGTTTGCGCTGGTTTGCGCCGGCCGGAAATGCCGCGTGGTGAAACGCGCCAGAGGCCCTCTCCCCCCCCCTTCCAAGGACAAAGGGAAGAGAGGAAGGGGGTAATGGGATATAAGGCGACGCTCCCCTTGGGCAGCTCACCTTTACACCAGTGAGCTGGGGGAGCGGCACCAACGAATTTCGAGTCCCACCCACCCACACCTACAACAGCAGCGCCGCAGTGCTGACAGGGACGAAAGGAACTAATGGTACAATGGTAGGCTATGGAGACACACCGGGCGGTGTGTGGGAGTAAGGACACTCACTTTGGGATGCCTCACGGCTGAGTGAAGTGGTGCCACTCACTTTGGGATACCTCACGGCTGAGTGAAGTGGTCTAACAAAAGGGGGCAGCAAACGGAGACGGCACTCGCAGCCCAGCCCCCGCCGGACGGCAGGGCACAAAAGAGGCTAACAAGGTAGCGAGCTGGGGCCTAACTCCGGGAAGAAGCTACCCCCACAGGAAAATAGGGCAAAGAGAGCGCAAATCCAACCAAAAGGGACGGAAACAAAAGGTGTATTGGTTTGGTTATGGAAATACACCGACAGGGCAGTGTGTAGAAGGAAGGCCACTCACTCTGGGATGCCTCACGCCAAGGTGAGTACGCCTGACAAAATCGGGGTAGCAAACGGAGACGGCACTCGCAGCCCAGCCCCCGCCAGACGGCGGGGCACAAAAGAGACTAGCAAGGTAGCGAGTTGGGGCCTAACTCCGGGGAAAGGCTACCCCCCACACGCAAGGGGCGTGGAAAACAACAAAGAACAATCTACGAGCTGTCAGGGTGATTTACGACCCTAGGAGATGCAAATGAGCAAAAGACAAACCAGTGATGGTTTATGGCTGATGATTTATGATGCCCATGCAGAATGATTTATGACAACAAAATGATGACAGATTTGTGACAGAATGATTTATGACATCCCGATGATTTATGACCATGATTTATGGCTGCTGATTTATGATGATCAGGCAGAGTGATTTATGACAACAAAATAATGGCTGATTGCGGCAGAATGATTTATGATACCCGATGATTTATGACCCATGATTTATGATGTCCAAATGACACTGAGTGATACCCAATTCTTGATAATGTATGATAATGATTTATGACCCCGGCCCCAAGAAGGTGTCCAGGGGAGTTGTACAAATATGACGTATGTAAGGAGTAATAAAACTGCGGCCAACAACCACCACAAAAATACAATGATTGTTGGCTGTGTGTAGTAAGGCAGATACACAAGTATGGCACGGTTCCTGGAATGGGCACAGTGCGGCTGTTATTGGATTAACATCACTTTGCGTTCCAAAGAGGTGATTCACAGGAGAGTGGGAAGCACGAAACACAAAAAACGCAAACAAGGCTCTTATGCGCCAGCGGTTAATTATTTTCGGAACGGTTTATGGTAAGACTTATTAAAACCATATGCTTGTGAAATGCAAATGCATCACGTACCATAGACACCCTGGAAAATACAACCATTCTCCAAAGCAACTAATTCACTTGCAGCACAGGGTGGTAGTGGAGATGTAGCGCAAAGGTTTAAACACATTGGTGGGTCTAAACAGACTGGTTTTCCTCGTCGCCAATATGTAGTGACGGATCCACATACAAGTGAAGCTCAGATTGTGGTTGACACAGTAACTGCAGTTTATTCAGGATACATAGTCCTATAGGCCCACAAGGCGGAGGGGCCAAGAATGCTGTCAGCTCTATCCGATGCCTGTCAAGAAATGGAATGAACGAGACAGAAGGCTGGTGTAAACCCTGACAGCATTCCAAGCATAAGTAACAATGGTAGCAAAGGAGGCCATTAGCAAAGAATTAAAATTGAGACTTAAGTTTAAATCATAATTCATCATCTAATGAACAAGTCTTTAACCGACCCACAGTGGGCTGGTCAAAGTTGCCAATACCCTGCTGACCGAAGGCCAGCTATATTAGGAGAAAAGGAGGGTAGGCACAACACATCATACTACTTGGTAGTTCATGTAACAGTATGTAAAGAAACCAAGGAGCATATTTACAAAGGGATTGCGCCAACGGAACATCACTTTTTCTAATCTTCCTGTGGCACAATGCTCTGCACCTAATTTTCAAAGCGCCGTTAAGCCACTTTGCATGGCTTAATGCCGCTTTGCAAATATAGTCCCCTTTCATGCATTACTCTGCGTCAAAGGGGTGTGCAATGGGTGTTGCTGTGGGCGTTCCCATGTAACACCCATTTTTTGTTGACGCTGCCCCCGATTTACAAGGATCTGTAAATCTGAGGCAGCGCCAAAAATTAACGCCACTAAATAGCAGGTGTTAGATTGGCGCAAAGAGGAAAAATATTTTTATTTCTCCTTGTTTTTGCTCTTTCTATGTGTGCTGCTTGATACAGCACACATAGAAAGAGCAAATCACCTTTAAAGATTGTTTATGTGCAGGAAGGTACCCCTTCCTGGACATAAACAATCATACCTGCAACATAGACACCCTTGCACCATGATTCAAGGGTGCCTGCATTGCAGGGAATCATCCCTACAATGCCAGCACCCTTGCACTATGGTGCAAGGGTGTCTGTGTTGGTGCTAGGCAACTTTGTTTAGCGCTAGTGCAAGGGAATACACAGTGGTGCGCTGTATTCTTTTAAAATGGTGCCTCTTTGCATTTTTGAAATGACGCGCGCTTCTAAATTTACGCAGTGCTGCGCCATTTCTTTGTAAATATCCCTGCAAGTGTTAGACCTGACAACCTTAGGGTGGTCTTCTGCCAAAGTTTTTGCCTTCACCCACCTATTTTTATGAATTTGTTTCTGCTGGCCTTACAACTCTGTGCACTTTACCACTGCTAACCAGTGCTAAAGTTCTTGTGCTCATGATCTAAAACATGGTAAAATTGGCTCACACCAAATTGGTATATTTAATTTACTTATAAGCCCTTAGTAAAATGGTATACCCCAGAGCCTATAAATCAAATGCTACTAGTGGGCCTGCAGCATTTATAGTACCACCCACTTAAGTAGCCTCTTAAAACATATCCCAGGTATGCCACAGCAGCCTGAATGCAGTTTTAAACTGTCAATTTGGCCTGCCAAGAATTAAACTCCCCTTTTATTACATATGTCAACCCTAAGGTAGGCCCCAGGCAGCCCATGGGGCAGGGTACACTGTAATTAAGAGGTTGGACATGTACTCTTAAGATTTACATGTCCTGGTATTAAACAACTCACAGATTTGTTTTTCACTACTGTGAGGCCTATGGGTGGTGGCGAACTCCGCTCCGCCGGCGGAGTTCGCAGAGTTTACCAGTGCTCACCCCTTGGTGCAGTCATCCAGGCAGCTCTTGTTTACTTCTGCGCTCTCGAGGCGCCTGGGCCCGTTTTATCTAATGTCACAGCCCCCAGATGCTGTTATTTTGCAATCACTGCACTCCCATCATGGCAGCGGACTGCGGAGCCAATCTGTGCATAGCATACTGATAGCAGCAGTAGCACACCAAGGCTGGTGGAGGCAGGGCAGAGCGGGATCTGGCAGCAGGCAGTCAGCTGGTCAGCAGCTGGAGAGATCTAGTGAGTTGAAGAGACCAGGCAACTAATGCGGAGCAGAGCATTAATGGGGTTTGTACTTTCCTCCTTCCCATACCACTCACGGAGCCCACAGAAAGCCTCTGCACATATGACGTGGGTGGAAAATGATAACCCAGATATTAAATCTGTACAAGTGGCAGGCTTTGCAGCTAGGGGAGAGTGTGAGTGGCTGCTGGTGTGGATGATCTTCTGGCTGCCCTCCCCCATCTCACTCCCACCCTACTCCGGCCCTCCCTTCACACCTCTCTCTCCTCCTCTGAGTGGCTGCCACTCTCGCTGCACTGAAAGCGAGAGGAGGAGGAGGGTCCCTGGCAATGCTCTACATGCAACACTCCCACTAGAAAAACTACAGCCTGCTCCATTCCCGCAGGAGTTCGGACCTGGCTTGTTGTGGCAGCTGCAGGGATGTCAGAGCACTCTTGCCCTCACTGAGGCAAACAACTGGCGTGGTGACCCCGTGCATGGTCTCCATCTGCCCGTGGTGCCTCTCCCCTTCATTCTCTGGCTCCTCGTCCTCGGGCTCAGGCTTACTCCGCCACAACACAGCGGGACTCTTCGGGCTACGGTGCATCAGGTTCTGGTTCCAGGGGTGCCGACTGTGCTGGGCCTCCGCAGGCAACCAGGGTAAGTTCACCTGGGCTATTCTGGGGTACGAAGGGGGTTGGTGGGCTGCCTCCTCTTCCGGGAAGAGTCACGCTGCCGGCACGCATGGAAGGGAGACTCCCCAGGCTGGTCGTCCATGCTTCCTGCAGGAGTACCTGTGCCTTTGTTCATATCTCTGTAGGATGAGCCTGCTTTCTGTACAGGATCCACTCCGCTCGAGCTATGCTTCTGTAGCCTGTCGTAAAGAGTGCACACTAGAACTTAGCACCTCGTGAAAAGATGCCTCCTTTTCTACATGTTGTTTTGGCTGCACTTCTTTTAGTTTATTTAGGCTGTACCCCTTCCGCAATAGCTGCCCTATTTGCAAACCACCGAAGGGGCGTGCCATTCTCTTTCTGCTGTGCAGTTCTCTGACTTGCAGAAGCCGCAGTTGCTGTAATAGTTTGTAGACAAGGGAGCACTGGGTGATGGCAATGCTCCGCAGGTTGGAGCACAGACCCCCGGTACTTGTTAGTCTGCGAGAGTTACCGGCCCAGCTTCAAGGGATAGAAATCCAAGCATGCAGAGCGCTTGCAGGAACATCCATTCAACTGCAGGGTGAGAGTGTGTGTGCACGTAGCAGCCAATTTCACATGCAGCACATGGGTGTACTTACTAGATGAAATCAGCAGGCTGACTCTGCTCTTCCAACCACCTGACTATCCTGACATGGGCTCTCTGCCGCTGTCGAGACTCCACTCCCATTGGCATCTTTCAGTGTCTCACCAGCTCCACAGATACAAGCAGACAGTAAATTAGGGGTGGCCAAGCAACACTCCGCCCGTGGTATTCCGCTGAGTTTTTCTGTGACTCCATGGAATTCCGAGGAGTGTAACTCTGCAAGCTCCGCCAAGTCCTAGTGAGGCCTACCTTTCCCATAGGATAACATTGGGTTGCCTTATTACATTTGATAAGTGCTAACGTTTGATTGGGAACAGGGAGAGATTTCATGTTTGATGTCTAAGAAATTGTAACAGCCCACTTACAAGTCAATAGGATGTCCCATGCCTTCACACAAAGGACTTCACACTACCTCATTGATCAGGCAGTCAGGCTGGAGCCAGGGCAGGGAAGGAGGGAGACTCCAAGCATTTTAAAGGAAATTCTTTATAAACTTCTCCTACTTCAAAGAAGGCACCGGGTATAAAAATAGGACCCTCAGACTCACTCTTTAGTTCACTTCTTGGACCTGTGGAAGGACTCACAGAGGACTACCTGCTGCTGAGGCCTGCTGTATGCTGCAGAAAACTGCTTTGCTGCACCTGGAAGGACTACTCTGATGCCTGAAGCCTGCCTTGAATCTTCTGAGGCCTGCCCTGCTGCTTGAGCCCTGTTTCACCTCTTGAACCCAAGACTGCCAGAGTGACTCCAAGGGCTATTTGGCTAGCCTCCTGAACAGAGCCTCAGGGACAGAAAAGGCTCCAACCTTCTTGAACCCACACCTGGACCCAGCCTGAGTGAGTCCCAACCCTCCAAGTGGTGCCTCTCCAGTCCTGGACCCTTGAAAGTGTTGTTAAAGGTGCCAGGATTGTCGTATAGTTCCTATATTACCCATACAGGATCTGTGCGTTCGGATAACATAAACTGTAGGACTGGTGGCAGACTGGCTCTGAGCACCCCCACCGAGAATGTTAGCCTTTCTGTTTTAGCTAGCTCACAGTGCCACTAGAATCTCCTCTATCGGGAGAGAATAGTTTCTGGCAACCTCAGAACATGACAACCCTGATCCCCAGGATCGTGGAAACAATATACTACTTTTCGCTCAGTCACTCGTGCTCACTTATTCGATCTCAGAGAGTTACACAGAAGAGACAGTCGGGCGTGTTACAATAAGAATTTATTGCACAGTTGTTCTTCTAGTGTAAAATAGATGTGCTGCAACAACCGTTAGACAGTACCATATATATATATGATTAGCAGTACAGTGAAAATAAAAGGATAGTACAGTTCTACCATCTTGCAATAATATACCGACCGACACGTACCGGTGCAGCCCGACCCGCCAAGTACGATGAGAAGCGAGCAAAACCCGACCGACTCGTACGGAACACAAGCCGAAGGACCGAGCCGTGCGGAAAACAGCAATCCGGCCGGAAAAACACGCGATTCGAACCGACCGACTCGCACCCGGAACAATACCGAACGAGACGTACCAGCGGACTCCCACCCGCCAAGTACGATGCAAGGCGTGGAAAACACGACCGAGTCACACGGAGGACAAGCCGTACGACCGACACGCATACAAAACTGCGAGCCGAAGCAACCCAAAACACCGCGACCGACGCATACGCAGCATAGAAAACAGCACAAACACAGCGTGAACGAAACGGACAAGCCCGTACGCGACAACTGCAGGGTCCGACTCGGTCACAAGAACGTCTCCTACATGCACGAAAAGTACAAAGGGAAAATACACAAAAAAAGGCCAAACAAGCAATTACAAAGCCAATAAATACTGGGGGAGGGGCAGGGAACAAAGACACACCCACAACCCACCCATATAAAGGACACAAATCCCTACCATGATCCTTTGCAAATTCAAATTACCTGCCAGCACTCAACAGACAGCAACCACACACCCACAGCTCATCCATCACACAAGCCACACACCATCAGCACCACAAAAAATAGAAACCTCACATACACCTAGCAAAACACACACTCACACACCTTCACCTGCACACCAACACACACATCACTCACCATCACCACCCATCACCATGCCCCAAAGAAGAATCACAAGTTCCTAGATAGTGAATTGGAAGTCCTGGTAGATGAGATCCTCAGGGTAGAGCCACAGCTCTTTGGTACACTGGTCCAACAGACACCCATGTCACAGAAAACAAAGATGTGGGAGAGGATCGTCGACAGGGTGAACGCACAATCACCATGTTTGCGCACAAAGACAGACATCCAGAACAGGTGGTATGACGTGCGCAGGAGGGTCAAGGAGCTGCTGAAGAAGGACTACATCTTGAGCCAATACACCGGCAGTGGCCCTCCTGCCAAGCCAGTATACCTCAGGCCCTGGGAGGAGAAGGTGCGGGCCATCCTACCACCAGTGAGCGTCTATGGACTAGAAAACATCCCAGAGCCTGGTGAGTACACAACAAATGTACACAATAATCTGCGACTACACACACACATCACTGTCAAGGGGAGAGTCAAACCATGCACTCTTAGCAAATACACAGCAACCAGAACAGAATCATCCCAAAATGTGTATGTCACTCAGAGAAACACAACACATGCCATCACAAAGTGACATTTAACTGTGTCATCACATGTACAAACACAACTACAACTACATCTAGGCAGTGGCACAAATATAACTGACAAACACATCCAGACAAGTAGCCACCACTACAACACCAGCACACAGTGAAGCCCACTGAAAGAAAGGAAATATGTGTATGCTGGGCAAGTCAGTGTAGCCAATAGCATGATGGGAGTTGTAGGCACAGATATTGCTCACCCCCACAACTGTCCCATCAACACCACCCTGAACCATGCGCACATCACAGGGAGTGGAAAAGGACTCACAAGATGGCTGACACTGGCTACTGCTGTGGGGAGCACAAGGCCCTGCTGGCAACTGTGCACCAACCAACAGCAGGACACCACTGACTGACATCCTGAAAGACAACTTGCACTCCCTGCAATGGAAGCACGTTCCATGGTGGGATATCTGGCTGGGTGGGAAGGAGGACTCACAGCCCTGACCATAGTTACCAGCAGCGTTTCTCACACACACCCCTAACACAAACTCCACAAAACTCACCTGGGAGAATGCATTGCCTCACACTCCAATCAAATATCCCACAAAGAACCACAACCCTGGGTCATGCTGAGTGAAGCACAGGGACACACATGGGACTTGTAGCAAAACTAACCCCAGGATAACACTGTCAGCCATCTTGTCAGCACAGGCACACAACCCCACAGGGAAGCAGAGTCAAAGGGAAGGAAGCATGGGCATGCTGGGAAGGGGGTGGAGGCAATAGCATGATGGGAGTGGTAGTCACAGCTCAACATCCCCCACCCACATGGCCCAGCAAGCTCACACTCAAGCAAGCACACCCCACAGAGAGTGGAAAGCCCCATCAAAGATGTCTGACACTGGTGCTCTGTTGTGGGGAGCACAAGGCCATGCTGGGAACTGGCCACCAACCAACAGCAGGACACCACTGTCAGCCATCTTGCCATTGCTCTCACACTCACACACAGTGAAGTCCACCCAAAAGCAAGTAAGTATGGGCATGCTGGGAAGTGGGGTGGAGGCAATAGCATGATGGGAGTGGTAGTCACAGCTCAACATCCCCACCCACATGGCCCAGCAAGCTCACACTCAAGCATGCACACCCCACAGAGAGTGGAAAGCCCCATCAAAGATGTCTGACACTGGTGCTCTGTTGTGGGGAGCACAAGGCCATGCTGGGAACTGGCCACCAACTAACATCAGGACACCACTGCCAGCCATCTTGCCATTGCTCTCACACTCACACACAGTGAAGTCCACCCAAAAGCAAGTAAGTATGGGCATGCTGGGAAGTGGGGTGGAGGCAATAGCATGATGGGAGTGGTAGTCACAGATATTGCTCACCCCCACAACTGTCCCATCAACACCACCCTGAACCATGCACACATCACAGGGAGTGGAAAACAACTGACAAGATGGCTGACACTGGGCACTGCTGTGGGGAGCACAAGGCCCTGCTGGCAACTGTGCAACAACCAACAGCAGGACACCACTGTCAGCCATCTTGCCATTGCTCTCACACTCACACACACTGAAGTACACCCAAAAGCAAGTAAGTATGGGCATGCTGGGAAGTGGGGTGGAGGCAATAGCATGATGGGAGTTGTAGGCACAGATATTGCTCACCCTCACAATTGGCCCATCAACACCACACTCAACCATGCTCACATCACAGGGAGTGGAAAAGGACTCACAAGATGGCTGACACTGGCTACTGCTGTGGGGAGCACGAGGCCCTGCTGGCAACTGTGCAACAACCAACAGCAGGACACCACTGACTGACATCCTGAAAGACAACTTGCACTCCCTGCAATGGAAGCACGGTCCATGGTGGGATATCTGGCTGGGTGGGAAGGAGGAGCGGATGACAACCAAATACAACCAATGCAGACCATGTACACACCCCAACATTCACATAGAAATGCCCAAATAATGCAGGACAATGTGCTACACCAATATCAACCCCTGACTGTGACAACTCAGGACAATGCATTGTACAGGCCTGCATCCAGAGGCACAGTCACAACTGTCAGGTGTGTCAACCATTGATGCCTGCAGAAACATAACATACATTGTGTGTGTCTCCCAAAAACAGGTGATGATGGGGACACAGCAGCAGATGCTGAGGAGTCCTCGTCCCAGGCTCAAGAGGATACGGAGCTCACTGGTGTGGAACAGCCTCTGCCCTCCTCGGATGAAGAAGACTTACCTGGCACCTCCGGAGCAAGTCATCATGCAGCACCAGCAGGACCACCAGCTGCACCCCTGCACCCACCCCTCCAATGACTGTCAACACACATACCACCCCTGCCGACATGGACAGACCAAGGAGCAGCACCACCACCAGCACAGGGACCCTGGACCAACGTGGGGCCATGGACACCACCACCACCAACAACCCACAAGGTGGCCCAGGGTCACCTGTGCCTGCCACCTCAGGTACTGCACGTGTCGCCAGGGGTGGTGGGAGGGGTGGGAGACATAGGTCGCTGCTCACAGAGGGGTCTGGACTGCATGATGACCCACAACTGGCACGCATAGCCGATGCGTACCAGTCCAGCACCGGAGAGTTCAACCAGGTAGTGGGGCTCCTCAGGGACATTAATCAGCAGCAGGCTGCCCATCATGCCCGCTTGGATTCACACATGTCCCGCGTGGAGTCCAAGTGGGACACACTGCAAGAGATGACGGCGGTGCATAGGGACATATTACAATGCCTCCGCCAGATGAGCAGCAACCAGTCAACACCTCCCTGTGTGCCCACAACATCTGCTGCTGAAACAACTGCAACTGCCACAGGGAGGCAGGATGACTCTGGCGGAGAGTCCCCTGCACCACAGCAGCCTGCACTTGAGGGTCCCCCCAAAGAAGAGGGGCCATCCGAGGGAGGGGCAAGTGAGAGGCCGATGGCCATGTGCAACCCCCAGGAAGCCAAAACCTGTTCTGGAGAAAACCTTTGTGCGCAAACTGTTCACCCTGTTGACTGCAACACAACTCTCCCACATGACATGGGGAGCTCAAGTTGGACCAATGTCTCTGATTACTGTGGACTTTACTCTGGACATTTCTGCTACCAGGACTTCCAAATTATCTAGGAACTTTGGTTCACAATCACAATGTACAGCACCCAACAACCTGTGCACTATACTCACACATGTATGTCAATAAACCCACTTATACACCATACTTGCCTCTGTTGTGATTCCTATGTTGTCTCAGAAGTTGCGATGATGATCGGGGGAATGACACTGTGCATGCTAACTGCTACAGCAAGTACAACACCGGCATGTGAGTCATGGCGACTTCACACATATGGGGGAGGCACACCACCAGGGCTACACAACACATACACACCATGGACATCTGACTCATCGCCTACACTGGTGTTGCCAGGAAATACGTTGCATTGCACAGACCCAACACCTATTCACAGTCTGTGTTAACTAGCCCACTGGTGCAGTAAGCAAATGTCAGTCAGATGTGTGACCACAGACAACGCACATCACAAAGTGAAGCACAGGTTTATTACACATTTGCAACATGTTGTAACCACCACAGATGCAAGGTAATCCCACCTGGCAGCGGGCACACAGTCAACAAGTGTAGAAGGAAGGAAGTCCATGGGTGTGGTGCACATCACCTGTAGGGACACAACAGCTACCACCCAGGAAGTCGAATCATGGTGTTGGGGATCACAGTTGACCAAACGACTCAGAAAGTACCCTGTGAAGGACAGAAATGACACACAGTCAAAAGTACTGAAGAACAGGACAGAACTGCAATACTCCATGCACAATACATGTTACAAGATACCCACCCAGAACCAAGTTAGCATGTCAACACTGTTGGGAGTACAGACTACCTGCAAGGACACATCGCTACACGCATACAGACATGTAGCCCATGGACACACTCAAACAGCACCAGAGCACCACCTAACACATATCATGCAAACTCACATCATTGACATGCCATCTCTGGATACTCACATTCAGCTGAAGAAGTTGGTGATGAGCTGTGTGCGGACATCACCCTCAACATCATCATCATCATCACTGGCATCGTGGTCCAGGCCAGGATCCTCCACAGGTGGCGGACGTTGGTCATCGTCATCCAGGATGAGAGGCAACTCCTTCCGCACTGCCAGGTTGTGGAGCATGCAGCAGACAATGATAATCTTGCACACCTTTGCTGGGGCATATGGGAGGGACCCTCCTGTCTTGTCGAGGCAGCAAAAGCGGCTCTTCAGGAGACCAAATGTCCGCTCAATCACTCTCCCTGGTCCGACCATGTGCCTCATTGTAGCGCATCTGGGCTGGTGTCACAGGGTTCCTGAGGGGCGTCAGCAACCACGGCATGTTGGGGTATCCGGAGTCACCTACATACAGACAATTGCACATTAGCAGAGTTGGAAAAGAGGGTGGAACACTACATAGCAGAACACACACAATGGTACAAAGTCAGTACACACCTACAAGCCAGGCACGCTGGTTCCGCATCTGTGCCATCATCCTCGGGATGCGACTACTCCTCATCACGTAGGCATCGTGTGCAGAACCAGGGAAACGGGCACACACGTGTGTGATGCTCATATCTGCAAGACAAACCACCAGTGCATTGACCGAGTGGTAGTGTTTGCGGTTACGGTAGGCCTGCTCTTGGGCCTGTGGTGGTACCAAAGCCACATGTGTCCCATCATTGGAGCCAATGACATGCGGCATCCTCCCCAGGGCATAGAAGTCACTCTTCACGCCAGTGAGTCGTTGGAGTCTAGGGAAATAGATGTACTGGTTCAGGTATATCAACATAGCCTCCAAAACATCCCGGAGCACACGGCTGAACATGGTCTGTGACATCCCCACCAGCAGTCGCCAGAGTGTGTTGAAAGGTACCAGTGGCAAAGAAGTGTAGGGCTGCCATCACCTTCACCTTGGGGGTCAGCGCTGTAGGGTACGGACGGCCAGGTTGCAAATGTGGTGCCAAGCGCACTGCCAAATCCTCAATCAGCTGCCTGGTGAAGCGGTACCGCCGGATGCTGTCACGTTCCACCATCGTTGCCAGGTCAGGGAATGGTCTATGGACAGCTGGTGCCCTGCAGTGCATAGGTGAAGAAAGCAAGATTGTCAGTCACCCCACATATGTGGCATTGAAAACACTCAACATCACATGATACATCATAATGAGGCACAAGTACATGATGTGTGTAGTTCCGTACGGATATGTATGGCACATCCATGGCCAATATCTAACATCACAGTCCAACAAGTGGCATCAATAAGTCCCAGGTCGTGCCATTGGATACCATGAGGCCGTGTCCCAGTTCCCATCTCCTGCTGCCAAATAACAAACACACGCCACAGTTACATGTGAGGACTGATGTGCCCCAGGCATCACAGCTCAACGACAGGTAGATTCCCAGGGACCCTGTATTGCCACATGGACACTGGCATGACATGGTGTATCATGTATACACCACAGCAAAACAACCATGAGCCCCACAGGTAGTGGTCCCTGTTGCCTCGGCAGGACAGACATGGACGTCTGTGACACACACACGCACAACATCAAAGTCCATGCACAAACAACGTGGATGTGGAGACTGCCTCCCATTGTGCACATGAAATCAGAGACATTGTAATCACAACATGCACACAGACTGTGGAGGACCATCACCATTGTGCCAATGGGTCACCCTGGGTTGAACATAACGTCCCACATGGGACTCAGGGGGTATGTGACATGACATACACATACACCACCATGAACTGTGACCATGCCACATGCTCAGATATGAACAGTTGCACATCACAGTGGTCATGTACACGAAACACCAAGGATTCTGTCCCCATAAACACGTGCACAGCCTGGGGTGGCTGCCCCCAAGTGACACCCACAGAACAACATGTTCACCCCCATACACGGAATAGGTAATGCAGCCTTACATGCCCTAGGATACAGTTTGGACAGGCTGTGGTGTTGTAGGTGTGCCCCTCACTGCCTGGGAAGTATATGTGGCTGGCATATGTTCACCTGTGACAGGCATGGTGACATATGCCAGTGACTTGTACAGGGATGCGTTGGACAGCAATGGACCGATCAGTGCGCACACATTGGCCATTGCACTCAATGTGCGCTGGTACGCGTTGGACAGCAATGGACCGATCAGTGCGCACACATTGGCCATTGCATTCAATGTGCGCTGGTACGCGTTGTATTGGCAATACGCGTTGGACAGCAATGGACCGATCAGTGCGCACACATTGGCCATTGCATTCAATGTGCGCTGGTACGCGTTGTATTGGCAATACGCCTTGGACAGCAATGGACCGATCAGTGCGCACACATTGGCCATTGCATTCAATGTGCGCTGGTACGCGTTGTATTGGCAATACGCGTTGGACAGCAATGGACCGATCAGTGCGCACACATTGGCCATTGCATTCAATGTGCGCGGTACGCGTTGTATCCTATGTACGCGTTGAACAGCAATGGTCCGATCGGTGTTCCCGGCCGGCCCATTGCATTCAATGTGTGCGGGTACGCGTTGTATCCCATGTACGCCAGTTGAACAGCAATGGTCCGATCGGTGTTCCCGGCCGGCCCATTGCATTCAATGTGTGCGTGGTACGCGTTGTATCCTATGTACGCGTTGAACAGCAATGGTCCGATCGGTGTTCCCGGCCGGCCCATTGCATTCAATGTGTGCGGGTACGCTGTTGTATCCTATGTACGCGTTGAACAGCAATGGTCCGATCGGTGTTCCCGGCCGGCCCATTGCATTCAATGTGTGCGGTACGCGTTGTATCCTATGTACGCGTTGAACAGCAATGGTCCGATCGGTGTTCCCGGCCGGCCCATTGCATTCAATGTGTGCGGGTACGCGTTGTATCCCATGTACGCGTTGAACAGCAATGGTCCGATCGGTGTTCCCGGCCGGCCCATTGCATTCAATGTGTGCGGGTACGCGTTGTATCCTATGTACGCGTTGAACAGCAATGGTCCGATCGGTGTTCCCGGCCGGCCCATTGCATTCAATGTGTGCGGGTACGCGTTGTATCCCATGTACGCGTTGAACAGCAATGGTCCGATCGGTGCGCACCCATTGGCTATGGCCTGGCCTGGCAACGGACGCGTTTTCAAAATTTGAACGAGTCTGATGCTGTAAATTCAGTTGGTCACCCACAACAATGTTGCAATTTCATGGGTGTCATGAAGTTGAACATTTGAAGGATGCTGGGGCATGTGTAAGTGGTGCAATTCCATGGATTGGCCAGATTCAGATGATGCAAACGACTTGGACCTATCACTTTGGACACATGGGACAGTATCTGCCTCTGCAGCACACATATAATGCTGGCTGTTCCCCTGAGAGCTCACTTGCCTGCACTACATGCTCCAGGACGACATCTGCCACTACACTGCTGCTGTTTCTGCACCCTCTGGACCCTGCAATGGCACGTACTGTGGAGAGAGCCCCAGCCTTCAGCACTGAGGAGAACCAGGCCCTGCTGGATGGCCTCCTTCCACAGTACAGCAAGCTGTACGGGAAAGCAGGGGAGCAGGTGAGTGTTCTGTCCACTGCCTTTCTAAATGTGCATGTTGTCTGACTAGCAAGGCTAACAGTCTGCACGCCACTGGCTAGCAGGCTCACTGAGTAGTTGTCACCCCCCATAGTGTGTAGTTACATGCACTGGACAGGTATAGTGCAGTGACAGTGCATTTAAACAAGGTTTTACTTCCCAGGCAATGATACCATGTAGTAACTGCTGGCATACTGTCCATAGCCATCGTTGCACTGCCTGTGTACATCATGTGCCCCTGTGATTGAGACATGTATATCCAACTGTGTAATGCACGGATATGTTGCATGTGTAGTAATGGCATTCTCACTTTGTTATCCTCACAGGTTGATGCCCACCAGAAGCAGAAGATATGGCTGACCATCGCCGGGCAGTGAGATCCGTGTGGGGTCTACAAGCGCCGGATCCGCAACTGCCAGAAGAGGTGGCAGGACCTTCGGGGCTGGACCCGGAGGATCGCACGGGTCCAGCTGAAGCTGTCGCCTCCTCGCAGGAGGGGCGGACACCGGACCCTGACCCCCACATGCTGAGGATCCTGGCGGTGGTCTTCCCTGATCTGGATGGGCAGCTGAAGGCCAGAGAGCAGCAAGGAGGGGGTGAGTCCATGACTGCACTGTGCACTTTGTCTGACATGCTATGTGCCTCCTCTGGCCTGGTTAAACTTCCACAGTACATCAGTCTTGTGGTCCAGGACCCATGTCCCTCTATTGTGCACTGCCCACTCCTCATCTGATACCCAGGTGTGGCCCTTACAGTCAGGGTATTGTGTCACTTGGGTACTGTGTCCTTGCAGTTTGCTTGACTCAAGGTGGGGGACAGCATCTGTTTCCCTGACTCTGTGGTGGGCATCATGGGTGGGTCCATTGCTTACACATTGCCTGTGTTCTGACATGTGTTCTGCGTGTCATTTTGATATGTGGCCCAATTGCTGAGCTGATCCACCACATGTGCCTGGGGTATCTGGCACACACCTATGCTGCGGGTGGGAACAATGTTTAGTGCCTCAGGAGTGTGTATATAACGTGTGTCACACATACTTAGCCAGCTGCCTACTGCCCAGGGCTCATCCCTCATTCATGTGGGACAGGACAGTCATGCCTACTCCAGGCCATACAATACACTCTGTACTCCCACTGCCGTGTATCAGCTGACACGTTTTGCTCAGTGATTTGTCCCCTCAGGTGTCTGCCTCTGTGTCAGTGTGCTGTGGCTTCGTTGTCAGGTCTGCTGGGTTGTTCCTCGGTTGGGGCTCCGCATGCCACCGGAGATGTGACCATAGGAGATGATACATGTGTGACACATAGGTGTTTGATCACCTGACCGTGCAGACTGGGGTATGCGAATATGAGGTTCAGGCAGCTGTTTCCCATTCACAGCAGATTGTGATGTGCTCAGGTGCAGAGGGTAGTGTTACAGGTCTCCCATATGTCCAATGGGTATGACCTGGACAGATGAGGGTACAGATGATGTGGTGTGTGGGGGATGTACATGTGTTCAGCTCCAGGACTTGCATTCCCCATGATCTACTATTGTGACACAGTGCAGAGTGTTGTTGTCTGGCTGCCCTGCCCATGTGACTGGAGACAGTGATGTATGACTTAGCAGGCATGGCTGTGCCATGGCATGTGACTTCCTATTAGTGATCCTGCAGGGGAGTGACATGTGCTACATGCACACCATTGTGGCAATGGCTATCAGGACATGGGTGCATCATGGTGTCTGTCGCTGGTATGCATCACATGCATTTCCTATTTGACTCTGGGCATCCCTTTCATCCGGACACCTGCACTGACTCATTGGCAAGAGTTGTGATGTGTGCATGTCCACATGCTTCACCGGGTTCACTGCACCGTCCAAATACTGTGTAGGTGGTGCATGTGTCCACACTGGGGTATTGCCATCCAACAGACACCAGACAGATGGGTGCAAGGCCAGGTGGGATGTGAGTGCCATGGTTGACCATCAGACTGACAATTGACTTCTCCTGTTCTGTTTGTGCAGTTTTAGCAATGTTCAACTAAGGATGCCAGGGCTTAGGGGCGTGGCCAAGCCGCGGGCTAAGATGGCCGCGCGGTGTTGAAGCTCCGCCGGCAGTCCGACGAAATAAACGCTGTCCCCACCCTATAGCACCTACATGATGGTTGCAGAGGCGTCGCTGCATCCCTGATCCGCTGAGACACGAGCTGGGTGTCGTTCGAGGGATGGAACGCACAAGGAGCAGCCCTGTCGCGAGTTCCGTCTGCGACGCGGAGCAAGGCAAGATGGTGGCCTAGGACGACGATCGCGGCTGTCTGGTCGGTGCTGGGTCCTACGGTGCGGTGAGTGCCCAGGTGCCGGTTTGGTTGTCTCGGCGCCCCCCCCCGCTTCTGCACGATACGCGCAGCTTCCGTGGCTGAGGCAGTGTCACCCAGGCGCTGTTGTGAAGGTCCGGCCACGCTGCCTCCCAACCCCCACTATCGCTACTAACTGATGCAGGGCAGGCGAGGCTGGACCGTAAGCAACGCAGAGGGCGCGGGGGGGATGAGTGTACGAGCCTGCTAAATGCCGCCGGCGCCTGGTGTGGCCTCCGCGCGGTCCCCCATCTAGACGGTCGGAACCTCGACAGAATGCGCTAGCTATTCAACAGCAGTGCCCTTTGCCCCACTGTCTCCACACACAAGGCGCAATTGCTTTAAAGGAGCGGACGCATGCACCCTGTTTGAGAGTGGCCGTCACCTGCCTCTGACGCCCACCGACCCTCTGCACTATCCTTCTGCCAGCTCACTATTGCCATACCTGAAGCTTCCGGGGTCACTGCGAGGCCTAGCAGCTCTCAAGATATTCCTCCATCCCGACATCCCAAACGCGGCCAGTAGCAACCGTGGGGCAGCAGCGACGACTGGGCAGTCTCCGGTCCCTGCGCGAAGGCATGGGACGCAAAGACCCGAAACAAAGGACACTCCCATTTGAAAAACTGGCGGAGAAAACAGCGGAGGAAGACCCCAACATGGGGGAACGGGTGGGCAGCCCTGCTGGAGATGCATCAGCCATGGCCCCTGCAGCAGAGTGGATGCAAGAAATGAGAGCAGGTTTCAGGGCATTGGACGGTCGCTTCGACTCCCTGGACAAAACGCTCGAATCCATGGGCGCAAAGATCCAGGCGCACGATCGACGTCTGGATGTGGCCGAGGCGCGGATCTCCGACATCGAGGATGGTACCGCACAGGCAACCAAACGACTAGATCGAATGGACCGTCTACTAAAGGAAGAGGCCAACAAGAATGAGGACCTTGAAGCACGCAGCCGCCGCAACAACGTGCGCATTCTTGGGGTTCCGGAGTCCACAGCTACGGGCCGCTTAGACATTTTTGTGGAAACTTTACTGGCAGACATGTTTGGGAGGGACTCCTTTACGCCTGGCTTTGTGGTGGAGAGAGCCCACCGCACTCTCGGTCCGCGGCCTACCCGGGCCTCCCGCCTCGCCCCTGATAGCTCGCATCATGAACTTCCGAGACAGAGATACGGTACTGCGTTTGGCCAGGGAGCGTGGCGACGTCACCTGGCAGGGCTCAAAAATCGCTCTTTACCCTGACTTCACGGTGATGGTTCAAGATGCCAGACGCAAATTCACTGGGGTAAAAGCCGCACTCCGGAACCTTGGCCTTAAATACGGCATGTTATATCCTGCACGTCTTTGAGTGGAGGTTGAGGGCCGGGTACGATTCTTTGACAATCCTAGCGAGGTCCAAGAATTCTGTCGCACCTATAAAAACAACAATGGCCAGCGGCGGGACGGCAGAGACGACCCGTCTCCTCCACACAGCGGATCCGTTGCAAGCGTGGACCTGTTCTCTGGCTCCGGTGTGGGGTGACATTGTGGACATTGTTGAGTGTTTGATCTTCCTTCCTTCCTTCAATACTTGGGGACACAATATAACTTGACTGAGTATATTTTACATAGTTGGGCTGCTGACGTGGCGTCGCCACCCCCCTAGGTGGATACCTTGGGTTCTTTCAGGCTGATTCGAATGTACCTGTTTATAATTGAGATCTATGATTGTACAGTCGATTGGTACTTTGGTTTTTGTTTACAGGTTGGGGTAGGCCTTACCATTTTCGTAGTGAGGCTGGGTGGAGGGAGGGGGTTTGGGATGGGGTTTAATGTTTTCTTTATTGATTGTCATGCATGCTGTCCTTGGTATTGGTTTTTTGTCCACACCATGACATTTATCCTCGTGGACTTTCTTAAGACTCCCAGATGGCACAGCTAGGTTTCAGCGCAGGTCCCTCTAATTTGTCCCTGTTGTCATGGAATGTCAGGGGTCTTAATAATCAACGTAAACGACGGCAAGTAGTGCACTACTTGAATAGACATAACATAGACATCGCCTTTCTGCAAGAAACTCATTTACCTGTCACTGATGCGGCGCGCTTTGCTGCCAGTTGGGGGCCCATAGGTATTTTGCCAATTATAGCAATTATGCGAGAGAGCACGGCAGTTCTAATCCATAAGAGAGTCCCTTTTAGCTGCCGACTGGTCATCAGGGACAGGGAGGGTCGGTATGTTATAGTGGCAGGATCGGTAATGGGACACAGGGTCAATCTGATTTGTGTTTACGGCCCCAATACCGACTCCCCGGAGTTTTTCCACTCCCTACACACTCAACTTTCCAAACTAGAACCTGCATTGATTATGATAGGCGGGGATTTCAATCTCCTTTTGAATCCAGGCTTGGATAGCACGTCTGGCACCGCAGACACCAAACCTAGAGCGAGGCGAGCGGTCCGTGACCTCTGTGACCAGTTTTCACTGATAGACATTTGGCGCAGGCGCAACCCCACCACTACTAATTACACACATTTCTCTGGTCAACACAACACATGGACTAGGATCGATTTTTGGCTGATCTCCCCGGATGTGTTCCCATGGTATCGGGCGTTGGAGACCCTCCCTAGGACGTACTCGGATCATTCCCCTGTTCAGCTCTGTCTCCAAGTTCCACGCCCCGAAGGGTTTGAAAGACAATGGCGCTTTCCCTGTCGCGCTCTTTTAGACGACCTTTTTTGCCATGAGGTCAGTGAAGCAATTGAAGACTACTTTACTATTAATACTGGCTCGGTCGATTCCTGGGCTGTGTTGTGGGAGGGATTCAAGGCCTACATTCGCGGTGTGTGCATATCCAAACACGCAGGGGTGCTCAGAGCACTGCGCACAACACTGGCACGGCTGGAGGGAGAACTAACAACGCTAGATACGGAAATACAGCACGCTACCCTCACTCATTGCACGGTAAGAGGCTAGCCCTCCTTTCCGAATACAGGGAAACAGCGGATCGTGAGATCCTTTACTTGGGTAAATATCAAACTGCTCGTAGGTACGGTGAGGGTGACCGGCCGGGTCGCACCCTAGCTCAGATCCTCAGACCGCCCTACAGTAATGCATACATCACAGAGATCCGTGATAAGGATGGAACACTTCATACAACTTCCACTGATATTAGGAACGAATTTCTTACATACTACACGGCACTATACACATCTAGACACAGCAGTGATACAACCGCACGGGAGGAATATCTATCCGAAATTGCCTTAGTGTTCCTAGAAAAAACATGCAGGAGTTCCTGGCGGAACCCATCACGGTGAATGAGGTGCGTGGGGCAATTAAAGAGCTGCGCGGTTCCTCCGCCCGGGCCTTGGACGGCTTTACCGGGAGTTCTACAAGGCCTTTTCAGATCTTCTAGCGCCAAAACTGATTGAGGTTTATGCTGAAGCCCTGAAAGACAATCCCTGCCGCCCACGTTAAACGAAGCGGTCATCATTCTCCTTCCAAAGCCCGACAAGGATCCATCGCTTTGTGGGTCATATAGACCTCTAACGCTCTTGAATATAGATTATAAAATCCTTGCTAAAATCGTGGCCAACAGACTTTCACAATTGATGGAGTTTATTATCTCTCCGGCACAATCAGGCTTCGTCCCTCACCGCTCCACCTCATTAAACTTACGAACTCTGTTCGCAGTGTTGCACAGAATAAATCCCAAAATTCCCGCTGCGGCTATGCTGTTAGACACAGAAAAAGCCTTTGACACACTCGAATGGCCCTTTTTTCTATCTATAATGCGTTGGATGGGTATGCCAGCAGGCTTTATAGCTCTTACGAGCCTACTATACAGTCGGCCCACGGCGCGACTCCGCATGAATGGTACTATATCTGGCCCATTCGCACTAACCCGTGGCACCCGTCAGGGGTGTCCGCTGTCACCTCTTTTGTTTATCCTTGCCATGGACCCCTTACTGCGGCACTTCCAGGAACGACATCTCCACAGAGGACTGCAGTTTAATACAGGCCCTCTCTTGGTTTCCCTCTATGCTGATGATACTATCCTCTATGTCAGAGAACCGCATCAGAACCTGGCGCCGCTCATACGGGAAATACTCCGTTTTGGTGGACACTCCGGGCTGGGCATCAATTGGCATAAGTCAATTATTTTTCCCTTTAACCAGCAGCACAGCCCCTTGGGAATGCGAGTTCCCATTGGAATGGTGCTCAGATTCTGTCAAATATCTGGGTATACATGTGCACCTGAAACAAGACCAGATCTGTAAGCCTCAATTATGGTCGAGCGATGGAGCAGCTGGAGACTCGGGTGGAAAGATGGTTACGCCTCCCCATATCCATGGCAGGCAGAATTGCTATAGTTAAGATGATGGTCCTCCCTAAATTTTTATATCTTTTTAATAACATCCCCATGCCCCTCACCCAAAGTTTCTTTGCAGCGCTGCGATCCCTTCTTGTCCGACTGGTATGGGGTGGCAAGCAACCTCGGGTTCGATGGAAGATACTCACTCTACCATACGATAGAGGCGGACTGGGCGTGCCGGATCTTTATTTATACTATCTGGTAGCTCAATGTAGTTATGCCTTTGCTTGGTATCACCCAGACGCGCGGATCCCATTTCTACGCCCGGAGGCTGATTTTGTCCTACCTGAGCAACTGGCCGCTGTCTTGCCCAGGGGCGAACCCAGAAGTCTAGTCGACATACAAACGGTCTCGACCACTAGCTGGGCTTGGAGCAAACTCCTTCGCTATACGGGCAATTCAATTTTATATTCATCGGCCCTCCCATTACCGAACGCTCGTTGGCTCCCCATAACGGGCGAGAAACTCGTGCAACGCACATTGACTAAATTTGGTATTGCCAAAATAGGCAAGCTGTATCCTGGCGGACACATATTCTCGGACACGGAGGACATGCGCTTCCATGACGCTACGTTTATGGATAGATTCGTCCTCAGACGACTTTATTCAGCATTAAGAGCTACGATAGTTGGCTTCCCGTTGGAACCGGACTCATTTGAACCGCTGACTCTACTCATTGAGAAGGAGAGTGGTACACACATCATTTCCTCACTTTATAAACTCTGCAATGCACGAGTTCCTAGTGTGGACGACAAGCTCCGCTCGGACTGGGAGACCGATTTGGGACATCCTATTTCGGACGAACAGTGGTCCGCCTGTTGCACGGTTACCAAAACCGTGTCATTAAACAGTCGCCATAAACTACTGCACTACAAGTTTCTCCGTAGAATGTACATGACGCCAGCAAAACTACATAAAATTGACCCGGATAGGCCACATACATGCCGGAAATGTGGCGCACAACACGCTGATTTCGCCCATTTGACCTGGACGTGTCCTTGCCTTCATTCATACTGGGACCAAGTGCACAAAACACTTGGGGACATTCTCGGGCTCACACTGGTTCCTATACCGGAGGTGGCACTGCTGGGCTACACGGTCAACTTTCCTAAAGCTGTCCGGCAGCTAGCTTCCCTTGGCCTACTTCTGGCAAAACGTGAGATAGCACTACACTGGGGCAGCAGGACCTCTCCTACGACACAGGGCTGGCTGAACAGCTTAGCGTTTTGTAGTACCAATAGCGAGCTCTACTCTAGCCTGCTACCCAACACAGCACGACCTAAAGACATCTGGGGCCCATATAAAGCATATATTGGCAATCTGAACAACTCTTCATTCTCCCAGCTTTATTCAGGGATTGTACCTACGGGGGTTGGCTAGGACAGACGGTCTGCACACTGACACATCATGTACGACATCATGATGCAAGGGGGGATATCACTCCACATCACTCTTGTTCACCCCACATCACTGGGAGCTCTAGGACACGGACAGAAGCGGACAAGGGGCACTGACCGACCACTGGGATAACACGGTAGGGATCCTGCTATGCGGGCTGAGCTGTGGGGACTTGGGGGGCATGTATTATGTTACATGAGATGTTATGAGTATAATCTGATGAGTAACCATTCTGTATTAAGAGGAGAGATGAATATATTTCATTGTTATTTTTGTTATATTGTATAATGGACAATTGAACCAACTGAAACGTAATTTGTGGTCGTTTGATAATCAAAGATAAATAAAGTTATAAAAAAAAAAAAGGATGCCAGGGCTTGCTCTGTAATGTGCTGTACTTACTGTGGTGTGTGCGTTTGGTGCAGGTGACTGATGTCTGTCTGTGTCCCTATTGATTGCAGATACATCCACGGCCAAAGGAGGGGACAGCTCCACGGACCAGGAGGAGCCGCAGAGCCAGGCTGGGTCGGCAGCCGAGGAGTGGTCGGAGGGACCCAGTGGCACGGAGGGCGAGGGGAGCCACACCGAGGAGTCCTCAGCACCATCCACCTCAGCTGAGGACCAGAGCAACTCAGACGATGACTCCCTTATGGAGGCGGGTGTCAGCAGCCACCACACCCCAGCTAGTGTTGCTGTCCCCGCCACCACCACCACCACCACCGCCCTCCCGTCGGCTCCCATTCCCGAGGTCCGTGGAGGCTCCCATGTTCGGGAGCGTGTCTCCTTCGGGCCAGGCACCGCACCCCCTGCCCCTGTGTCCCCTGCTGCCCTGAGTGAGGAGTCTGTGTACCTCCTCCGCCAGCTCCATGTAGGACAGACAGCGATGCTGAGTGTCCTCCATGCACACACCAGTCTGTTGACTCAGCTGGTGTCATTCATGGAGGGCATGTCATCGGGCATGTCTGACCTACAGAGGGGCAATAGGTCCATGGACTCCTCCCTGACGGCAGCAGTGTCCCTCCTCCGACAGTCCCTCACCCCTCCTGCCTCTGCCCCATCCACACTCCCAAGCACCTTACCCGTCCCAAGCACACACACACTGCCACAGGCACACACCAGCACAGACACATGCAGCACACGGACACACACGCCACAAACAAGACGCACACGCACGCACCGTCAGGGGACTGCAACCACACTCACAGGGGATGGGGCACAGGCACAAACACACGCATCCACAAGCACTGCGCAGTCCTCAGTTGCCTCTCCCTCCAAAGACCCCTCCCTTGCCTCAGCTGCAACCCCAAAGACACAGCGGCTCTTCCTCTGTGACCTTGGCCTCTCCCCCTCCGACCCAGCTGATCCAGCATTCAGGGGGAAGAGGAAGCCCACCCACACGGATCGGAGTGCCCCTGGACCCCGGACACCATCCCCCAGGCGCAGACCGACTGAGGCCCCCACCCGCAAGTCCCCCCGGTCCCGGAAGAGCAAGACCCCGCCGCCGCCCTGCAGCTCAGGCACCAAGTCTCCTTCCTCCATCCCTCAGGCCCCCACTCCACACGTGCCCCCCCCACCCCCTGCCCCAGGTTCCCCCACCCACAGATACACCATCCCCAGAAGGGTCAGGCCTTCTCCCCCTGCCACTTGCTCTTCCGGCCCCACACCCCCGCTGCGCTTGTCTGTGCCACTGGTGTGGTGAGGGTGTCCTCCCCCTCTGTCCTGCCCACCTTACCTGATCCCCATTCTCCTCCCCTGGAGGTGGGCACTGCAGTGGAGTCCACTATCACCCTGTCTGACTTGGGTGCTGCAGTGGCGGACTTGTCCACTCCATCTGCAGGGTCCACTGCAGTTGTGCCGGCACCCACAACATCTGAGTCATGCCCCCCAGTTGTGCCGGCACACACCATGTCAGACACCTCCACTGCAGTTGTCAGTGGCTCTCCAGCACCCACCACCCCTTCCCTGCCTCCTCCTGGTGAGCCCTGATCCTGTCCCTGCGGTGCCTGGCCTGCCCCCCGTATGCCCCTCCTAGGGGATTGTCCCCGGTTGTGATCAGTGGAGGCATGCGTAGGGTGACATCTGCCACTGTCACCCTGTATAGACTTCCTTGATGGACTGGCCATTGGCCTTTGTTGATACCTTACAGTTCTTCCAAGTTTTGAACCCACATGCTGAATAAAGCAACTTTCTGTTCTCTAGTGCTTTTACTTCTGATGTACATGATGTTGATGACGCTAACCATGCCCTTGCTGCAGTGATGGTGATATTTGGACTCATGAAAATGAAGTGTTACTGTGCAGGAACCCATGTGTTCCAGGGGGACAGTGTCCTATCCTGTGGTGAAACCATGTCGTCCTTAGCAGCATCTGAGGGTGTCATGTTTTCAATATTTGGCAATGGGATTTCCTACTTATATTAGCAATGTCACATCTGTGGGTTCCACCCATGCACAACTGTTGTGTTTGCCATTGTTCAATTAGTCTAGTTCCCTGACCGTGTGGCCATCTCCACTGGACATGCAGGTTTGGGCATCAATGGGGAAGGACTCATCTGTGTTGTCAGTGCAACTTGCTATACATGTGTGTTGGATCTGTGCTGTTGATTTCGTTGACATTCCCATGACCAGGCTGATGTGACGGGAGCCTTCATTTGGTGCTAATTGTTGACTGTGTGACCAAGTGTTCTGCTGACATGATGGAGCCCTACTGATGCGACATATGGCACAGCTTTCCTCACACAGGAGTGGAGTCCCCTCATGGCAGTGTGTACTCCTGTGACATCTCGTGCGCCCGAGGTGTGTGTTGTATGAGCATGTGTGTGTGTTCACTTCCATGTTGCTGTGCATGCTGGGATCCCTAGTGATGTTCCTGTTTGTGATGCTTGCTGAGTTGAGCTATGTTCCCCCAAAGTCTTCTCCCTGGGTTCTCTGTGATGTGGGTGCATGGCACATTACTGGTCATCAGGGTGTCACCCATAGGTGTGTTTGCTGTCAGGGCTGAGTTTGTGGGCAGACGCTGATGTGTCACAGTCAGGATTCCCCTTTGCACTTGTTGTTTACACCTGTCATGTGATTTCTAGTTTGTGTTAGCTTTCATTGGTTGTGACACGTTGTGTGTGTGACTGCTGGCACTCCTCAGGGCTGTAATGTTGGTAGTTGTCTATGTGTGTTCTTTGTGGGTGACCTTGGCTTCTTCATAGGTGTGTGACTGTGGCTGGGATCCCATTGGTTGGTGTGGTATTGCCGTCATGTCCATGTACAGCGTAGTGTGCAGTGTGTCAGACATTCAGGAGTCTGGTAGAGTGGCCATGTGTGATGTGTTTCTGCACCTTGGTTCCCACCACCCCCTGGGATTGTCATGGGTGCATGTGCAATGTCACCAGTGCATGTGAGCTTCACTGCTGCACATTGTTGGAGGTCGAGGTGTGTGGTGTTGAGTGTGTGCAGATGAGAGTTGTTGCCCGGCTAGACCCCTGCCTCCATGTTGGCCTTGGCTGACAGGCCGTGCTGGTTGATTTGTGCTTGTGTAGGTGTGATGGTAGTTTGTTGCTCAGGACACATGACTGTGGTTCACAGTGTGAACGACATCTAGCTTTGTCATCACAGTGGGATTGTAATGCAGCCCAGGGTCACCACATTGTCGGGGCCCTGGGTGTGGTGCTGTGGTGTCTGTGTGTCTTGCTGTGTCAGTTGCTGTTCCTACATGCTTGTGTGACATGTGTGATTTCTGCTCCCTCTCATCTGACAATGACTGATTGCCCACATAGGGGATTTGGATCCATGGGTTACCTTTGTGTGGCACTGTATGCACATCTGTGTAATTGGTATTCAGGCCTCCTCATGTGTTGTGTGGTTGCCTGGGGACACTGGTACCCCCCCCCTCACCTGTTGTGTTTGATGTGCAGTGTGGGTCTGCCTGTTTGTGTATGTGCATCGGCACCACTGCATTGGCATATCTTAGGTGTGCCATTGGCTGTATGTTGTTTGGTGTGTTTGCCCTGCTGTCCCTGGGACTCCTAGGTCATCAGTCAGCACAATGATCATTGTGTGTGTGTCCCATTGCTGCCATGGTATGGTATCTGTTCACCTCCCTTCTACAGTCTCCACTGGGTATCTGAATTTGTGTGCCCATTGGTGCAAATATGTGGGTCTGCATTCTGATGGTCACTTCTGTCATTGTGTCATTGATGAATGTTGACAGTGTCAGTCCCCATGGGTGATGTTTGTCTGCACATGGCCAAAGGTATGTCTTGTTTGCACTGCACTGTTTGCCTCCCCCATTCTATGTTGCTATGGGACACAAGCACTACTTTGCCACTGATGTGTTTGTTGTTCTGTGACCAGGAATCATCCATGCAGTTTGGCAGTTGCAGCTTATTCTTTGTCAATACATACATTTTGGTCACTGTGTTGATGGGGGTTTGGACCCCATTGCCACAATGTTCAATATGTGCTTCAGCTATGGACCCCACACTCACATTTTGGTCACTGTGATGATGGGGGTTTGGACCCCACTGCCACAATGTTCAATATGTGCTTCAGCTATGGACCCCACACTTACATTTTGGGCACTGTGATGATGGGGGTTTGGACCCCATTGCCACAATGGTCATGGCCTGCTTGCATTGTGGGTGCCACACACATTTATGTGTGGCACTTGTGATAGGGGGTCACATTGTATGTCCACAGTCCTGTTCAGTGTTGTAGGCATTTGACACAGTCTACACACGCTTGTCATGGTCTTGGGGGGATGACTTTGTGTTGCATTCTTTCTGCTGGTGTGTGCTTCTTGTGGCATGTATATGCCATCCTGTGAGTGGGGGTGTTGGTGGTGGTAGGCATCCAGCCCCCCATGGGTAGAGGTGGTAGTAGTGGTAGGCACCTGGCACCCCCTGGGTAAGGGTGGTAGTAGTGACAGGCATCCAGCCCCCCATGGGTAGAGGTGGTAGTAGTGGTAGGCACCTGGCACCCCCATGGGTAGAGGTGGTAGTAGTGGTAGGCACCTGGCACCCCCTGGGTAAGGGTGGTAGTAGTGATAGGCATCCAGCCCCCCATGGGTAGAGGCGGTAGTAGTGGTAGGCACCTGGCACCCCCTGGGTATGGGTGGTAGTAGTGGTAGGCACCTGGCACCCCCTGGGTAAGGGTGGTAGTAGTGGTAGGCACCTGGCACCCCCTGGGTAAGGGTGGTAGTAGTGGTAGGCACCTGGCACCCCCATGGGTAGAGGTGGTAGTAGTGGTAGGCACCTGGCACCCCCTGGGTAGAGGTGGTAGTAGTGGTAGGCACCTGGCACCCCCATGGGTAGAGGTGGTAGTAGTGGTAGGCACCTGGCACCCCCTGGGTAGAGGTGGCAGTAGTGGTAGGCACCTGGCACCCCTGGGTAGAGGTGGTAGTAGTGGTAGGCACCTGGCACCCCCATGGGTAGAGGTGGTAGTAGTGGTAGGCACCTGGCACCCCTGGGCAAGGGTGGTAGTAGTGACAGGCATCCAGCCCCCCATGGGTAGAGGTGGTAGTAGTGGTAGGCACCTAGCACCCCCATGGGTAGAGGTGGTAGTAGTGGTAGGCACCTGGCACCCCTGGGTAAGGGTGGTAGTAGTGACAGGCATCCAGCCCCCATGGGTAGAGGTGGTAGTAGTGGTAGGCACCTGGCACCCCCTGGGTATGGGTGGTAGTAGTGGTAGGCACCTGGCACCCCCTGGGTAAGGGTGGTAGCAGTGGTAGGCACCTGGCACCCCCTGGGTAAGGGTGGTAGTAGTGGTAGGCACCTGGAACCCCCATGGGTAGAGGTGGTAGTAGTGGTAGGCACCTGGCACCCCCTGGGTAGAGGTGGTAGTAGTGGTAGGCACCTGGCACCCCCATGGGTAGAGGTGGTAGTAGTGGTAGGCACCTGGCACCCCCTGGGTAGAGGTGGCAGTAGTGGTAGGCACCTGGCACCCCCTGGGTAGAGGTGGTAGTAGTGGTAGGCACCTGGCACCCCCATGGGTAGAGGTGGTAGTAGTGGTAGGCACCTTGCACCCCCTGGGTAAGGGTGGTAGTAGTGACAGGCATCCAGCCCCCCATGGGTAGAGGTGGTAGTAGTGGTAGGCACCTGGCACCCCCATGGGTAGAGGTGGTAGTAGTGGTAGGCACCTGGCACCCCCTGGGTGAGGGTGGTAGTAGTGACAGGCATCCCGCCCCCATGGGTAGAGGTGGTAGTAGTGGTAGGCACCTGGCACCCCCATGGGTAGAGGTGGTAGTAGTGGTAGGCACCTGGCACCCCTGGGTAAGGGTGGTAGTAGTGACAGGCATCCAGCCCCCCATGGGTAGAGGTGGTAGTAGTGGTAGGCACCTGGCACCCCCATGGGTAGAGGTGGTAGTAGTGGTAGGCACCTGGCACCCCTGGGTAAGGGTGGTAGTAGTGACAGGCATCCAGCCCCCCATGGGTAGAGGTGGTAGTAGTGGTAGGCACCTGGCACCCCCATGGGTAGAGGTGGTAGTAGTGGTAGGCACCTGGCACCCCCTGGGTAGAGGTGGCAGTAGTGGTTGGCACCTGGCACCCCCTGGGTAGAGGTGGTAGTACTGGTAGGCACCTGGCACCCCCATGGGTAGAGGTGGTAGTAGTGGTAGGCACCTGGCACCCCCTGGGTAGAGGTGGCAGTAGTGGTTGGCACCCGGCACCCCCTGGGTAGAGGTGGTAGTACTGGTAGGCACCTGGCACCCCCATGGGTAGAGGTGGTAGTAGTGGTAGGCACCTGGCACCCCCTGGGTAAGGGTGGTAGTAGTGACAGGCATCCAGCACCCCATGGGTAGAGGTGGTAGTAGTGGTAGGCACCTGGCACCCCCTGGGTATGGGTGGTAGTAGTGGTAGGCACCTGGCACCCCCTGGGTAAGGGTGGTAGTAGTGACAGCCATCCAGCCCCCCATGGGTAGAGGTGGTAGTAGTGGTAGGCACCTGTCACCCCCATGGTTAGAGGTGGCAGTAGTGATAGGCACCTGGCACCCCCTGGGTAAGGGTGGTAGTAGTGACAGGCATCCAGCCCCCCATGGGTAGAGGTGGTAGTAGTGGTAGGCACCTGGCACCCCCATGGGTAGAGGTGGTAGTAGTGGTAGGCACCTGGCACCCCCATGGGTAGAGGTGGTAGTAGTGGTAGGCACCTGGCACCCCCTGGGTAAGGGTGGTAGTAGTGACAGGCATCCAGCCCCCCATGGGTAGAGGTGGTAGTAGTGGTAGGCACCTATCACCCCCATGGTTAGAGGTGGCAGTAGTGGTAGGCACCTGGCACCCCCTGGGTAAGGGTGGTAGTAGTGACAGGCATCCAGCCCCCATGGGTAGAGGTGGTAGTAGTGGTAGGCACCTGGCACCCCCATGGGTAGAGGTGGTAGTAGTGGTAGGCACCTGGCACCCCCATGGGTAGAGGTGGTAGTAGTGGTAGGCACCTGGCACCCCTGGGTAGAGGTGGTAGTAGTGGTAGGCACCTGGCACCCCCATGGGTAGAGGTGGTAGTAGTGGTAGGCACCTGGCACCCCTGAGTAAGGGTGGTAGTAGTGACAGGCATCCAGCCCCCCATGGGTAGAGGTGGTAGTAGTGGTAGGCACCTGGCACCCCCATGGGTAGAGGTGGTAGTAGTGGTAGGCACCTGGCACCCCCTGGGTAGAGGTGGCAGTAGTGGTAGGCAGCTGGCACCCCTGGGTAGAGGTGGTAGTAGTGGTAGGCACCTGGCACCCCCATGGGTAGAGGTGGTAGTAGTGGTAGGCACCTGGCACCCCCTGGGTAAGGGTGGTAGTAGTGACAGGCATCCAGCACCCCATGGGTAGAGGTGGTAGTAGTGGTAGGCACCTGGCACCCCCTGGGTATGGGGTGGTAGTAGTGGTAGGCACCTGGCACCCCTGGGTAAGGGTGGTAGTAGTGACAGCCATCCAGCCCCCATGGGTAGAGGTGGTAGTAGTGGTAGGCACCTGTCACCCCCATGGTTAGAGGTGGCAGTAGTGGTAGGCACCTGGCACCCCCTGGGTAAGGGTGGTAGTAGTGACAGGCATCCAGCCCCCCATGGGTAGAGGTGGTAGTAGTGGTAGGCACCTGGCACCCCATGGGTAGAGGTGGTAGTAGTGGTAGGCACCTGGCACCCCCATGGGTAGAGGTGGTAGTAGTGGTAGGCACCTGGCACCCCCTGGGTAAGGGTGGTAGTAGTGACAGCCATCCAGCCCCCCATGGGTAGAGGTGGTAGTAGTGGTAGGCACCTGTCACCCCCATGGTTAGAGGTGGCAGTAGTGGTAGGCACCTGGCACCCCCTGGGTAAGGGTGGTAGTAGTGACAGGCATCCAGCCCCCCATGGGTAGAGGTGGTAGTAGTGGTAGGCACCTGGCACCCCCATGGGTAGAGGTGGTAGTAGTGGTAGGCACCTGGCACCCCCTGGGTAGAGGGGGTAGTAGTGGTAGGCACCTGGCACCCCCATGGGTAGAGGTGGTAGTAGTGGTAGGCACCTGGCACCCCCTGGGTAGAGGTGGCAGTAGTGGTAGGCACCTGGCACCCCTGGGTAGAGGTGGTAGTAGTGGTAGGCACCTGGCACCCCCATGGGTAGAGGTGGTAGTAGTGGTAGGCACCTTGCACCCCCTGGGTAAGGGTGGTAGTAGTGACAGGCATCCAGCCCCCATGGGTAGAGGTGGTAGTAGTGGTAGGCACCTGGCACCCCCATGGGTAGAGGTGGTAGTAGTGGTAGGCACCTGGCACCCCCTGGGTAAGGGTGGTAGTAGTGACAGGCATCCAGCCCCCCATGGGTAGAGGTGGTAGTAGTGGTAGGCACCTGGCACCCCCATGGGTAGAGGTGGTAGTAGTGGTAGGCACCTGGCACCCCCTGGGTAAGGGTGGTAGTAGTGACAGGCATCCAGCCCCCATGGGTAGAGGTGGTAGTAGTGGTAGGCACCTGGCACCCCCATGGGTAGAGGTGGTAGTAGTGGTAGGCACCTGGCACCCCCTGGGTAAGGGTGGTAGTAGTGACAGGCATCCAGCCCCCATGGGTAGAGGTGGTAGTAGTGGTAGGCACCTGGCACCCCCATGGGTAGAGGTGGTAGTAGTGGTAGGCACCTGGCACCCCCTGGGTAGAGGTGGCAGTAGTGGTAGGCACCTGGCCCCCCTGGGTAGAGGTGGTAGTAGTGGTGAGGCACCTGGCACCCCCATGGGTAGAGGTGGTAGTAGTGGTAGGCACCTGGCACCCCCTGGGTAAGGGTGGTAGTAGTGACAGGCATCCAGCCCTCCATGGGTAGAGGTGGTAGTAGTGGTAGGCACCTGTCACCCCCATGGTTAGAGGTGGCAGTAGTGGTAGGCACCTGGCACCCCCTGGGTAAGGGTGGTAGTAGTGACAGGCATCCAGCCCCCCATGGGTAGAGGTGGTAGTAGTGGTAGGCACCTGGCACCCCCATGGGTAGAGGTGGTAGTAGTGGTAGGCACCTGGCACCCCCTGGGTAAGGGTGGTAGTAGTGACAGGCATCCAGCACCCCATGGGTAGAGGTGGTAGTAGTGGTAGGCACCTGGCACCCCCTGGGTATGGGTGGTAGTAGTGGTAGGCACCTGGCACCCCCTGGGTAAGGGTGGTAGTAGTGACAGGCATCCAGCCCCCCATGGGTAGAGGTGGTAGTAGTGGTAGGCACCTGGCACCCCCATGGGTAGAGGTGGTAGTAGTGGTAGGCACCTGGCACCCCCTGGGTAAGGGTGGTAGTAGTGACAGGCATCCAGCCCCCCATGGGTAGAGGTGGTAGTAGTGGTAGGCACCTGGCACCCCCTGGGTATGGGTGGTAGTAGTGGTAGGCACCTGGCACCCCCTGGGTAAGGGTGGTAGTAGTGGTAGGCACCTGGCACCCCCTGGGTAATGGTGGTAGTAGTGGTAGGCACCTGGCACCCCATGGGTAGAGGTGATAGTAGTGGTAGGCACCTGGCACCCCCATGGGTAGAGGTGGTAGTAGTGGTAGGCACCTTGCACCCCCTGGGTAGAGGTGGCAGTAGTGGTAGGCACCTGGCACCCCCTGGGTAAGGGTGGTAGTAGTGACAGGCCTCCAGCCCCCCATGGGTAGAGGTGGTAGTAGTGGTAGACACCTGGCACCCCCATGGGTAGAGGTGGTAGTAGTGGTAGGCACCTGGCACCCCCTGGGTAAGGGTGGTAGTAGTAACAGGCATCCAGCCCCCCATGGGTAGAGGTGGTAGTAGTGGTAGGCACCTGGCACCCCCATGGGTAGAGGTGGTAGTAGTGGTAGGCACCTGGCACCCCCTGGGTAAGGGTGGTAGTAGTGACAGGCATCCAGCCCCCCATGGGTAGAGGTGGTAGTAGTGGTAGGCACCTGGCACCCCCATGGGTAGAGGTGGTAGTAGTGGTAGGCACCTGGCACCCCCATGGGTAGAGGTGGTAGTAGTGGTAGGCACCTGGCACCCCCATGGGTAGGGGTGGTAGTAGTGACAGGCATCCGGGCCCCTATGTGTATATGTGGCATTGGTGATGGGCATCCCGCCCCTATGGTGCTGCTGTTTCTGGAGTAAGTAATTTGTGCATCTCTGTGTGTGTGTGTGTGTGATATGTCGGGTACGTGTAGTTTGTGTTTGTGGTTGGTGTCTGACCTACCTTCTGCGCCGTACGCGTCCGTGCCTGTTCCGGTAGTAGATGTAGAATATTGGTAGGATCGGAACGATGGGATTCATTGTTGGTTCGTCTCGTTCGTCTTTGTCGTTGCTTCGCCTCATCCTCGTCGCTTGCGTGTTCGTCTCGTAGCCGTGGATCGTGTTCTGGCGCGAATCGGAGCTTATGTGCGCCTCTCCCGGATGCTTTGACGTGCCGTGCGTAGCGACAGGTTCGGCGCGTACGGGAAGCGCATCGTACTTGTCCGGCCGGACGGGGCTGCTTTTTGGCTTCCGGGCGACTCGTATCTGCGTTTACGGATCCGGCTCGGTCGGGGATCAGGACCTGAATTGGGTGAGTACGACTGGGTCGGAATCTGTGCTGTTGTGCGCATCGTACTTGTTCGTTCGGATTCATGTGCGGATCGGTCGGGAAACAGGCATTCGCATGGCTTTTTTCCCGACCGAATGGCGTTGGGTGCGTCTCCGACCGAGATCGGAATCGACCCCTAAGTGTCCTGGCTGGGAGACGTAACATCGCCGTTCCTCGCTGTTAAAGAGGATGATCCCTGTAACACCTCGCAGAGCAGGTCAATTGAGCACAGATGATACTCAGAACTGCCAAAAGCTGGTGCAGAGGCAGCCAGTGCTGTAGTCGATACCTGAGTGCTAGTGGAAGAGCTGATGCTCAACCCAGTTGTAGCAGAAGGCACCTGCGGGTTCTCGAGGAATGCAGCCATCAAGATAGGAATACGCTGGGGACACTGCCGAGCATGGACCCTCACCGCTTCCAGCATGGTATTCATGTCCGGTGGCGTTGCCGATGGAAGTGTCAGACAGAGATCTAACAGGCATTCTTCTCTGCAAAACAGGCATCGAAGAACAGGTAAGATGCAGTCAACCCAGACTGGTCTAAACGATAGGAACCAAGAGGCGCTCAGTTCCCGCAAGCGAGGTGTGCCCAAATGCTGTACCATGCGTTCACGGGATTTACGCTCCAGGAGTGCAGCAGCGGACGCACACATACCAGCGGTAGGTCTATGCCGCACGCTCATGCCCTCACACGCATGCTGCCATTGACTTGAACTAAATGCACCTTGCATTTTAGCAACGACCAAGACTCGTGTAGGAAGCTGTTTATAAAAACTGCTCTGGAAATAGCTTTTAATTGTTTTTAAGTGCGACGCTAGCGCGAATTGAATTTACCTGCTTTTTCTGTGTTCTGTGCCCCGTTCCACCGTGGCTGGTGCCGTTTGTAGTGGAGGGCAGATTGAACCGGAGGTTCTTGACTGACTTCCGGGTCAGAGGAGGCAGTCACTTGTGTGTGCGCCAAATTCCCTGCCACTTTGCACAAATACAGGATGCAGCAGCGGACGCGCGCAGCTGGCGCGCCAAAGGCGCGCCTAAGGCAAGCCCGTCTGCGCCTGGACCGGGCCGAGGGCCATTATCCCTGTTCGCCACACTCCAACAGCAGGTACAAGACTGACGTACTCTAATGTCACTCTTATGGACCTCAATAAAACATATCTTAAATCCCCTGTCTTCAGCTCGACCTATCCAATGAGCTCAAGTCATGCCCCTACTGCAACGCAAAGTTTCTCTTTACTAAAATTAAAGCATGCTCCACAGAAAAACATATCCCATATGGACAGTCACCAGCCCCTAAGACAGTTACAGGCTTGCTCATTAACACCCGCTCCCTAATAAAACACAACATAGAATTTGCAGAACTATTGATCTCACACAAAGTAGGTATGGCCTTTGTGACCGAAACCTGGGCAAATAGCACCTCTGATTGTGATCTGGCCCTAGCTATACCCCAAGGATTCTCAATTATCAAAAAAGATAGACAAGATAGACGGGGAGGTGGACTAGCAATCATAATCAACAACTCCCTGGAATTAAAAGGATCCCCGGCAGGAAGTAGCCCTGACTGCGAACTACTTTCCTTCAGAATCACTCTGAGTGCTAACTACACTTTCAATGGCTCATTACTGTATAGGCCTCGAAAAGCAAAAGCAAAAGCAAATTCGAGGAAATTATCAGCCAAGTAATAGAATCAAGCACCAACTCAGAGGACTACTGTATATTAGGCGATTTTAATTACTACCTTGAAGATTTAGAAGACCATAATTCCGCATCACTAATAGAGATGATGTCTAATGCTTCACTGGAACAGAAAGTATTGCACCCCACACATGATGCTGGTCACACTTTGGATGGACTTTTCACATCCAATCCCCACCTTAAAATACAAGAAATCTTGCCAATTCCATGGTCAGACCATAGAGCCATCTTGTTCACAATAACCACCACACATCACATCTCCAGCACGCACATACCCCATAAGATAATTAGAGGTCGCAACTGGAGGAATATTGGCCCCCAGCAGATGCAATACACTCTGGCATCCTCTAAACCTGATCTAAAATATGAGGCAAATCAAGCAACAGGTAACTTCACCAACTGGATTATATCCGCAGTGAACTTACTGGCACCAGAAAAAACATCACGACCAAGCGCATAAAGAAATCTGAGCCCTGGTTCTGTGTTGCCCTACGCAAACAGAAACAACTTTGCAGAAAGGCAGAGAGACGCTGGAGAAGCAACTACTCAATAACCGATAAAACTCTATATTCTCAATCTTTGAGCATCTATAAAAAGATGTTACTGGAAAAGAAAAGCAGTTACTTTTCAAATAAAATCCAACAGGCAGGCAATTCCAGCAAAGCACTATTCTCAACATTGAAGAAGCTAGTCAAGCTTCCTGAACCACAAAAAAAGGACATCAGCGTGGGTTTCTGCAACCAACTAGCGGGGTATTTTAAGGACAAAGTACAGATCATCTTCGAATCCCTTTCAGACTGGGAAGACGGCATGGCAGCCACTCCCGCCCCAATCTTCCCATACCCCACCAATGTCTTGGATTCGTTCGAACCACCAAACATAGAACAGGTAGAGGAGGCAATTAAATCAATAAAATCTGGAGCACCATCAGACCCCTGTCCTCCCAACATATTCCATATGGCACCAGACACAATCAGTGAACAACTCAGCATTCTTTTTAAAGAAATAATTAGCTCAGGTGTCTTTCCAGACGCATGGAAGACAATATCCATTCTTCCACTATTGAAAAACCCAATCTAGATCCCAATGACAACAGCAATTACAGACCAATAGCAAGGATCCCCTTCCCGGCCAAGGTCCTGGAAAAATTCTAAATTTCCAATTAACGACCTTCATCTCGTCGACAGACCTGCTGGATTCCTCACAGTATGGTTTCCGACAAGGACATGGCACTGAAACCGCCCTGATCATGGCAGCAGAGGAGATCCGGGCAATACTGGACACGGGTGCCAAGGCCGCCTTGATCCTGTTGGATCTGTCGGCGGCCTTCGACACCGTGAACCATGACATCCTAATCAGGAGACTCCAAGAGGTGGGAATCAAGAACTCTGCCCAAACATTGCTCAAATCCTTCCTGAACAACAGATACCAATATGTTCAGATAGGGGACTCCTGCTCAGACCAGTTTACTTTGCCTTGCGGGGTACCACAGGGCTCCTCCTTAAGCCCCACCCTGTTTAACCTTTATGTGACCCCTTTAGCCAAGGTCATTAGGCAATTCGGCTTTACACTTATATCTTACGCTGATGACACCCAAATAGTGGTGTCCATCTCTAGGAAGCCAGAGGAAACAGCTGAGCGTTTTAACCAATGCATGTCCCACATAAACCAATGGATGGGGACAAACTGTCTAAAGCTGAATGGAACAAAAACTGAGGTACTTTTATTAGGCTCTGACACATCCTTTTGGTCACAAAACTGGTGGCCTTCTAGTATGGGCGCTGTCCCTACCCCAGTCCATAAAGTGAGGAACCTGGGTGTCATTTTTGATGACAGACTGACCTTCCAACAACAGGTAAATAAAGTCGTCTCATCGGTGTTTCTCACTCTAAAATCAATCCGTAAAGTGCGCTCCTTCATTCCCCCGGAAGCAGTAAAAACGCTAGTGACGGTCCTAGCCTTGGCTAGACTGGACTATGGAAATGCACTATACTTAGGCCTTCAGAAACAACATATGGCTAAACTTCAGCGAGCACAAAACACTGCTGCCAGATTTTTGCTAGACGTTCCCAAATTCCAATCCATCTCCGAAGGTTTGAAAAAACTCCACTGGCTTACTATGAAGAAAAGAGTAGACTTTAAAGCCCTATGTCTAGCACACAAAGCTGTCCACGGAAATGGACCAGCATTCTTGAAGCAACACCTCACCTGGTACCATCCATCAAGGCACCTACGCTCAGCACAGAGCAAACTCCTCCAAACACCAAAATTCAAGAAAGCTAGCTGGGGAGGAAGAAGCTTTGTCCTGGGTACTGTGAGGTTGTGGAACTCACTTCCGTTAAACATCAAAAGCTGCCCAACACTACTTGGTTTCAGAAAACTACTAAAGACATGGCTCTTTGCAAACTAATTACACCATCTCCGGCAATCTCCTCCGCAAAAGCGCCTAGACGCTCCAGGGCAATCGTGCGCTATATAAATTCCAAATCAAATCAAAATCAGGAGTGCTTTTGCCATCTCGTTGGTGATTGAGCTGTCCATTGCATAGCAGAAGAATAACAATCAGGATACCTGCTATTGAGAGCAGGATCAGCGGAAGACCTCCAAAAATACTTCCCAATACGGAGTGTATAAAGTTTGGAATAACTCAGAGGACGGTCTGAAAGGTGCTCAGAAATCCTGGCCCTATGGTCTTAAATAGGTGTACAATACCACTCGTATCAGACATATTTAAGATACGTCCCACCATTTCTGTGAAATGAGAGGGACAGTTCGTACGTATGAGTGCCTGTATCTCAGCCGAGGTCCTTGCGATTTGAAGATCAAGGGTCTCCCGGGCAGAGGTTAAGGGCACAGTTTGCTGAAAAAGCATGGCTTTCATTCTGCTCAAAGTATCAAACTGTTTAAAAGAAACATTTAGCGAAGGCCATATGGCGCCTCCCTGACTGTACTTGTTGGGGGAAACAATACTTGCATACAGCAAGTAACCCTGGAGTTAACCGTGACCAGATAGGCAATCCCCGGAAGCATCCCACAACAACCTTGATCATTCAGCATCAAGTAACTCCCATTTGAGAGCAGCTTGAATATCGGTGTAAACACGGCTGCTGGAGTCCCTTGCAGGTGGCAGGACAAGTTCGCTACTGAACCATTACAAGCTCCGTGTAGTAAAATATCCTGGCACATGAGAGAACCACTCAAAGCATTCTTGCAGTTTGTATCGCTTAGAAACACTTCTCGATCCCCACTCCGGCATCGAAATCTGTACGGTAATTCCCAAGATTCCTTAATGTATTTCTTACCCAATTTTTCATATTTGCTTGCCTGTTTTTGTTCAAGGCAATACTGAAACTGAAAAGTCGTGACCGGTAGAGTGATGTGGCCATGGATTAGCCCTTCTGTGGATGGTGATTCCGCTACCGTAAATGGTAATCTATCCAGTTTTTCAATACGCAGCATTGTATATTTTGCTCCCCTTTGTGCCATTTCTACCTGTTTATCTGTTAGATTATATTCAGAAAACAGAGACGTACTGTTGATAAAACGCCAAGGCACATAGCCTTCACGCAAAGATTGCAGTGTCCAGCTTAACAACATAATAGAACGTAACTGAGATTGCCCGTGTTGTAATATGGCCAAATCTTGTTCCAGTATGTCTATTGCAGAAGATACAATGTTGCCTAAGGAATAGATCCTGGAGGTCAAAGTTGTTAACCCATTATCCACTACTCCTAATGCCTTCTCTAAGTTAATACGGTCTATTTCCCGTATTCTCTCTGCGGCCTCTTGTTGGGATATTTTCCAATTTTCATTGTAGGCAGCATAAATGCCAGCATATATGAAACGTTTCTGACGTGATTTCCTAGGACCTAGTAAAAAATCCCTAAGATCCATGTCATGTGTTAGTAAGGATAGGTGGTGTTTCACTTCTGTGAGTGTTGAGGTTTCCAGCCAATCAAGGCACAACTTCCCAATGCTGTAGGATGTCACTACCCCTGGATGTTCTCTTTGTACATAGCGTGGGTCAGACCTATTGATACTGAACCCTTCGGTGGTACCCCAGAATCTTTGCTGACATCTGTTCGTGTCTATGGGCCAAACCAACCATCCTTTCCAATTAGGATCTGATCTATTGTACCGAAAAATGTCATCTTCTTCTACCGCTTCTTGTGAAGTTGTATTTTGCCACCCCTCCATCTGTGATGGTGTTGGAAACCGAGGTGTGTTCAGGTCCTTGTTCTTGGCTAGTCCAAGACAGGATGTCTGTTGCACAGTGTCATTTAGGAATATCATCTGCTGTGGAATGAGGCATGCTCTAAATAGCACTTCTGTTCCCTGGACTTGCCAGTCTCTAGAACCCCAGACTGATTTTAAGTCTATTGTGTCCTTCCATAGGTTAAAACCCTGTTCAGACAATCGGGCGATAAAGGAAGCAGAGTAAATCTGTATGGTGTTAGTCAACATAATTTTCTGTGCCGATGTGGTAGCGACTTTATAATAAAATGACTTCGGGTCAGAAATGTTAAACCCTGAAAAATATGAGAATTTCTGTGCAAATGTTTGCGAACTACCTTTCGGTGGTGTAGGGCAATGTTCCCACTGGTGATACTCAAAAACATTTCTAGGTGTTATAGATTTGTGTAGGAAATGATGACCATAATGTTGGTAACAGTACAAAGTGTCATAGTCTGAAGTACGTTCGAGCATTTCAGTGTGTGGAAATGCGGCAGTTTTCTCTAAATCAGACAACATGTTATTAACAGTTTCAGAGTCCCATTCATCAGAAAATGTACTGGAGGTAATGATATCACTCAATGAAATTTTAAATACATGAGAAATTTTTAAAAGTTCAGTTGGACCGAATATATTGAAATCAACCTTGTCCCAGACTTATACCATCCGGTATAGGAACTGCTGTAATGTTCACTGATGACAAGTCTCTTTGTTCACGATGGGAAGATTGATGTGGTTTCAGAATCAAATTTACTTTTTCGGCTTCAGGTCTTTGTTGAAGGTATCCATTAATAAGCATGCTAAAAGTTATAACTAAGCCTAGCCAGAAAAGAAAGAACAGTATCCCAGTAATTACCCAGAGTTCTACCCAAGGCGATACCAGGTAAGTCTTTTTGAGAAAAGTTAAGAAAGTCCGTAATCTGCTGCTTGCGTGTTTGTTGGGCTGGCGTCATTTCTGGTTCACTTGGATTCAAGGAAAACGTATCAAAGTTCATGAAGTAGCCAGAAGCGGTTCGATCAATTGTTGGAATTGCATCAGGGTTTGTTGAAATCGTAGTTTGCTCTCGTTGAGGCATGTTGACGTAGACATCTGTATCAGGTCTTATTGCAACTTGTGTGTTATTTTGAGTTTGATTTTGAAGTTAAACTTCGGGTTCAAGGGGAACGAGTTCCATAGCATTGTTGCATAGTCCATCATTCCTTTGAGAGGACTCTTCAAATGTGATGAGTCTTTCTGTTTCAACCTCTTGGATTGGAGCTAGAGGAGGGCGTCTGCTACAGCGGAGTCCACGAGGCCTACTGCTCTGAATCGGCCACATAGTGTGGTTTGATTAAGCGATTGAGACAAATCTTTTCTCCTTTTTCCCGGCAAGAGGCGGTAGAAGTACAGTTCTTGTTCCTTGAATTGCTAGGACCGGTACAGGTTTTCTGTTAGATGGCCCAAATTCTTTTTTATCCGCTATTTTCTCTCTGACCAGATCCCCGACGTTTGGGATCCAGACAGGTCTTGCCGTGACTGCCTTGACTTCCCCAGTGGCGGTCTGTTTCAGGTGGACATTACTTTGTTGTGTCCTGGATTCATTTAGATCCTGTAAAACAGCCAATCGATCATGGATATCAAATGGTTTCTCATCCGCCACTGTGCCTTCACAATCAAGATCAGGTATCCACATTCTTGTCCCAAATAGGACCTCGTAAGGAGTGACTCCTCCTAGAGAGCTTCTTGGCTGGTTATTGAGAGCTCGTTGTACCCCATATATATGATTGACCCAACTACCGCCCTTGCCCAATACCCTAGCTGTTAAAGATTGCTTTAGGTCCCGGTTTTTCCTTTCCACAACCAAATTTCCCTCAGGATGGTACAGAGAGGAGTACCGCAATGCTACGCCTATACTTTCCATGGCCTCTTTGTAAGCCCGAGAGCTAAACGCAGGGCCACGGTCAGAATGTAACGTGCCAACTGCGTATGTCCCGATAAAGAGTCACAAATCTTTGATAACAGTTCGAGCGTCAGCCGAGCGCTGAGGCCAAACCCATAGGAATCTTGAGCATGAATCTACTGCACCCATGATATACTTGTAAGCCCCATCTGATTGTAAGGGGCTGCAGTGGTCCAGATATACACAAGTGAGAGGTCTGTCTGATTTTAATAACGGTGTCTGTGCCGGGCGTGCTATGGTGGAGCCTTTCATCTGCTGGCAGATGTCACATTTCAAGACGTAGTCTTTAGTTTGTTTTGTCAGACCTGGCCACCAATAGCGCAGTTTCAACAATGAAATAGTCGCAGTAACGCCTGTATGCGCAGAGCCCAAACCCTCGTGTGCTGCAATAATCAAACCTTGCCTACGATCCCTATTTGGTATTACTCTATCCCCCACTCCAGGAATCTGAGCATATGGAATGTTGTTTGCATCTAACTTGTAGGAGTACTTGAGTGGAAATTTGTTTGGTACTGCTGAGCTGCCTTTACGTGAAGCAATGACAGCAACCATAATCTCACCGTCTATCCTCGTTTTTGAACGAGTGATTGCAGCTACGGAAGCTGTGCGTACAGCCCCCTTTGCGGGTTCATCAGCCAATGAATTCCCTTCAACGTGAACGCCATCACGTTGACGACTCAGTGTATGTATCACGTGAGCCCTCAGTAGTTCGTTTCTCAACTCAACTGCCTGTTCCCATAGCATTTTATGCTTAATTGTGCCACCTTTTGGGTCTTTGAACCCGTTTAGTTCCCAATGATGTAAATATTCATTGTATGATTGCACAAAGTAAAAAGAATCACACACTATCAGTGTGGGGAATTCGTGATCCGTATTCACCAGTGCCAGTATCAGCGCTTTTAACTCTGCCAACTGAGCCGTGCAGTCTCCTAGAGATTGCGTTTTGGTGCAACTTGGATGGAACTTTCCATCCTGCATGCGACCTTTAACGATAGCACATGCTGCGCTGTATTGTTGCTTACTCCCTATGGCCGGTTGAGCAGATCCATCAGTGTAAATAATATATTCATACTGATCTAGAGGCAAGATTTCATTCGGCAGAGGGTATTCTTGTTCGTATTGCAGAAATGCTTGTGTTTTTAGACTTGGATCAAATCTGTATGGCGTCGGTATATCGATGATGTGCTCCTTATATGGAAGGGTGCTGAACCATCAGTAACCCTCTTCCTGGATTGGTTGAATCAGAGAAACCCCCTACTTCACTTTACATCCATGGTTACGAAGACAGGATTACCTTTCCTGGATCTAATGATTGTACCGAAGGGAGGAAAACTACATACGAAAGTTTATCATAAACCCACCGATAAGAATGCCTTACTCTCTTTTGCAAGTTTCCATCCGAAATCTCTCAGAGAAAACCTGCCAGTGGGCCAATTCTTTCGTCTGAGACGGAATTGCACAGAGATATCTTGCTTTAAAGAAGAAGCCACCGCCCTCTCTAAGAAACTCTCCCAGAGGGGGTATCCAGAACGTACCAGTAAGAAAGCTAGGAAGAGAGCCACAAATACTAACAGAGAGAATCTCCTGGAGATAGCAACCAGACCCAATGTGGACAAACCAGTGTGCGTCACTACCTTCAATACGGCGTCGCATCAAATCAGACGATTAATATTGAAACACTGGAAAATACTTAATACTAATGGACTGAAGATTGAGAAGCCTTTATTCTCTTATAAGCGGAGTGCCAATCTAAAAGACATGTTAGTGCACACTAGACCTATTCTCTTGCCATCGAGTAGAATATTGACTATAGGACAGCTGCCTCCAGTACGGGTCATTCGAGATGTGGAAGTTGCAATGTTTGCCACCTCACAAGCAATACGAAATTTATTGATGTTGGCCTCACTTACCCCTGGGAACAAAGGACGCAGATGAATTGTAACTCAGAGGGTGTTATTTACCTCATTACCTGTCCATGCCAGATGCGGTATGTAGGTATGACTAACCGGAGGGTTAAGACACGCATCATGGAACACCGGAGTACTATAAGGTGTATGAGGTCTAACACTAAACTGACAGCACACTATTTGGAAAAAAATCATACTGTTGAAGAGCTAACATGGACTGTCATAGAGAAACTGAGAAGTCGATAGCTATACAGGGGATAAGACTAGAGCCCTGCTTTTGAGGGAACAAAAATGGGTGTACCGCTTGCGGAGCCATGAAGTGGGGCTCAATGACGATATTCCATGGAATGCTCTTAATCGCTAATATTCAGTACCAACTACTAGTATATCTGCTCTCTCCGTCCTGTGTGTATTCATATCACCCCTTTAGATGAACTATATCCTGGCTTCCAAGGATCTATCCACTCTATGGCCTTTTATTATGGTGGACTAAAATTGGGGGTTGTATTCAATTCATGTCCAATTTGAAATTGGGTATTATCCTTGCAGCAGTATATGTTAATACCTGTCTTTTTGTCTCATTAAGTTATGGTTTTGACTTGCCCCCATTTATCAATTAATTTTTTGAATATATTCAACCTGGTTATGATCACCCTTTCCGTATGTATAATTTGGGTACCATCCCCTACACGCACAGATATTGTTACGGGTGACGTCACCACGTGCACGTTGCACGGTGGGTGACGTGAACCAAGCGTGTAATATACTAGAGTGGAGGGCGAGCGCTCTAGATGATGCACTGAGACAGGGTCGCAAGATGTTTGGCATTACGTATATGACGTACATCAGGTGACCGGAACTGTGAACTTCCGCATGAGAGGGATAAAACATCGCACGCTCGACTCCGCTGCCACTCTACACGGCGGACGGAGACGAGCAGTGCTAACGGAGAACCACCCTTGACGTAGTAAGGAGGGATTTTGTGTGTGTGTGTATGAGTCCAATGGGCTGTTATATGTGGGGTGGATTTCATCCACTTTGTAGAATACCTCAGGTGGTGATTGAGTGGCGGAGACACTGTCGGTTCAATACCAGAATGTGAGGGGCACGTTGCTGACATTTCATAACAACATGGTTGAACGCTAGGTAAGAGGACAGCATGAAACGATATACCCAGGGCCGTAGTTTTCTCTTTGTTCCTTCGTTCTCATACCGGTGATACGTAACCTCTTTTGGCTTCTCGGGGACCAGAAGCTAAAACCATCCGCTAATACATGCCAATTGCACTGTTTTAATTACCTCTACTGTCGCTACCTTGATTCCGTAGAATTGTAGGGACATACTAAATATAGAGAAAAGTCTTGCAATATGGATTCAAATTTTGTTTGTAATGATCTCACATGCTTTTATCCCCTTCTTGTAAAGAGTGTGACTATAGGGGGTCTCCCCTTGCCCGCCGCCAGTTCTAATTTGACTTTAGGGTAAACTCGGTGAGTAAAGATACACACCGGACCCCTATTGGTCAGTGACAAGGGTTGTGTTTACGGATGCCAGATGGTTTATGATGCTGGAAAAACATATATATATATATATATACAATCAATATGTATATAGTTATATAAATTATTTTAATTGTAGATATGATCACTGATTTTATTTTCTTGGGCACATGTAATAATAAGAGGGGATAGACACAATAGTCATTCCTTGTAGTATGAATGACACCATGGTTTGTACTGTGGCTTGAATTAATTTTTCAACATAATACAGTGTTGACCTATAGGAGATTACTATTCCTGATGGGTTGCCTTCTTTTGTTTTGCTTTTCTTGTCGGTTCCTTAGTAATTACATGCTCCATTGGAGAAAATTCCTCAACACGTAAGGAACGGACTTTTAATTTTCCTCTCATCTCAATTGGAGGTAGGGATAGCTTACTGGGAAAGGTAGAGTCCTGAGGAAGGCCGGCGTGACCCTACACGAGGGGCAGACACTAACAGCCGAAACATGTTGACCACTTTGCAGTTAAGGAGGGGTGTCAGGAGCACATAGAACCTCCCATTCACCATCATCCTTCACACTTTTTATTCTGGCCGGAAGATCCAGGAATAAAGTTTTAGGCACAGCAACACTTCCGAGCTAGTTTTAATTCACCTTACTGCACTTTCACTACCGTCGGTCCCAGTCACTATAGAATTTATTTCTGTCTTTCTTTGTGTTGTATTGTCTTCCCCCACCCTATTGCTCCACCCCAGGCGTGGCTACGCAGGGGTGTTTTTTGTAGCAGCCCAATGATGAAGCATGTCACACATTTGTGTGAGTGAGGGCAGTATTAATATATATTGCAGGTGCCATTACGCTACATATTTTATTACTCCCTACTCCTTCTGGTGCATAAAGTGTTTACAGGGGGTTCGGGGTAGGTGAGTCCGTACCCTCACCCCTTCTTTTGTGTGTATTATCAAATCTGTATTCAACATCCATTGCAGTAAGAGAATTAGCCCATTGTATCCATCTCGGATGTAAGGCTTTTGCATTTGGAATGCTAGCCTTTGTAACAGCTTCTAAAGCCAGTACCGGTGTTACGACAATTATGCGCTTTCCCTGAGCCAGTGCTCTTTCTCTTGCTACAGCGGTCTGAACTGCTGTCAGGATTTTTTCTGTTGAAGTGAAACGCATTTCTGCGTTTGTGTACAGGTGTGATTTGTAAGCGATTGGTACTGTTTCGCCTTCATTGAAGGTTAAGTAGGTGTACCCGCATTGACCCGCTATTATATGTATCACTAAGTTGCATACGTTTACCCGCATCTGTCAGTGTTTTGAAGCTATCATGTCTTCTTGCAGTGAACGTAGGATGTTTGTGTGTTCCTGTGTCCATTGTCTAACTGAAAAGTCAGGTTTTATTAAGTCGTTGAAAAGTTTTACTCTTTCTGCGTAATCCAAAGTGTATGTTCTGCCGAAATTTAGGAATCCCGGTATTGATTGTAAATTTTTTAATGATTTTGAAGGTTGGAGCAGTGCACACTTTTCTAAAAAGTTGGCTGCCAGACTTTTCCCTTCACTTGAAAGCTCATATCCTAAAAACTGGACATTGAGGTGGGCAATTTTTGATTTTTTAAAATTAAATTTGTAGCCCTCAGAGGCGAATCCCATAATTATGGTGCTCACCCTGGTCAAGTGCCTTTTAAGTCATCGTCCGTCAGATAAATATCATCCACATAGGACAATGCTTCCTCATCAAAATTTTGGAGTAATTTGGTTACTCTTGCTGAAAATAACCCCGGGCTATTCTTATACCCTTGGGGGAGACAACAAAATTGTCGCTGGGACCCCAACGCTGAGAATGTGGTCAAATACCTGCTTTCAGGTGCTATATTTTGGCAGAAAAATCTATTTGAGATATCAAGTGTAGTTTTGTATTTTTTCCGCACAATGTTATTCATTAATGCGGCACTGTGTGCATTCTGAACTGCAAATGTCTTAGTGCAAGTGTTTAAATGTCTGCAATCTAAAACTAGATGATATGTATTGTCAGGTTTCATGACAGGAAACAAAGGATTGTTCATTGATGAGCTGCAATTTTCGATCACCCCTTGGTATTCAAGTTGATCTAAGATCTCCCTGACCTGTTTTTTAGCGTCTTCCTTTATTGGATATTGTCTGCATTTGGTGAGACTTTTAACGGGATCACATGGTGGGTTGAATCCTCATCCCATCTGGCATGATTTTTGTACAATGCTGGAGCTAGGGCAACTGCCCACTCCCGTGCATATGTGTGTTTTAAATGAATGGGAACGAGGTCGGAGAAGGCTGGGAAAATTACTGTTTCTCCCCTAGGGCACTCCATAACGAATGCTGGCGGCCAATCTTGTTCAGCTAATAGGATGTCATAACCAGATGACAGATTCTTCCAAAAGAGACCTTTAACTTTCCTGGGATTGTCCCCCTCCATTTGGAGTGTTATTTCATGTAACTTATGTGGGACGCTTACCCTCGTATCTGGTGTTTCCACCGTGATGTAATCATTCAAGTTCGCTGCCACCAGAAATTCCATCAGGTTCTGGCGAGCTATTGTTACTTCTGTCGCACTGTCTAGCATCGTCTGAGCCCATTCCCCATTCAGAAGTTGTGTCCTCAGAATTCTGGGCATGTCTGATCTTTAGACCTACAACTTTCTTCTTCTTAGACTGAGGTTTTGATTTTGGCTTTTCTTCTTTTTTGGAAGTATAGTCTTGAGCGTGCTGTTTGTCTCTGGACTTTGTACGCTCTTCCTTGTGTTCTGACCGTCCTTCTCTCTCAGAGTTATTCGTCGAACCCTGAAAGGAACAAGAGGAATGTGTATCAGTATCCTGATACCTGTCAAGTTTCCTAATATTATCCCTATTCCTGAGATTATACCTCTTTTTGGAGGGCTCCTGTGGAGGAGATCTACCTCGGGATTGAGATCTATTTCCTTTAAAGTTTTGTTGTTTTTTATTATCCCACTTCTTTTTAGAAGAAGCTGGTGTCTGCTTGGAAGTGTCCTTTTCAGGACTGCCGCATCAGTTGTGGTTTTAAAGCTTTCCCACCTAAACTGTCTCTGCCTAATTCTGCATATGCAGTTTCAATTATTTTGGGTAGTTTGTGTTGTTGATCTATAGGACTGAACTCCCTTAGGCGTTGGCAGATTGCCACCGAAGCTGCTTCCCCTTTAATATTAGCTAGTCTTATGGCTGATACCTGATCATAGTTATCTAGTAACTTCATCCCTAAGTTTAGGGCAGGCTCTGCTCCGTACTCGTTTTGTATTTGTCTTAAAACATTCTGGTACTACAGCTAAGGATGTTATACCATGAGTTCTGGTATATATAGCAGCAAAGACTCGAACCCATTTCCCCAGATTTGACATCGACCACCCTAGCCATTAGGCTACATCCTCTCCCCATAGGGAATGCCTAATATCTAACCTGGGTAATATAAAAATTGGTTCCTTTTTCAGTGTTAACCTGCAATAAGACACAGAGTAAAACTTGCCCAAGTGACTCATTGAACGCCACCTGTTAGAATGAGCTTCTTATTCCTGATGGCATAGACATACATGAATCAGTATTAAACTCAAGAGCCTTACATTCATGAATGACCTGACCATAATATAACTGAGTATGAAGAATCTCTGTTCAATATAAGGAAAGTTATATTGACTCCAACTAACTATGCAGATGGTTCTCATGACATAGAGAGGGGCTCTATTCTGAGAGTACATACATTGATCACTGAGTTGAATGGCTTGTGATCTGCCAACAGTTTTGCTGTTAAATGTATTATGAAGGGTATTAATTCAACTAACAAAGTTTTCTGGTGATATCGGCAAATAACATAACTGTGTTAGTGACTTTTGGTTCTCTAGATGATAGAGTTTGTATTACTGTTATATGGGTCGCTGACTTAGTATATAGTACAACATAATCCTGCAGAGGGGGATACCAACAATATAGCTGTGGAAGATGGTGTTTAAATTCAAGCCCAGTGGGTTAGTCAGAACAAGTGGCCCTGAGGAGTCACTATCAATGAACTCTATAAACTGAGGGGCAGATTTACAAGTGGATATCGCCATCAGAACGTCACTTTTAGTGACGTTCTGATGGCAATATTCCCTTCTCCTTATTTACAAGGCAGCATTAAGCTTGTAAATAAGGCCCCTTTTCACACAGCGTGAAAGGGGCATGCAATGGGTGTTGCAGTGGGCGTTCCACCACAACACACATTGCTTTTTGACTCTACACCAGATTTACAAGGATGGGGCCGCTTCAGAAACTAAGGCCAGGTAAAACCTGGTCTTAAATGGCGATACGAAGAGAAATTATTAATTTCTCCTCGTATTTTTCTCCTTCTAAGTGTGCTGCATTCTGCAGCACACATAGAAAAGGCAAATCGCCTTAAAAGATTGTTTATGTGCAGGAAGGTGTCCCTTCCTGCACATAAACAATCGTGCCTGTAACGCCAGCAACCTTGCACTATGGCGCAAGGGTGTCTGTGTTGGTGTTAGGCAACTTTTCTAGCGCCAGCACAAGGGGAAACACAGGGGTGCGCCGTATTTTTGTAAATACGGCACATCCCAGCGTTTAAAAAATATCGGAGCACGGCATTACCAATTTTGGAGTAACACTGCGCTCTGACATTTTATTGTAACTATCCCCCTGAGAGTCATTACTGATCGTAGTCACACTAGTGGATGAGTTGGGAGGAATCTGCCATTCTAGTGAGGCAAACAAGGACTCTGTATTCTTGCCACTGGGTCACGGCAGCATAGGGGGCCAGAGAGGATGAGCCACTTGATTCCAGCACATGGGGAAAACTTGGACATTTCGGGCCAATATGCATTATTATGCAGGTTAATACTAGGAGGCTATAACCTTGATTTAACTTAATCGACCACAGAGGATATATGCTGGCTGATGACCCAATCAAATCAATTACACATCCTTTCCACTTGTCGGTTCTTTCTATTCAAGAGACCGAGCTGGCTCAATCTTTTTCTTTTGCAGACTTTTTATCTTTTGGAAAAACAGCTGTTAGCTAGGGTGCCTTGTTTTTAAAACTGAATCAGGATTGGAAGGGAGGGGTAATTGAGGGGTGATAAAGCAATATGAGAGATGATCATGTCAGTATTGTTTTAGGACGCAATTTCAAAATGTTAGCATATGTAATCGATCATTTTTAAGGCAACATGCTCAGCTAATCCATAAAATGTTAGATTTTATGTGAAGGTCCAGCACTGCGACAGATGTGTGATTTTTGATTGCTCCTGTTCGTGCAATCATTCTATGTTAGTATGAAACACATATTAGGTTCTGCATAAATAGGACTGAAGCATCTCTGGAAAAGCCAAGCACCACCTCCATGCGAGCCTGAACAGTGCCACCTGCCGCCCTACCATCCTATTCTTGGACTGCTGGTGCTAAGTATCCATGATATCTGAAAGAAACACGTTAGTTATAGATTCGTTACCTTAGAATTACCCCCAGGCGTCAGGCTGGATCCGGAAAGTTTTTTTTCGTCAGCAGTACCTCTGCGTGTTGGAAGATGGCGTTGGTCGGCTCCGCGTCCGTCGTCGGCGTCGTGGTCACCTGGATGACGTCGCGCCAGCTACTTAGATGCCACCCTCATGCGCTGACGTCAGTTCTTTCTTTTTCCGCGCCAGCCAGCGCAGATCCGGGAAGAGCGGCACCTCAGTCATTTTTTGACTACGTTTTTCTTGACTTTTGTCAACTTCTTTTTCGAGTCTTCGACTCCGAAGGTGCACGAGGGATACCCGGTTTCAAGGCCTGCGGTTCCTGTCATCACATGATGTCGGTGACGGATCCGCACCGCGTGGTTCTTTTTGGCCTGGAGCACGACCACGACCCCCAGTCGTGCTCCGACTGCCGGTCGATGGCGCCGAAGGCTTTGCGGGAGCGGTCCCGAAAGCTGCTTGAGCACCGGCAGTCGGCTCCGCGCCGTTCGATGTCCCGGTCGAGGGACCGGTCGCGGAGCCACCACCATTCCGGTTCGAAATCTTCGAAGTCTTCGCACTCGGGGTCAGGTAAGTCGAAGCATAAGAAGAAGTCGAAGAAGCATAGTCGCTCTTCGACTTCCCCTCGTCGGTCGGCCGATCCGACGAGGCATGCGGGTGGTGCCCCTCCCGTGGCTCTGCGTGCGGAGCCTGCAGAGCCGACTCCGAGTTTCCCTCCCTTTCCGGGACCCGGAGCGACTCCCGCCCAGCTTCGTACGTTCTACGAGGCGATGCATGCCATCTTTGGGCGGACCGACCCCGCCGGCGTGCCTTCGGGCCCCGCGGACTCGGATGGGGGGCCTAGGTCTTCGCTGCCGGCGGCTCAGGTCCCAGCGCCGCAGGCCCCCTTGGATCCAGGCCTGGATCCGGATCGGCGCCGGTTGACCTCGTTACGCCTCCACAGGCGCCGCTTCCTCCGGCACCACTACTGCGCTCGGCGCCGGTCGGCCCCCCGGCCGGCGTCGACCCCGGCCTCCACCTTGAAGGGGACACGGAGCCGGACCAGCATCGTCCGACGCCGGACCCGGCGCCAAGCGGGGTTTTTGTGCCCCTGTTTGCTCCTGGAGCCCCTTTTCAACCTGAGTGGCATCCAGATGAAGAGGAGGAGGACTGGGAGGGGTCAGGTGACCCTTTAACGGATCAGCTAGGTTCTGACCAGGACTGGAGAGAGGAACTGGGGGATGCCAGTGGTCTTGATACTCCCCCTGAACTTAGCATGTTGTCTCCTCCTACTGTGGCTACGGAGGAGGGAGCGTCATACGCAGTGGTGTTGCGCAGGGCGGCCGAGGCTCTCAACCTCGAGCTTCCTACGGTGGCAGTCAGGACTAACCTCCTGACAGAGGTGCTTCAACCGGCAGCAATCTCTTTGGAGCCCCTGCTGCCGTTTAATGACGCCCTCACCGACGTCCTTTTGGGCACGTGGTCGAGCCCAACACGGGGGCTCCCGTGGACAGGATGATTGCCCGACGCCACCGCCCGGCTCCGGGCGACCCCACTTTCCTCTCCCAACACCCCACCCTGGAGAGCTTGGTAGTCCAAGCCTCCACTTCCAAAGGCACCTTCCCTACCGCTCCACCGGAAAGGGAATCCAAGAAGCTGGACCACCTTGGCAAGAAAATTTCACTTCCGCCAGCTTAGGACTGTGGTCCATAAACACCGCATGTCTCTTGGGCCGTTATTCCCACTCGGTGTGGGATACGGTGGCGCAGGTGCTGCCTCAGTGTCCGGAGGAGGCCCGGGCAGTGCTCTCCCAGGCTGTTGCCGCCAGGAGGGATGCAGCAAAGTTTACGATACGTTGTGGACTGGACACCACCGACTCTCTGGGCAGAACTATTTCCATGTCGGTAGCCCTTCGTCGGTACACCTGGATGAGGTCCACTGGATTTTCAGGGGATGTCCAGAACACCTTGATGGACATGCCCTTTGATGGGCGTCGCCTTTTTGGCGACAAAGCAGACAACGCTCTAGAGCATTTCAAGGACTCACGGGCTATGGCCAAGTCCTTGGGTCTCTTCACCCGCCCTGCGCAGTCTGCTTTTCGCCCCTTACGTGGCTACGGAAGGGGTGCCCCGCTACGTCCCACCCAGAGCCACAGGCCGCAGCAAGTTACCCAACCTTCGTGCAGCCAGGGACGTGGGAACAACCGTCGTGGTTCCGGGGGTCAGCGGGCGAGCCAGTCCACTAACCCCCCCCTCTGCAGCAGCCTCCAAACCCTCCTAGTCCGACCTTTCAGGCCCATCAAACGCCAGTGGGCGGCAGGATTCACCATCACCTCCCCCACTGGCGCACCATCATGTCGGACAGGTGGGTTTTGCAGATAGTCCGAAGGGGCTACTCCCTCCCCTTCGAGACTACCCCTCCAGCCATGCCACCAAGGTACCACCGCATGTCGGAGGATCATCTGGCCCTTCTCCAGCAGGAAGTTACAGCTCTCTTGGCCAAGGGAGCCATCGAGCACGTTCCTGTCCCAGAAGTAGGTCGTGGTTGTTACTCCCACTACTTTCTGGTCCCCAAGAAGGACAAGGGTCTGCGTCCTATCTTGGACCTCCGGACGTCAATCGCTTCCTCCGGAAGCAGAAGTTCAAAATGTTGACGCTGGCTCAGGTCTTGTCTGCCCTCGACCCTGAAGACTGGATGGTAGCGTTGGACTTGCAGGACGCTTATTTTCACATCCCCGTCCTGTCGGCCCACCGGCGTTACCTACGGTTCATGGTAGGCCACAAGCATTTTCAATTTACCGTGCTCCCCTTTGGCCTTACCAGCGCCCCTCGGGTGTTCACGAAAGTGATGGCAGTGGTCGCAGCTCATCTGCGCAGATCAGGGGTTTCAGTCTTCCCCTATCTCGACGACTGGCTGTTGAAGGCGGGCTCGCCTCAAGCAGTTGTCACCCACCTCCAGACTACGGCCGACCTCCTGCATTCTCTGGGGTTCTCCATCAATGTGCCGAAGTCACACCTGATTCCCTCTCAGAAGCTCCTCTTCATCGGAGCGGTTCTGGACTCGACGCAGTTTCGGGTCTATCCTCCTGAACAGCGAGTCCGGTATATTCAGGCTATGATTCCGATCTTTCAGCCTCTATCCCGGGTTTCGGTCAGAATGACTCTGAGGCTGCTGGGCCTCATGGCCTCCTGCATCCTGCTGGTCGATCATGCCAGGTGGCATATGCGGGCTCAGCAGTGGGACCTGAAGTTCCAGTGGGCGCAGCATCAGGGGAATCTGTCCGATTGCGTCCAGATCTCGGAGGGCACTGCACGACAACTGCAGTGGTGGCTCACGAACCAGGATTGGGTCAATGGCAGATCCCTCTCCTTTTCCCAACCAGACCACACTGTGGTGATGGACGCATCCCTTCTGGGATGGGGTGGCCACATGGGAGAGGCGGAGATCAGAGGCCTCTGGTCTCCGGCGGAGTCCGGGCTTCACATCAACCTTCTGGAGCTCCGGGCGATTCGTCTTGCACTCAAAGCATTCCTTCCCTCTGTACGGGGAAGAGTAGTGCAGGTGTTCACGGACAACACGACCGCCATGTGGTACTGCAACAAAGAGGGCGGGGTGGGGTCGTGGACCCTATGTCAAGAGGCCCTTCACCTCTGGACATGGCTGGAACATCAGGGCATATCCCTGGTGGTTCAACACCTGGCAGGTTCTCTGAACGCCAGGGCGGACGAACTCAGCCGGAGGTGCATGATGGATCACGAATGGCGTCTTCACTCGGAGGTGGCGCAAGGACTCTTTCGACAGTGGGGAGAGCTTTGGTTAGATCTATTCACCACCGAAGAGAACGCGCAATGTCAGCAATTCTGCGCGTTGGAATTTCCAAGGCGGCACTCGCTAGGCGACGCTTTTCGTCGCGAGTGGAGTTGCGGTCTGTTGTACGCCTTTCCGCCTATACCACTTCTGCCCAGAGTGCTGAAGAAAATCAGGCGCAACCGGGCCCAAGTCATTCTTGTGGCCCCGGATTGGGCACGAAGAGTCTGGTATCCCGAGCTGCTCAACATGGCCATCGATCCTCCGATCAGACTGCCTCTTCGGGAGGATCTTCTGTCGCAGCAGCAGGGGACGGTCCTCCACCCGAACCTGTCCAGTCTCCACCTCCTTGCGTGGAGATTGAGCGGCGGCAGTTGATGTCTTTTGACCTGCCTCCCGAAGTCTGTGACGTAATCTTGGCAGCCAGGCGTCCCTCCACTAAGACGGTATATGCCTGCCGGTGCAACAAGTTTGTGGCATGGTGCACAGCAAAGGCTGTGGATCCCCTTTCTACCCCTCTTTCTGAAGTTCTCTTGTTCCTTCTTTCTTTAGCCCAGCAGGGCTCTGCTCTGGGCACTATCAAGGGCTATCTTTCAGCCATCTCTGCCTTCCTTCGGCTGCCGGATCAGCCTTCTCTTTTCAAGTCCCCGGTAGTTAACCGTTTCTTGAAAGGCTTAACACATCTCTTTCCTCCAATCCCCTTCGTTATGCCTCAGTGGGACTTGAATCTTGTTCTTACCTATTTAATGTGCGCTCCCTTCAAGCCGCTACATAACTGTCCTTTAAGGCTCTTGACTCTTAAGACTGCTTTCCTGGTAGCCATCACTTCTGCTACAAGGGTGAGTGAGCTCCAGGCCCTTTCTTCCAAGCCTCCTTTCCTGTCTGTCCATCCGGACAAGGTGGTTCTCAGGACCTGTCCATCCTTCCTTCCTAAGGTGGTCACTGCCTTTCACATCGGGCAGACCATTACTTTGCCCACTTTCTTTCCGCCTCCGCATCCTTCGAAGGAGGAAGAGAGGCTCCACCGTCTGGACCCAAAATGCGCGCTCTCTTTCTATCTGGATCGCACAAAACAGTTCCGGGTGGATGACCAACTCTTTGTTGGCTACGTGGCGCCAAGAAAGGTCGGGCCGTACACAAACGCACCATTTCTCGATGGGTCGTTTTGTGTATTAAGGCATGCTATTCTCTGGCTAAAAAGGAGCCTCCGGTTGGGCTACGTGCCTATTCCACCAGGGCGACGGCCGCCACTACTGCCTTGGGAAGAGTAGTTCCTCTAAATGACATCTGTCAGGCAGCCACGTGGGCATCACTGCACACGTTTACGAAACACTACTGCCTGGACAGCCAAGTCCGGAGAGACGGCTTCTTTGGCTGTTCTGTTCTCCAGGACTTTCTGGTGTAATCTTGGTTCGCAGACTCACCACCGCGGTTGGTATTGCTGGGGTATCTATTCTAAGGTAAGGAATCTATAACTAACGTGTTTCTTTCAGATGAACAAGTTACTTACCTTCGGTAACGATATATCTGTAAGAAACATTAGTTAGTTATAGATTCCTTACCGCCCCACCCATCCTCCTTGTTCTGTGAACTGATTTCTAGGTTTAAGGACATCCTTTCAGGGCCCTAGTTTTGTGCACCAGTGTCTTGCATGGCTCTGCGTTTCTGGCGCGGAAAGTCGTGTACAGAACTGACGTCAGCGCGCGAGGGCGGCGTCTAAGTAGCTGCCGCAACGTCATCCCGGCGACCACGACGCCGACGACGGACGCGGTGCCGACCGACGCCACCTTCCGACGCGCAGAGGTACTGCTGACGAAAAAAACGTTTCAGGATCCAGTCTGACGCCTGGGGGTAATTCTAATGTAAGGAATCTATAACTAACTAATGTTTCTTACAGATATATCGTTACCGAAGGTAAGTAACTTGTTCTACAGCGGTGACTGAGCGGTGGCTGGAGATTAGCGGGGAGTGGTGAGCATCAGCATAGCAGTGGGTGTCCCGCCATGCTGATGTCTCAGTTCCTTCTGGAGGCCCTGCAGCTGAGCCTGGGCTCAGTGGTATCTTGCTAAATCCCAAGGCACGTTGGCAATCCTATGGATTACCTTCCCTGGGGCGTGTGCGCAACTGCAAACCCCCTGACGGAAGAGGAATCCCAGGTTTCACTCTTTGACCCAACATACCTGCGACCCAACATAGCTGCCACCCAACATACCTGCCACCCAACATGCCTGCGACCCAACATACCTGCCATCCAACATACCTGAGACCCAACATACCTGCCACCCAACATACCCGCCACCCAACATACCCTCCACCCAACATACCTGCCATCCAACACACCTGCCACCCAACATACCTGCCACCCAACATGCCTGCCACCCAACCTACCTGCCACCCAACATACCTGCCACCCAACATACCTGAGACGCAACATACCTGCCACCCAACATACCTGCCACCTAACATACCTGAGACCCAACATACCTGCCACCCAACATACCTGAGACCCAAAATACCTGCCACCCAACATAGCTGAGACCCAACATACCTGCCCCCCAACATACCTACCACCCAACATACCTGCCACCCAACATACCTGAGACCCAACATACCTGAGACCCAACATACCTGCCACCCAACATACCTGCCACTCAACATACCTGCCACCCAACATACCTACCACCCAACATACCTGAGACCCAACATCCCTGCCACCCAACATACCTGCCACCCAACATACCTCCCACACAACATACCTGAGACCCAACATACCTGCCACCCAACATACCTACCACCCAACATACCTGCCACCCAACATGCCTGCGACCCAACCTACCTGCCACCCAACATACCTGTAACTTAACATACATGCCACCCAAAATACCTGCCACCCAACATACCTGCAACCCAAAATACTTGCCACCCAACAAACCTGCCACCCATCATACCTGCCACCCAACATACCTGCCACCCAAAATACCTGCCACCCAACATACCTGCCACCCAACATACCTGCCACCCAACATACATGCGGCCCAACATACCTATCACCCAACATATCTGCCACCCAACATTCCTGAGACCCAACATACTTGCCACCCAACATACCTGCCATCCAACATACCTGCCACCCAACATTCCTGAGACCCAACATACCTGCCACCCAACATACCTGTCACCCAACATACCTGTGACCCAACATACCTGTGACCCAACATACCTGCCACCCAACATACCTGCCACCCAACATACCTGCCACCCAACAATACCTGCGACCCAACATACCTGCCATCCAACATACCTGCCACCCAACATACCTGCCACCCAACATACCTGCCACCCAACATACCTGCGACCCAACACACATGCGGCCCAACACACATGCGACCCAACATACCTGCTCAGGCTTCCCTTATGAAATGCCACCACATTTTGAAATGTGGCTCCTTTTTAACTGTTGTTATTGAATTATCACAGTTGTAACCTGTTTTGTCAAGAGTGGTATTTGCAGCACTAAATAGTTCATGATTATCCATTATTTCAAATTGACTCCTGTCTTGACACAATATGTTTTCCTGTAAAGACATGTGTATATATATATTCACTGAAAAAACCATAGGTTTTAGGGACAGTTATAGTTAGTTGGACATTTCACTCGTACAAAACCCGTGAAATTCCCCCGTTATAGTTAGTTCAGCTAACTATAACTCGCGCCCCCGCAATGCACTGCTGATGACGTCACATATTACATCACTCATGACATGGTCAAAGACATCACTAATGACATCTCTGATGACATCTCAAATGACATCACTGATGACATCATCCAGTGACTGTGTGTTTCTGTAAAGTTTAAATATTTTTAATATATATAGGAAAAGACGTATTGAAGAATGAGTGGGTGTGTAAGTGTCTGTATGGATGATTTAGTAGGTGCGTGACTGACTCTATAAGTGAGTGATTTAACGTATCTTACTGAATGCATGGGTTAGTGACTAAACTGGGTGAATGTCTGTATCCGTCTGTCTGTTGCTGTGTAAGTGGCTGCATGGGTTTGTGAATAGCTACATGAGTGTCTATATGAGTTATTGATTGGTTGTCTGAGTATCTGTATGGGTGCCTGAGTGTTTGTGTGGGTGGGGTGTGTGCGACTCTGTGCATAGATGTGTGAGTGGGTGATTCACTGGGTGGATGGTTTCAAGAGTGCATCTGTGATAGACTGTATGGGTGGGTAAGTGTGTGTAAGAGTGTGTTAGTGAGTGAATGTATGTCCCAGTGGTACATGTGTGAGTAACTACATATGTGAAAGGCAGTATATATGTGTGTTGGAGTATATAAATAGCTATAAGCGAGAGTGAGTGATTGTGATAGTGGCTGTATGGATGAGTGTGTGCTTGTATCAGTGATTGTATAAGAGCGTAACAATGTGCTAGTATTTGTATGATTAAGTGAGCTGGTGTGTGTATAACTGTATAGGTGAGTAAATGGCAGTGTGTTTAATTATTTGCATGACTGACTAGGTGTGTGAGTACCTCTATGGATGAGTGGCGGTGTTTGAGTGTCTATATAGGAGTAAGAGTGCATATGATAGTCCTGTACTGAGTGACCATAAGTATGAGTGACTGTACGGGTGAGTGAGTGGATGTGTGTGTGTAGACCTAAGAATCAGTGAGTGGGTATGTAGTTATTGGTGTTGGAGTGTCTATAGTTTTGCGAATGGCAGTCTGTAATTTAGATTGGGTGTATCAAAGGTTATATTAGGGTGTGAGGAGCTGCATCAGATTATCACGTGGATGATGTCATCAGTGATGTCATTTGAGATGTCATCAGTGATGTCATCAGTGATGTCACTGACCATGTCATGAGTGATGTAATATGTGACGTCATCAGCAGTGCATTGCGGGCGCGAGTTATAGTTAGCTGAACTAACTATAACGGGGGAATTTCACGGGTTTTGTACGAGTGAAATGTCCAACTAACTATAACTGTCCCTAAAACCTATGGTTTTTTCAGTGAATTTCAAAGGTTTTTTAAATGCTAATTTGTAACTATAACATATCTGAAACCTATGGTTTTTTCAGTGAATTTCAAAGGTTTTTTAAATGCTAATTTGTAACTATAACGTGCCTGAAACCTACGGTTTTTTCAGTGAATTTCAAAGGTTTTTTAAATGACATTTTTTAAATGTATTAATTTTTATATTAATTTTTTTCATACTGATTTACTACATTTTTAGAAACAATTTCTTTTACATATTTTATTTTTTAAATTACATTGTAATTACATTATACATTACATTACAAAAATACTTTCTCAGAATGAATTACTTTAGTTTAAATACTTAGCACATAGGCAATAGACTTTTAAGTACAGTAGTTACAGTTGTTGCAATGGGCAACACATTTTCAAACACAATGCAACATTCAGCTCAATGTGAATTTCTAGTTAAATGCATATTAGTTACTTTATGGATTACTTTTCTAACCACAGGACTGGATCCTAGATTCAGTCCTGGGACATCTCCTGTAAACAGTTGAGTAAAAGCGTTTTGGTTACAGTCGTGATTTTTAAGGAATATTATTGTATTTTAAAAGTTGACACTTAGAAACTTTTCCTCATAGAATCACCAATGTTATCCTATGGAAGGAAATTCACTTAGCAGGTAAAAACTGTTATCGTTACTTTTTCTTACTCAGTGTTGGATCCTGGATCCAGCACTGGTGCATCTCCTGTAAACAGTTGAAAAAATGCGTTTAAGTCATACAGGCGATTTTTAAGGAATATTTGTAGTTTGTGAAAATCGACACTTTGAAACTTTTCTGCTGAAAACCAGACAATGGATTCCTATGGAAGAAAAGATAAGTTACTGGTAAGTACGGTTAAAATTACTTTTCAGGGTCAGTGCTGGGCTAAAAGATGCAGCACTGGGTTCTCTCCTGATAACAGGTGAGTAAATCGGAATTCGTATTTCGGCTGATTTTAGAAGAATAATTTAAAGTTCCAAAACTCCACACTTAGAAGAATTTCCAAGTGAAACCAGTCAATGTTAGCCTATGGAAGGAAATTCAAGTTACTGGTAAGTACGGTTAAAATTACTTTTCAGGACCAGTACTGGGCTGAAAGATGCAGCACTGAGGTCTCTCCTGATAACAGGTGAGTAAATCAGAATTCGGATTTCGGCTGATTTTAGAGGAATATTTGTATGTTTCAAAAATCAACACTTAGAAACTTTTTCAGCAAAAAGCAGGCAATGATATCCTATGGAAGGAAATTCAAGTTACTGGTAAGTACGGTTAAAATTACTTTTCAGGATTAGTACTGGGCTGAAAGATGCAGCACTGAGGTCTCTCCTGATAACAGGTGAGTAAATCGGAATTCGTATTTCGGATGATTTTAGAAGAATATTTGCACAATGGTGAAGGGAGGGGGCGGGGCCTGAGGTGACATCTGTGCAAACGCGCCCCGTGGCGCGTTTTAAGTTGGGGGATTAAGTCCCCTTGAATCATGTGGGTCCCTACGGGCCAACTAGCCCACCAGGAACCTCCAGTATGCGCCAGGGGCTGCGTTGCAGAGACGTGTAGAGAGGCCACACCCCTTTACACCTCTCTGCAACGCAGCTCTGTGGCGCTTTCTGGATGTACCTGTTGGGCTAGTTGGCCCCCAGAGACCCTCAGGATTGAAGGGGATTTAATTCCCCATCTTAAAACGCGCCACGGGGCCTGTTTGCACACATGTCACCTGAAGCCCCGCCCCTCCCTTCACCACTGTGCAAACGCGCCCCGTGGCGCGTTTTAAGTCGGGGGATTAAGTCCCCTTTAATCCTGAGGGTCCCTGGGGTGCAACTAGCCCACCAGCTACCTCCATTAAGCGCCACAGAGCTGCGTTGCAGAGAGGTGTAAAAAGGGGCGTGGCCTCTGTACACCTCTATGCAAGGCAGCCCCTGGCGCATACTGGAGGTTCCTGGTGGGCTAGTTGGCCCCCAGGGACCCCCAGTATTGAACGGGAATTACTTCCATCTGCAAACGCGCCAGGGGCGCGTTTGCAGAGTGGTGAAGGAAGGGGGCGGGGCCTGCGGGCCCGATCGTTTTAAAAAATTAATAATAATTTTTGTCCCTGAAGGGGGCTCTGTGGCCCCCTTCCTTTTTCCAGTTTTTATGCCCTGGGGACCCCATCCCCCAGGGCCTTACCCCTTTTTAAATTAAATATTTTAAAAAAACGGGAAGAGGGCCGCGTGGCCCCCCTTCCCTGGGCCTGTATTGGCCCCGGGGACCCCATCCCCGGGGCATGGCCTCGTTTTTTTTTTTTTCTTTGGAGGGGGCTGCGTGGCCCCCTCCTCAGGCCATTTATGGCCCCGGGGACCCCATCCCCCGGGGCCGGCCTTTCCGTTTTTTTAAAAAAAAATTATTTTTTGGGGAGGGGGGCCGCGTGGCCCCCCTCCCGGGCCACTACTTGCCCCGGGGACCCCATCCCCCGGGGCTGGCCTCTCGTTGGGGACTGTGGGGGTCCCCAAACCCCCACAGTCCCGCCGGCTCCCCGTGTCCTACGGGAGCCGGCATTGCTTTACACATGGGGAGCAGCTAACATGCTGCTCCCCATGTGGAAAGCAATGTGCTTTGGATATTGGAAGAGAGAGCAGGTTTCCTGCTCTCTCTTCCAATATCCAAGCAGCTTGCTATGGCAGGACGGGAGCCGCGAGGCTCCCGTCCTGCCATAGCAAACTACAGTGTCCCGGGGGTAGGCACCCCGGGACACTGCAGGAGCCGGCCCTGGGGGTGGCGGTCCCCAGGGCCATCAAGGGCTCCAGGAGGGGGCCGCGCGGCCCCCTCCCTAAATTGCACAGCCCCGGGAGGTGGTGGTCCCCGGGGCTCTGGGGGTCCGTAATGGACCCCCACATTTATTTTATAAGTGCCCCGGGGAGGTGGTGGTCCTCGGGCGTGTGGGGGCTGGAGCCCCCCACACCTTATTCAAATTTAAAAAGAAGCCCCGGGGGGTGGCGGTCCTCGGGGCTGCGGGAGGGCAGAAGAGCCCTCCCGCACTATTTTTGCAATAAAGCCCCGGGGGTGGCGGTCCCCGGGCTTGGGGGCCCTTTGAGGCCCCCCACACATAAAATTAACCCCTCACCATGCCCCCGGGACTTGGGCCACCCGGGGCAAAATACAATCGAAGCGCGGAGACCGCGCTTCGATTTTTTTTTTTTCGGCAGGATTCGCGCACCCTGAGCGCATCCTGCCGATTTTTAAAAAAAAATTTATTTTTATTTTTTGCCCAGGGGGTCCTTGTGGGACCCCCTGAGCAAACCTAGGGGGTCAGGGTGTTTCTACCCTGCCCCCTTTGTGCGCTTTGCGCACTTGTTTCTGTCCCTCGGTTCTACCGAGGGACAAAATGGCTGCCAACATTTCCTGAATCGGAATGTTGACAGCCAGCTGACAGCCAATTAACATGCAGCTCGTGATCGGGAGGGTACGCGGACCCTACTCGGCCATAGATATCACTATCTTTTTACTTTTGATTTTCTCAGCAACTACTGAACGGATTTACACCATTTAACAAAAAGGGTTCTTTCTGAACCAAGAACTACCTCTTTGCCAAATTTGGTGTAATTCCGTTCAGCAGTTCGGGCTGTAGCCGTGTCTAAAGTTTCCTATGGAAAATTGCATGGGGAAAACGCGTTTTGGGACCCCCTTTTTCTCGGCCCCCGCTTGACGAATCCCCCGAGACTTTCAGGGTAGGAGCGGACCGGAGCGGGCCATAAAGTTTGAAAATTTTAGCGAAGATACGTCAACCGGCAAGAGAGTTATTTCAAATAGAATGTCGCGGATTTCCTATGGATAATAGGTTGTAACTATAACTATCTACTGGCGACCGCCAGTAGATAATATATATATATATATATATATATATATGTATATATATATATATATATATATATATATGTACTCTCATGGTTTATATTGTATGTTCCTCTGTAAAACACTTTGTTAGCCACATGGTTCTAGTTTGTTCTTTAAAACCACAAATAGATCAAATGTTTTAGGACAGGTGGCACACACATACGCACACACACACACACACAGGGGCGGCTCCTCCGCAATGCAGAGGAGCGTCACCCCAGTGGCTCCGAGCCAGCAGCAAAAAAATAAAACGATATTTCATTATTGTTTTATTTTTAAGCAGCTGGCTCAGCCAGCGTGTGCAGGGAGTGGCGGGCCGGGGCATGGGAGGGGAAAGGAGGAGTGCTATGTGCACTCTCTAAGTGCGGATGTGTGTTTGGCTGGCCGTTTCAGGCCGACCAAAATACACATGCGCACTTAGGTTTCTCTCATCCGGTTGTATTGAACAGCCGGGTTAGAGAAACCCCACAGACTCCCTGACCTGAGCGGAGCGTCTTTTCAGCCTGCTCAGGTCAATCCCGGTGCAGAGCAGCGCGGAGATTAAACAGGGAGTCTGTGACGTAGACCCAGTGTCTGCTGGCAGACGAAAGACCCAGCACTGTGGCGCAACGCATGAGGCGGCTGGCAGCTGGTAGTTTAACTTTTTTTTAAAACATTTTTATTATTATTTAAGTCCCTCATCCCCACCTCCCCTGCGCCCCCTCCCGTGCTCCCCAACTTTTTGTATGTGGGGGCCGTCACTGCATACACAAACACACACACACACTTACACACACACATTAAACCCCCTCACCTCTGCCTACCACGGTACAATTTGTGCAGCACAATCTGTATGTGGGAAATCAGTGGCTGCTACTGCTTGTGCATCGGTTACATATTGTGTGCAAACTTACATCTTACAAAGCCAAAAGAATTGCTGTTTTGTTATTGTTATATATTTGTAGTTCAGTTTTGATATTTAAACACCTGTGACTTGCAGTACATTTTCCATCTCTGCCTCATGCCTTCCAGTAGTGTTTTTTCAGTGACTTTAGGTTCTGACAGCTTTTTTATTACTTTTTTAATACTATTATTGATGTCGCTTCAGATGACCACTTAACTGTTTATGTTATGTGGCTATGGCCTTTTTCATGTAACTTTCTCTGACATATTAAAATGTTATTTGTGCTAATGAGCTGTTTCACTCCATATTTAGCCCTTGGCTGGAAGGAGTTGGTTCCAACTTTCATCCCTATGTGTTGCCTATCTTGTCACTGTTACCTGGTGAGGTAAAGAGGTTGCTGTCCAAGTGTCACGCATCATGGATCAGACAATCGTAAATTGTTAATCTTTCCTGATTCCCACACTGGATAATGTTGTTACTCAATTTTGAGAGCTCCTCTGAGCTTAGGAGCAGTTGTTCTTTGTATTGACCAGCGGATACAGAGCCTCATTTATGAGGCCCTACTGACACTAATGCACTGCCGCAACATCACTTTTTCGACGTTCCGGTGGCGCAATGTGCCACTGGCATATTTATAAGGCCACGTAAAGCCACGTTACGTGGCTTTTCCTGGCCTTATAAATATGTGCCCCCTTCACGCAGAAAACTGCGTGAAAGCGGCGTTCCATGGGTGTTGCTGGGGGCATTCCCAGCAACATCCATGGTTTTCTGACACTGCCCCAGATTTACGAGAAATCGTAAGTCTGAGGCAGCGGCAAAAAACCGCCGGGAGGCACAGCGAGGAGAAATAACTTTATTCATCCTTGTTTTTCCTCTTCTATGTGTGCTGCATTGTGCTGCATTGTGCTGCACACATAGAAAGAGGAAAAAGCCTCTTGTGATTGTTTTTGTGCAGGAAGGTTTCCCTTCCTGCACAAAAATAATCATACCCGCAACGCAGGCACCCTTGCACCATGGCACCAAGATGCCTGCATTAGCACATGATAGCCCATTGTGTGCCGGCGCAGGGGAAAGGACAGGAATGTGCCGTATCTAATAGATTTGGCGCATTCCTGCCCTTTTCTTTTGCCATAGGGCAGCGCAGCAGCAAGGCCTGCTGCGCTGCCTTACGGCACAAAAACTATACATGAGGCCCACAGTTATCTGTCAGTGCAATGAAAAAGACTCTGACAATCGACATTTAGCTGCTACCAGTACCTGCAGCCCTGCCATATGGCACTGGTCTAGGACAGGTTGACATTTGTCTTGGTGAAACCTCCAAATAGTGTGTCCAGTTTAACAAAGCTGATCTCTGCTCTCTATTGACACAGGAAACTTTAAATTTGATGACAGTCTGCCACCGATCAGCAGCACTCCCTCAGTGCAAGTAAGTAAATCGGAGCAAAAAAGTAAGTGACACTTTCTTTTAGAGCTTCATGTTAGGCGAAGCCTCTATTGCCACTCACAACGTCACTTTTAGTGACGTTGTGGTGGCAATAGGGGCTTCGCCTTATTTACAAGGCAGGGTTAAGCCACTTATTGTGGCTTAACCCTGCCTTGTAAATAAGGCCCCCTTTCATGCTATACCTAGCGTGAAGGGGAGGGCAATGGGTGCTGCTGTGGCGTTCCACCGCAACACCCATTGATTTTGATGCTGCCCCATATTTACAAGGGCAGCGTAAATAGGGGGCAGCACCAAAATTAAGACCAGGGAAAACCTGGTCTTACCCTGGCGCAACGAGGAGAAATGTTTAATTTTGCTGTTTTCATGTGTGCTGCGTTGTGCAGCACACATGGAAACAGCAAACCGCCAATGATTGTTTATGTACAGGAAGGTCCCCCTCCCTGTACATAAAGAATCATTTCAAAACTATTCCCTTTTGCCACTTCTATGTGTGCTGCTTAATGCAGCACACATAGAAGTTACAAAACGGCATGTAAAAAATTGTTTATGTGCAGGAAGGGGGACCTTCCTGCCCATAACAATCTTCCCCTCTATGCAGACACCCTAGCACTATGGTGCAAGGGTTCCTGCGTTGGTGCTAGGCTGCTAAGTGTAGCGCCAGCGCAGGGGGAAACGCAGGGCTGCACCATATTCTTGTAAATATGGTGCAGCCCTGCGTTTCAGAAGTGGCAGAGCGTGGCATTAAGCCAAGGTGGCTAACACCACGCTACGCCACTTCACTTGTAAATATGCCACTCAGTGTCATACATAAGGCGTAGAATGTCACCACCGAGCACACTTAAACCATGGTAATGTCACACATAGGCAATCTGTAAAACTTGGCAGCTATGGCCGCCTGCACTTAGACACACTCTGCCAGGCTTTGCAACCCATCCAGTAATGACGCGAAGGCTCACATGTTTGGGGAGGCCATGCTCACATTAAGCCTTAGTGAGCTGAACGACCTACATACATCTAGAGCATGCCTAGTCCAGGGCAGAACTTTATCTGCACAAAATTCTCAGCACCGACCTAACTTCTTCCTGTGGCTGAGCCAGAACAACAGCCGCATGTGTGGAACAAGCTTGTCACCTGGGCTTGAGCTCTGATTGTGTGCTGAAGGTGAAAATAGGAGTTGAGATGGGACACAGTTCTCCTCTCTGACATGAAAAAGCTGATAAAAAGAGAAGGACTAGGCAAGTTCAAACTAGCTGATGTGGAGAATCCTTCAGCAGACATGAGCCTGACATTTGTAACAAACTTGTGAGACACAAAAGGAGCGCTTCTGATGAATGCTGGGTTCACTTTTGCATATGGAGTATGGTATATTGTATTGAATTGCAGACTTTACCTAGCGCTTACTACCCCCATGTGGGGCACTGAAGCATGGGTAGCACGCTGGTTGGAAGGATGCTGTGTGAGTGTTTCCATGCCGTGCGTGATGACCACTGAGTTGCGGTTATCGTGTTATTGGACGCAGCATGTATCAGTGTGGTGGATGCTGAAGTGTAAGAGACAGGCGCAATTTTATGGTTTTCAGTATGCTGGTAGCTTGGGAGGCTCTGTAGACACTGCACAGTGCCTTCAACATTGCCTTTCCATCTATAGGTAGCTAGTGGAGCGATTGTAGGACTGTAGTCATATATTCTCTGGGGTATAGTTGAACAATGCTTGCGGCAGAATTTTGGATGTGTTGTGTTTTGTGAATGCAGGTGCACCAAGGTATAGGCTGTTGGCATAGTCGAGGTTGGACATTATGAGTGTGAGGATGGCTTGCAGTTTATGTTGCTATGCAAGGTATGGGAAAATGCAACATACTGTTTTCTTTGTGCAGTATTAAGCATAGGTCTGAATTCATGGTTACCCCTAGGTTTCTAACTTCTCTTGGTGTTGGTGGAGGGTCTTCAGATTTCTTCGGCCATGTGGCGGTAGGCAGGTACTTTTGCCATTGTCCACAGGACATAATCTCTTGCTTATGTGGTATTGAGCTCTAGATGGTTATTTATCATTCATGTGTTTATGATATGAAAACAGTCATCAAGTTTAGAATTGAAGAGGTCTTCGGGCTATCCATTTAAAAAATGATTTGTGTGTCATGTGCATAGTTGTAACAGGTGAGGTTGAATGATTTAATCAGGTATGGTAAGGGTGTTAGATAGACGTTGAATAACAGAGGGGATATTAGAGGAAAATAGAGGAATGCCACAGTACTGTGTGTGAGGAGGTGATGTGAAAGGTGGTAGGTAGACTACACTTTGTCTGTGACATAAGAAGCAATCCATTTTAGAGCATTTTCACTAATTTCAAGATCATGGGTGCAAAATCTTCACTGAGCCATGTGTTTGTAGTAGCATGTGGTGATGGACAGTGTCAAATGCAACTGATAAATCCAGAAGTAATAAGGCAGCTAGTTCGTTCTTGTCCACTGCAAGTTTTAGATCATCTCACATGGATATAATGGTTGACTCTGTGACTCTGCCAGGTCTGAAGCCTGACTGTTTTGTCTGACATTTAGTCACTATCAGGTACATGCATCAATGTTGGCTTTTGCGATTCCTTAATTGCGATTATTAAGGAATCGCAATTAAGGAATTGCAAAAGCCTATGCATGTAGGAATCGCTATAAAAATAGCGATTCCCAAACATTCCTTAATTGCGACTCGCAAATTGCGAGTCGCAATTAAGGAATGCCTTCCCATTCATTCCTACAGGCCTACAGGCCCATAGGAATGAATGGGAGATTGCATGCGCAATTTGCGAGTAACAATAGGTACTCGCAAATTGCGCATGCAATTTCAAGGTGCAAGGGTGTCAAAAGGACGCCCTGTTGCACCCCTGTAATTGATCTGTGCACACATGTTGCGCACACACATGCCCCAAGGGCATGTGTGTGTAACCTACAACTTGGAAAAATGCACTTTAGTGCATTTTTCAAAGTTTTGCAAATTACCATCAAGTACAAATTGATGGTAATTTGCGCTCCTATTAGCAAAATCGCAATTTGCGATTCCATCATGCATTGCATTTAAGGAATCGCAATTTGCAATTCCTTAAATGCAATCGCAATTTAAGAAATCTCAAAAATTTGCGATTTCTTAAATTGCGAGGGGCTGACTAGGTTGATGCATTGCAGAAGCCATTTTTGCGGGCGCAAACGGCCGATTTTTGCGAATCGCACCGTTTGCGCTCGCAAAAATGGTTGATGCATGTGCCTGTATGTTCTGTAATTTTCAATCTTTTTAATTTGTTTGAGATTTTGTCACAGAAGTCTTGTGATCATGGTGTTTCTGTGTTTTGGCACTCTGGACTGCATAATTTTGTTAGAATTTTATGGAGTACTTTGGAAGGGCATGTTGCTTCAATTATGCGTGTGGAGTAGTGGTGTCTTTTTGTGGTTCTGAGAGTTGTTGTGTAGGTTCAATTATAGTGGCATAGTGTGCTTTTGTCTGTTTCATCTCTTGATTTTCTCCTTTTGCGTTGCAGCATGTTGAGTTGTGTTTTCATTCTTTTGATGTTTTCATTAACCCATGTGGCGCTCTTTTTGTGGTATACTCTGGATGAGTTTTTTGTTGGTATTGGTTTATCCAGTGCAGTGGAGATCCAATTGTAGAAGGTGTGAATGTTTTTCAGCCAAATGTTTATTGGGGGTCTTTCAAAGTGGGTGTTGAATTGCTGCATGTCTAGTGTTTCCCATTTCCTGTATGAGGTTTCGTTGATAGATGTTTTGCTCTCGAAAGTAATGATGTTGTGGTTGCTTCAGCTTACAGGGGAGTTGTCTGTAACTGTGGCTTCTCCTAAGGGTGCAAATATGACTTCTAGAGTGTGTCCTGTGCAGTGAGCTGGGCCAGAAGACATCTGTTGGAAGTTGAAGGCGTCAAGGTTTAATATGGTAGCTGTGGTTGAGTCTTCCTGTCAAACCACATATTGAGGTCTCCTATAATCAGTTGCGGCCCGTCTCCTGCCAAAGTGGCGGGGCGTGCCGGAGGAGGGAGCTGGGGTGGGACTCAGGGGACAAAATAAAAATAACGTACCTGATCACCGCCGCCTCCGCTGTCTGCTCCATCCAACTCTTCCTGCTGCCAATCATGACGCTGCAGGAAAGCAGCATCAGAATTGGCATGAGCGCTACAACTTTCCGCTCCCAGGCAGACTGCGCATGAGGTGTTTGGCTGGCCTGAATCGGCTGGCCAAACACCTCATTCGCAGTGAAGGGACAAGGGAGTGCACTTGCACTCCCCCGCCTCAGTGTGATCCCACTGGACCCGCCCCCAAGACTCATCAGAGTCCTGGGGGCGGGTCCAGGGGGATTAAAATAAAATGATAATAAAATGGGTAAGAAACCTGTTTTATTATCGTTTTATTTGCGGCTGGTGGCAGCGGGGGCGGCGCTCCACCGCCCGAATGGAGGGGCCGCCGCTCCCTATAATGTATAGGTTTGGGTGGGTTAGATGATTGCAAAATCTTCACTGAGCCATATTTCTGTAATGAAGGCACAGTCCCGAAACTTAACAGACCAGGATTTAATTAGAGCACCCCCTAAGCTCCCTCAAGCAGCCGATGTGGAGCTGGATGCAACAAGACGCACGGAAAGGCATATGCCCGGTGACGTGCAGGGTGCAACAGCAACTGATACCCTAAACTTAAACAGCCACTTGGTGCGGGCAGAAGTGTACCAAACTCCAATCGCTCCCTCAGCCCCCAAGGTTTTTACTTATGTCTCAAGTAGTCCACTGAACTGGTCAACTAATAATGGTGAAGTGGTCCAGGCCTCATGCAGCCTTGCCCTTGAGGGGTGCAAATATAGTCCCAGGCTTATACCTGATTCCAGATCCTTAACAGATTCCGGATCGTCACTGGATTTATTTACCATAGACGATGAAGAGCTATTCAACATTAGATGTAATGACGACGCAGATCTACAGCCAAAACGGGGTCAACAGACAAATAGTTATCTGGGAGATTACCTCCTTGTGGATGCCAACCTCACCAGCGAAGGACCATCGAAGAAATTCCAGACACCACCTGCCCAACCAAGTCTTATGAAAGCCATGTGCAGGACACTAGATTCAATAGCTATTGCACTGACCTCACAGTCATTGAAAATGGATGGGCAAACCCAGGTACTAAGGGAAACCCTAAGCACCATGAATGCAATAACCAGATTTGACCAAAAAATGGCTGCCATTGAGGAAGCAGTGAAGAGTAAGCTCGCACAGCCAGCTACAGCAGGAGAGGGGTGCCAATGTTTTCCCATTCTAAATAAGCTGCATGAGATTCCACACACCCTAGTCTCAATCATAGAGGACTGCAAGACTCAGCTCTCAAGGAAGGCAAGGGAGGTGCCCATTAGCGAGCGAGTGGACCAGTCTCTCCCACATTACGATGCCGGTAAAGACGGATGAAAACAGAACTATGAAGAGACCAAGTTGGGACCAGTTAAAAGGACTGCCCCTGGGACACACAAATCCAGAAATGGTCCGATTAAGAGATTCCTGCTCCCAATAAGACCCAGACAAAAATTCAACAGACGTAAAACAAACGGGAAAAAAGTAGGGAACAAAGCATATGGGGAGGACATTAGGGCCCTTGTACCCCACTGAATCTCCCTCACTTTTAGGGCATCTCCTGGGCCCCCCAAACTATCTCCAAGTGCATGGAACCCTTTATTGATCTTGTCTTCTGAGGCTTTGGAGGGGAAAGAGGTCAACATACTCGAAACCTAATTAAACAGCTCGCAGATTCCGCAGCCTAGTAATCCATCATTTCGGCACTTGCCCCTGCCTACTTGAGCCTCTTATGTGACAAACAGCGCAAGATACACACACACATCAATAGATTCCACACTGGCCAGAGACCTATTGAGGCAACTAACCCCAAGACCAATGGCCGCAACGGAGCTCCACCAACCGGATGCATTGATGATAAAGTCGCATACACCATGGGGCCACAAATTTTGACCTTACTAAAAGCAAGCCTGGATTCTATCCCCTAGATGTGTCACTGCCAGCTTACCAAGGCAATCCCACAAGGGCTCCCGGGGAGAGCCCTACGAGGAACACTGCCGGAACACACTCCTGGGGAAAGGCCAGATTGACCTCTACCAATGATGGCAACAGGAGTTGCAAGAAGCGGGCCCATGGATAGAGTTGCAGCAAAGGATGATGTCAAATCAACTAACCATCACTGGATGACAGATGGCGAGGGAGTCATGTTAGTGCAGGAAAGTGATTCTCTGGGCTCTGTGGCCATACCAAATCTCAATTTCAATTTAGCGCACCCTAAAACAGTTCATATACGATGCCAAAATCTATCAAAGACACAAAGGGCAGCAGAGAAAGATGATCTAAACCTCCTCCTTCACACTGTCCCTACCAGCTCCATGAACTCAGATAACATAACATGTGTATTTGTAAAGCACATGTTCACCCCTAACGGGGCATCTTGGCGCTGAATAACAGATGTTTGATGTTAACCAACTCAATGGTACTTATTTTATCAACCTCAGAAAGGATGAGAGGCTGAGTGGACCCGCTGGGATTTGAACCTGTGACCATGAGGTCAAACACAGGCACCTGTAGTGGATGCATTAGTCCACTAAGCCACCAGACCCGGACATAACCACTTGAGTGCACTGCTTGAAGCACCTAACATCAGCACAATTCCAAATTCTACTAAGGATGCTATGTCAGCAGATGCTGTGCCCCAGGTTGAGAGTCAGGGTCTGACCCGCCGACCATTTGGGCTCGAATATTGCGCTCCCGAAGAGAGTCTGGCTACCCTACATAGAGGTAGTGAGGCTTTAGTCTTCACCCCAATGTACCACTCAAGGGGGAATCATGATACACTAAACAGGGGCAATATCTCAAACTGGCTAACACATTATCAGGCTCAGCACAAATAACTTCTAATGATGTGTTAAGGGGACTTGCTAGGGAGGGAGAAGATGCTAACGCTCTGGAGTAATTATGCAGCGGCAGACCATATAATTATAGTATTAATTAATTATATGTGAAAGATTTGGCAACCTGGGGTGTAATAGGTGAGAAGCCGCCTGTTGAACCATACCCTCCCATGTTTGAGGCTAGCCCTGAAAGGGATCATAACCTGAATTTAAAAATGAAGGTACATTGCCATCCAATTCTAAACAGAGCATGTGGTCCCTCCTATCCTCTCCAATCGACAATAGATCTTAAGAAACTGAGGTTCCATGTAGCAACAAACCAAGCCATAGCGGGGATTTCACAATTACTACCAGGTGGGCAGCCCAAAGCCACTACGAATCCCACCTACTTGCAACCTTATCTTGGTTGGGATTCCACTGACACTGTTGGGTGAGCAAGCAGTTATTGATAGGGAATACAGCGATCTCGCTGTCAATAAGATGCAGATAACAAACTGGAACAATGCGGGACTAAGCAGAAGCTGGAGATAAGGATTGGGTTTGAAAAATAAAAAAATTAAAAAATAAAATAAAAAGGATTGGGTAGCATACGTGAAGCTGCAGGATATCTGCTGCCTGCAAGAAACCTGGGCATTGAAGAATATTGACTTAGAGGGGTTCATTTCTTTCAACACACCTGCTTTATGCCGGTATTTATTCAAGGATGTGTATCACCTCCTCTTTTTTAACCTTTGGATGTATCATGTTTTCTGGCTTATCTTTTTCCAGCTTTTAGCAAGATTGTTTCAATGAATTGTGATTTGTATTTGTATTGTTATGGATTGAAATAAAAAAAAAAAATTAAAAACAACAGACCTCCCTCAAGTCAGCCAAGAGGAAGGACAAGGGGTGGCCTTCATATCTGGGTTAAAGCCTCCTGTACTCCTAATACTAAAGTATCACTCTTCCCTATAAGCAACAACATCCAGCACTTGAAGCTAGAAAAAGGCAATGGAGTGATAGATCTTATCAATCTCTATTTACCATTGTGTGGGAAGGATGAAACCTCAATGCTCCTAAAATCATTGGAAGCGCTGCTTTCGACCATAAGGCAAGAAAGTACCAACACCCACCCACTTCTTAATACTCAAGCGAGAATGATAATAGGATGTGGGGACTTGAACAGCAGCCTTTATCCAGTCCTGAAGGACCAAGAAATAATGAAGGAGGTCTACACCCGGGGGCTCCCACATCACCCCCTGCAAAGGTTATAGTACATCAAAAAAGGCAGAAAAAATAAGTATGAGCATCCTAAATATGGGCTTGAGACCTCTGAATGGCCGGACCACTTCTGACAATCCACCAAGACCAACTTTTCGCGAGGGCAAACCTGCCAGCCCCATTGATTACATCATAACTAATCTGGAGGCTTGGAACCTGGTGATAGATATGTGGGTTGAAGAGAGAATAGAGAGTGATCACGATCCACTTCACCGTGTGCTCGATCTTGCAGAATCTCAGTTTAAGAACTGGCACCAGACAGAATGTGCATATGTTTGTAGGCTCACCCTGAATCGCAACGGAAAACTCTTCGGAGCCCCCATTCAACAAACCTGCAGTGGAAAGCAATCGATACTGTGTTGAGTGGGGATGCCAAGGATTCTGACCTTGCGAAGATCGAATCATTCAAGTCACTGCTTACCGCCACCACTCAAATATTATTTGATCACAAAAAAGCGGGGGATATGGCAGTGCAAGACTCCTACCTTGATTGGTATGATAAGGAATGCACTGTAAAGAAGAAAGAGCTTAGTTTAGTTCTCATAAAAAGAAGGCGCATCCTGGGGGTGAGGCACAGCTGCTTCAAACTTCTCATACGAGACAAAAAGAGAAAACATAGTACTGAGGCATGGAAGCTCTGCAAGATGCAAAAGATTTATTAGATAAAAAATAGTTTTGCAAAATCATAGGATGGGTCTGCACAGGCCCAGGCAAGAACTTGGAGGCCAACATAAGCCCAGTAAGATGGGTAAAGCATTTCCCCTCACTATATCGTGCAGCTATGGAGGTTGATTCGGGAAGCACAAACATGGATCCGCAGGGAGCCTTAGAGAACCAAGCCACTGCCATAGCCCTCCTGTGCAATCACCAACATGAGGACAAGGCATTTAGCAAAGCGTAAGTAGCCCAGGCTATACAACATTCAAAACTGGGAAAAGCCCCAGGCCTAGAGAAGGTGCCAGTAGATGTGTTCATAAAGAATCTGGGCTTGTGGCTGGGTCCCTTAACAGCAGTCTTTAAAGCCATCTTAGCGGAAGGTGTGGTTCCAGAAGCTTGAAGGTCCTCCATAATAGTCCCTATTCATAAAGAAGAGAGGAGGGATGATCTTACTACTGCCCAATCTCGCTGCTGGACGGTGTAGGTAAAATCTCTGGTAAACTGCTGCTCTCTCGCCTGGAATCTAGAATGGACGATAACTGTATAATATCTTACATTGAAGCTAGCTTTCGCAAGGGCCAGAGTACGATTGATCAAGTCCTGCGACTATATATGATCTGTTTGAAATATGTGACCCTTTGAAATTCATCTAGCTTCCTGGACTTTAAAGACCTAAAGACAGCTTTTGATAGCTTGGGCCAGGCACTTTGGTGCACCCCGGAGGAACAGACTGGCCCAAAATATCTTTTGAACTTGCTAATCAATCTCCATAGGGGCAACACAGCAGTTGTAAAATACGGTCCCAAAGACAAATGCACTGCCCTGTTTGGTATATCTACTGGGGTCAGGCAGGGATGCATGCTAACACCAGCTTTATTTAACATCTTCATCAACTACATAGGGAAGTCGCTTAGTAATCTTGCCCTGGATGTACCTAAGCTGGGGAAGGACTAAATCCTGATCCTTCTGTTCGCTGATGATGCAGTCACCCTAGCACGAACAGAACTGTCTATGCACCGGCTACTGGAAGGATTCAAACTTTTCTGTAAATTAAGGAAACTAACAAGTAACACACAGAAAACAAAGTTCATGATAATGAAATCAAAGGCAAAGCTAAGATCGACCTTTAGGATCTATGGCAATCCATTAGAGTGGGTTAAAACCTTTGATTACTTGGGTATTCGGATTGACGACACGCTTCACTGGGGCGCCCAAGTAACCAAGTCAAAAGCTGTTCTGTCCCAACAGGCCGGAGCAGTCCAGAGATTTGCAAGTAAGAGTAAAAAATCGCCTAATAAAGCCTGCACTGACAGCGTACAAAACTAAAGCAGTGGCCGCAAGTTCCTATGGCACTGAAATTTGGGGTCTTGTAAATGTCCAGGTTTTACAAAAAGAGGAAAATTCTTTCCTGAGGCGATTGTTGTATTTAGGCCCAGGGACTCCAATGGTAATCGTAAGAGCCAAACTGGGAAGAACTTCTGAAGCCAAATTCATTGCTTTTTGCCCAGTAAGCTACTGGATATGAGTTTGCACCATCCCCGCACTTGCAGAGTATCAGATGAGCATGAGGGAAATGACGATTCTCCAATTATCATACCGAGAGAATCTTGATTTCTTTTATTCGCTGCTCCTGGACAGTTAAGTATACTTCTTCCTTACCTCCAATATCTATGATGATTATGAATCTTTTTGTAGACCTTTACTTTTAATTTATCTTAGATTTCCTGGTAAGGTAGGTAACCTTATCAACACTAGCTACATTTTAATTGTAATGTTGCCTAACAGGTAAGTTAATCCCTAACTTCCCGGTGATCAATACCCTTCCAGTTTATGGTTGGGTCTCTTTTCCCCTTTTTTGTTTTGCATTTTTAACTATGTTTTAAGCCAATTCAACCACTTATTTTTCCTCCTTCGAGGATAAGAAACAGCCTGTGTCACACCCCGGGCGGGCCCGCATCAAAAGAAGGGCTTTTTCCCTTCCCCTGCGGTCCCCGGTTAGATTTCTAACAATCACGGTGCGTCAGAAGGAGAGCAGCCCTCTCCGACCGACTTCCCATTGATCCACGTGAAATACACGTCAATAAGTGAGCGCAGAGACATTTTCAATCTCCGCACTCCGTGGGCCTCCTACCTTTTCTCCGTTGCTCTCCGGCTCTGCCTCGTCCCTCGACGATGGTCGCGGGGCAGGGCCTACCCATTTCCGGCCTTTTTGTCTTGACGGGTTTCCCTCTTTGGGACCCGCAAGGCGAACATTAGAGGGCTTCAGGTGGACCTGCTCCGGCTCGCGCTATGTGTTTCCATGACAACGCACAGCGCAGAGCTAACGGACCGTGTCTCTTGGAGCCGTTGAGAGCCTCGGAAAGCCTTTTCTGGTAGGGAAAGTGATATTAACATTTAAGCATACAAGAGGGGAATATTCTGATATTTTATTATAGCGGTTAAGATCAACAGAGGTTTCTTTCTATTCCTAACAACCAACATCCATAAAAAAATTTTTTTAAAAGGGGTGATCAGATAATTCTATATTTACATAGACAACCCAAAAAAAAAAAAACACAATGTCAGAGAATGATATACAATTTAATGGTGATGTTCCCCTCACAGAAAATTCATTAATGAATTTTTTGGAGAGACAATTAAAATCCTCTCTAAAAGAGGCAGTAGAAGCAGCACTTATTAAAAGAAAAAGAGACAATACGCCTGAGGAAGACTGAGCAGATATTTCTGGAGAGGAAGACCCTCTATCCAAAAAAGGCGGTAAGGCTTTAAAAAAATCAAAGCACCTTGAATCCCATGGTAGCCTGCGCGCTACAAGTGACCGGGTTTTATCCCTAGGTAGCCTGTGCGCTACAAATGAGCTAGGTGCCCCAAGCGGCACAAAGAGAAAGAGCGACCTTCATGGCGCAATAAGTACAGGTGCCCCTCGTGGCACAAAAAGACCAGGTGTCCTTCTCGGCACAAAAGACATCACTGCTTTTACCAATGATGATGATGACTATTTGTCTCCAATTGACATTGATGACGACGCAGGCGAATATATTTTCGATCCACTCGAAAAATTTGATGATGATGACCTCCTTGATGAGGATTTAGAGCAACCCTCTAACTCCAACTCCATTAAGGACCCAGCAGGGATGGAGATGTTTAACCCCTCTCGAATTACCCACCCTAGGGGATCTGACTGGTGGCCTTTGGACCACGTAGCCAAATTTATTAAATTCTGGATTAGGAAACCTCTTGAGAAGGATACTCAAAATCTAATGAGATCAGAATGCCCTAGACCATATTTGGATAATTAGTCAGGCATGACCCCCAATTTAGACCCGGAGTTAATGACCTTCCTGTTCAAAACAGGAAGGGATCCTAGAAAAGGTCTGGAACGCTGCCTCAAGCAGTGTCAGGATAAATTGCTGGACACGCTAGGACCCCTAGCTAGAATACTAGATCTAGCAGAGGAATCCTCCATTAATGGCACTCCAGTAGATACAGAACTCCTCCGAGGTTGGAGCCAATGCGCCCTATGCCTCCTCGGAAATGCTAATGCAAGCCTTACCTCGGAAAGGCGAAGGGCTATTCTAATGTGGATGAAACCCAAGTTAGGAGACCTGGCCAACAAAGACGTCCAGGGTGACCCGAATGGGTTACTCTTTGGTAAAAACTTTATTAAAACCTTGGGCAAGTATGTCTCCACCTTTTCCGCATTCAGTAAAGCCCAATCCAACATGAGACACATGTTTGGGGGTAACATTTTTGGAAGGGCTGACAGGACGGGACTGGCTGCCAGCCACGGATACTATAGGTCCCCCTTCTACCAGCAGAATCAACGCAGATATGGGAGATATTTCCACTGGAACAATTCCTTCTTCCCACAAAGAGGACGCAACAGTCGCTCACGAGGCGGAAGTAGCCGAGGCAGATTCCAAAGCCATGAACAACAAGGTAAGGACTCTTCCCTCTGGTTCTTCCCTCCCAAAGGTAGGGGGAAGGCTTTCCTTTTTCCACAAGAATTGGTCCTTGATTACAAACAATGTTTGGGTACTAGATACTGTAAAAGGTTTCAAAATAGATTTTATTACAACCCCTTACCAGACTTTCCAACCCAGAGAACTTACCCTAGACCACGAACAATCTGCTCTGGTAGACACAGAGGTGAGTCAAATGTTATCAAAAGGGGCGATTTCCAAAGTATCAAAGACTGGTCCCGGTTTTGTGAGCACAATTTTTCTAGTAAAGAAAAAGGAGAAAGGCTGGCACCCCGTAATAAATTTAAAAGAACTAAACATTTTCCTTGTGTACAGACATTTCAAGATGGAAGGTATCCATCTTCTGAGGGACATCCTCCAAGAGAAAGATTGGCTCATAAAACTAGACCTCAAGGACGCTTACTTTACAATTCCTATGGACATAGAATCTCAGAAATACCTAAGGTTTGTATGGAAAGGTGTAACCTACCAATTCCGTTGTCTCCCCTTCGGCCTCTCATCAGCACCTTGGTGTTTCACCAAGGTCCTGAGACCAGTGGTGGCCTCTCTGAGGAGAAGAGGAGTTCGACTAGTAATTTACCTGGACGACATTTTACTGATGTCTCAAAGCCAGGAGGAACTGCTGACTCACATGAAATGGACTGCAGACCTTTTAGAAGGTTTAGGATTTATTATCAACATAGAGAAGTCTGTTATGACACCATCGCAAAAACTAGAGTTCCTTGGTTTCCAGGTAAACACAACTTTGGCCCAACTACAACAAAAAATAAAGAAGGAGGTATCTTATGTTTTATCCAAAGACATGGGGGCATATTATCAAGAACGGCGTTAAAATTATCGCCGCTTTAGCGGCAGGAAACTGCCGCTAAAGCAGCGATAATGGGCTTGATAATATGCCCTTGAGAATTCCAATAGAAGCCCAGGTTCACACCAGAACATGGGCTTCTATTGGAATTCTCAAGGGCATATTATCAAGCCCATTATCACCACTTTAGCGGCAGTTTCCTGCCGCTAAAGCGGCGATAATTTTAACGCCGATCTTGATAATATGCCCCACTGTGTGCTTGCGGGAACTAGCAAGAGTAGTGGGTCTCTTATCCTCTTCGATTCAGGCAATCTCCCCAGGACCGCTTCACTACAGGGCCTTACAGAGACTAAAATCTTCAGGGCTGAAGAAAGGCCTTTGGTATTCACACAGCGTTCCCCTGTCTCTGGAGGCTCGAGAGGACCTCTTATGGTGGCGGAATAACCTAGACAGTTGGAATGGGAAAGCAATATTCGGGAACACTCCGGATCACACTCTGGAATCAGATGCGAGCAATTTAGGCTGGGGTGCCAGACTAGGAGAGATGGAAACAGGGGGAAATGGTCCCAAGAGGAACTCACTATGCACATAAATTGCTTAGAGATGCTGGCGAGCTTGAATGCTTTAATGAGCTTCAAGTCTTTTCTAAAGAACAGTGTAGTACTAATCAAACTGGACAACTTTACAGCTGTCTCCTACATCAACTGTTTGGGAGGAGCAAGGCCAAGGTTACTTGCAGATCTAGCCAAGAAGATTTGGTACTTCTGCTGGAGTCAAAAAATAGTTCTGAAAGCAGAATTCATCCCGGGCCATCTAAACACAAGGGCAGATTGGAATTAAAGGTTCCTAAGAGACTCGAGCGATTGGAAACTGAATCCAATAATCTTCAAAAAAGTTCAAGACCTATGGGGTCCTTTCGAGATAGACCTCTTTGCCAGAAGATTAACCTTCAAGATAGATCAGTATTTCAGCTGGAGGCCAGACCCCAAAGCAACTGCAGTGGATGCTCTAGTCCAACCTTGGAACATACGGAGTTGCTATGCCTTCCCTCCCTTCGCACTAATCCAGAGAGTCTTCTTGAAAGTTCGAATGGAGCGTTGCCGCATTGTTCTAATTACACCCTTTTGGAATACTCAAATTTGGTTTCCAGTTGTGATGGAATTGGCGATAGAGGTCCCACGCCTTATTCCAGGGAATTTAGACCTCCTCCGGGGTCTAGAAGGAGAGGTACATCCTCTTCTCTTAGAAGGAAACATGAACCTTCTTGCCTGGAAGATTTCAGGGGCTCAAGAAGATACTCAGGCCTTTCAGGAGAGGCTAAAAGCCTACTGGATGAGTCATGGGCTCCGGGAACAAGGAGAAGATACACTGGCGTTTGGAAAAAATGGTGTAGTTGGTGCCTGGAATGGGATATGGATCCTGTGGACGCCCCTGTAGTAGAAGAAGCCAATTACCTAGCAGATCTATTTAATTCTGGTTTATGCTATAGAACCGTAAATTGTTACAGATCTGCAATTTCAGCAGGCCATTCACTGTTGAATGACTTTTCTATTGGTACCGACCCTTTAATACGTAGAGTGATGAAGGAAATAAAACTTAAACGTCCTTCAAAGGCCAAGTACAATTCTTTATGGAATGTTAACCATATCTTCGACCTTTTTTTTACCTCTTGGCCAGATAACTGTTTTCTTACAAGCAAACAATTATCCATTAAGTTAGCAACACTTCTTTGCCTAATATCTTTTAGAAGAGTGTCTGATGTTAAAGCGTTAGAAACATGTAATAGGATCTATTCCCCAGATGGAGTATTGTTTGAAATATGGAAAAGGACCAAAACTATGTCTGAGAACATTTTTAACCCTTATTTCTTGGACTGTCTCAAACTTTGGGCCATATTATCAAGAATTGGCGATACATTATCGCCGCTTTAGCGGCAGGAAACTGCCGCTAAAGCTGCGATAAGGTGCTTGATAATATGCCCTATAGAATTCCAATAGAAGCCCAGGTTTGATGTCCTTCACACCAGAACCTGGGCTTCTATTGGAATTCTATAGGGCATATTATCAAGCCCCTTATCGCCGCTTTAGCTGCAGTTTCCTGCCGCTAAAGCGGCGATAATGTTATCGGCCGTTCTTGATAATATGGCCCTATGTGTGATGAGCTGTATGAAAGTGTACGAACAGAAAATGATTATATTTAGACCTAGTAACGAAAGTCAATTACTAATTTCCTTTGTTAAACCCTATAAGGCAGTCTCTTCTGCTACAATTTCGAGATGGGTTAGAACAGTAATGTTGGAAGCAGGTATAGATTTATGTAAGTTTGGCGCACATTCTTCCCGTGGCGCTATGGCCAGTAAGGTGTTCTGGGGAGGAGGATCCCTTTCAGATATTCTCAAAGCTGCAGATTGGTCGAACGCTTCCACCTTTGTTAAATTTTATCTTAAGCCTGTGGAGCATGTAAGCAATATAGCATTGAAAAGCTTTAAACTTGCATAATGGTCGCCTCCGGTCTTGTAATGAAATGACGATTCTCCAATTATCATAGAGAGAGAATCTTGATTTCATTAAAGACAACGGAGGCTAACATTATCCCTCCCACCACTCCCTGGTGGATACTTTGCTTAAAAAATGTATATTCTTGTTTCTTGTATTTAAGTAATGATGTGTTGACTTATGTTTTTTTTTCATATATCCTGCAATAGATATTACTTGCTCTCCTTCTTTTGTTCCAGACTCTGCATCTTTGTGAAAAAAAAGTTTTCTCCTTATCAAGTGCAGTTAACATGGAAGGAGTCGAATCTACACTTACTTTAGCTTGTCACAGCTCTAAGAGGAAGATACTTAGTTACCATGACGTTTTGTTATGTTCTATGGAATGTTTTACTTATGATGTAATACATGTTCTTTAAAGGGCTGCATGTCTGGGCAGCAATAAAAGTTATTGCATAATGGTAGCCTCCGGTCTTGTAATGAAATCCTGAAATGCTCAAACTATATAAGTCTGCCTTGGTTTAGACACTTTGTGCCTCATTTATGAGTTTTTGCCGTACGGCAACGCCGCAGGCTTTCCTGCGGCGCTGCCCTACGGCAAAAGAAAAGGGCAGGAATGCACTTTATCTATCGAATACAGCGCATTACTTTCCTTTTCCCCTGCGCTGTTGCACAATGGGCTGCCATGCGCCAACGCAGGCACCTTTGCACCATGGTGCAAGGGTGCCTGCGTCGCAGGGATGATTATTTTTGTGCAGGAAGGAAACCTTCCTGCACAAAAACAATTACTAGAGGCTTTTTCCTCATTCTATGTGTGCTGCAGAATGCAGCACACATAGAAAAAGGAAAAACGAGGAGAAATAAGATATTTCTCCTTGTTGTGCCTCCCTTACGCCTCCTTATTCCATATGTTTTATGTTACGATTTCTCATAAATCTGGGGCAGTGTCAAAAAGCCATGGATGTTGCTGGGAACGCCCCCATCAGCACCCATTGCACGCCCCTTTAACGCAGAAAACTGCGTTAAAGGGAACAATATTTACAAGGCAGCATTAAGCCCAAAAAAGTGGCTTAGTGCTGCCTGGTAAATATGGAGCAGGCTCCTGCGCCATCAAAGCGTCACAAAAAGTGACGCACCGGCGGCGCAAGGGGCTTATAAATAAACCCCTTAAAGCATAGGCTAAAATCAATAGATTGCCCAGATTTATGGCACCACCCAGAAAACATGACCAAAGCCACTTTACCAATGGTGAAAATGAAATACTGGGCTTTTATGTGGCAAAAGCATGAGGCCACAAAAAGCGCCCTATTATCCAAATATCTGTACATGAATGGGGAACCACGCTGGAAGCCCTTCTTTGACCTGATTTCACTACCTGAAAGAAGGGCTTTCTGCCTCAAATTCAGGCTAAGAGCACCACAGGTTGAGCCCTAGACCAAATCCTGGTGCAAAGGTTATGGACAGAGCGCTGGCTTATGTGACTGTCCCCTGGGCGGCCAAGAAACTCTGAGGCATTTCATGCTACTCTGTATGAAGACACTAGCTCTCCAAAAGCGTTACCTTTGACCCCTGTTTTTAAAATATCGCACGAGGAGCTGTAAGGATGCCCTCTCACTCTGTTATAGACCGGACCAGCAGGAAATATATCAGGCTGTAGCACTATATATATTTGCTGCTTGGAAGGGAAGATGACTGATTAGAACTTAGGGCTATAGGAGTAGCAACTCCAGCAAGAAAGGGAATAAAAAGAGCTCACCCATGCATTATGCTAGTTTGGGGTATCAGGCTGACAGTGGCTTAACGGTCTTTGTAATCTTCTCATGGAGATCTTGGGTGATTAAGTGGTTTTATACAGCCCAGAGCAAGACAAATTCAACATCAGTTAAAACATGTCAAAATTAACAACAGAGATCTCCCACAGGAAAACAGAGAGCCTTTCATCCATTTAGCCCAGATGTATATGCAGCTCTTCACCGATATTTAGCCCATTTTGAGATTTGGTACCTAATTCCAAAATATATCTGGACTACAGTTGTCTGAGAGCTTATGTTCTATCACCTCCTCTTTCAGGTAATGGAACTATATCAATCACAAAAAATCTGAACAGAGTGCTATCCCTGTTATGGAATATCGAAAAATGGCAACTGGATATCGTTTGTCAACGTGTTTAATGGCCCTCATATGTTCCAATATCCGCTTTTTTACTGGATGTGTAGTGCTCCCCACATTGCTTTTATCGCAGGGACAACTGAGCACACAGACACTGTAATCTGAGGTACAGGTGAAGTGCTGATTTATATTCTTTTCTATTCCTGACGAGGGAGATAAGTGGTTGACAACATTCGAGCTGTTTGTACATGCTTTGCATTTTATGCAAGTTAAAAAAAAACGTAAAATCAGTACCAGAGGTGGCTGGGGTCTTCACAATGTTATTCTTGCCTAATCTATCTTTCAGTGTCACTCCCTTTCTGAATGTAATCCCAGGGTAGTTGTCTGCAAACCTTGCCACACTGTTCTCCACAGTTAAAATAGGCCAGTGTTTGTTCTGAATTTTTCTAAGTTCACCTGCCCTATGATTAAACATAGTGATGAATCTACCATTGGCTGTTGACTGACTGTCCTGGCTTACCCTTGGAATAAGGAGTTCTTTACTCTGTACTTTCAGCACCCTTTGCAAGGATGAGTCTAATGTAGCTTGTTGATACCCCCACCTTAAACCTATTCACCATCACCATACTTTATTGTTGAAAGGTATCTCCTCAGTGCTGCAATTTCTACGGGCTCTGAGAAGTTCACCAAATGGAATGCTCTCTATTAGAGCTTTAGGATGTCTGCTCTGTGTATGCAAGAGGGTGTTACTTGCTGTGGTCTTCCTATGTAGTCTGGAGGTCAGCTTGTTGTAAATCACCTCCACTTTGATATCTAGAAATTCAATTCTTTTGGTGCTCATGTCTTATGTGAGACCTAAATTGAGTTGGTTATCATTTAACTTACTAACAAACTCCACTGCTTCCTCAGTTTTGCCTTTCCATATAAAAAACAGATCATCAATATAGCGGTTCCTCATGACCACTTTGGTGTTCAATTCTTCCAAGACTCCGGCCACCTGTTCCTCCCACCATTCCATAAAGAGAAAACAGCACCTTGGATGGTGTCCCTAGGGCCTAAAACAACTTGAGTAGGGGAGGGGCTGCATGCCCCCTCCCCTTAAAAAAGATCTGGGTGTCCCGGGTGGTTACCGGGACAGCCACAATATTTAAAAAAAATCAAAAAATAATCATAGATGAGAGGCAGGAGCTTCTCATTTATTATTCAGTGCTCCTAGAAACGAGCGCCCCATAATACACCAGGGCATTTTAACAAAATACATTCACATGTTTGTAGTGCCCCTAGAAGAGGCTGGGCCACCACCAAACATGTTTTAATGTTGTCGGGGAGACTGCAGGGAGTGCAGCAGCCCCCCAGCAACATAAAAAAAACAGTAAGTCTCTTGGGTCATTGAATCCATTAATTTTTATAGCACTCCCAGCTGAAGCTCTATGCTCTTTAGCTGGTCTGAAGAGCCTCCTTGTGGATGGCTCTATAGCTGTACTTTGTAGCTTGAAAAATGTTTTTAAAAAAGACTCAAGCATATGCTGATAATTTTCTTTTAATAAAATGTTATTATGTTTTTATGACAAACCCTTTTATTAAACATTGAACTGAGAATACATTTCTTTATAATTATTGGTCATTTTCTAAAACAGACGATACATGTGCTTTATATATGTTGATATTTTTACCCCGTCATAAAGCCAATAGGCCCAATTTTTATTTTTTGGTGTTCTGACCTTTTGACAAAGTCAGTAGCTCTGCCTTACTCAAAATAACAATCCTTATATTCAGCTATGTGCACCCGCAGGAGTTTGGATGCCAGGCCCTGCACTCAATCCCCGCTGCGCATGGCTTGTGTGCAGCAGGATGGTTGGGCACCAGCGGGGGTTGGGCTCCGGGTGTGGACAGCGGCCAACTGCACGCCACTTATGACCGAAGGCTGTGCACTATGCGGCGTGGGGCTGGCTGTCTGCAAGGGGTTGACTGTAGGGCCTGGCCTCAAGCCACACCCTGCGGTAATCCCACGCCACGCACAGCCAAAGGTAGTGTGCGGTTGGTGTTAAGTATGGTAATAAATTATGACTTTACGTGAAAATAAACTAGAAATTCCTTAAAAAAACAAAGGTTAAAGGGACATTATAGTTAGCTGCACTTAAGTAACTATAACCCGTGCCCCCTCCATGCACTGCTTATTTCTCCATATATTAGTTCACTCATGACATGATCTATAACATCATAAATGATGACTGCAATATCTGAAATTACATCATTCATGACAACAATGAGCATGGAGTGGGTGTGAGTTATAGTTACTTGAGATACCTATAACTGGTTAATTTCAGTGGTTTTGTTACTTTAAAACTGTGTTTTTAGTTGACATTTTCACTTAACTATAATGTCCCTTTAATGGGATATTATAGTTATGTGAAAAATTCAGTTAAAACAAAACATTTTAAAGTAAAAAAACACTAAAATTCACCAGTTGCTGTTAACTGAAGTAACTTGTGCTCCCGCCATGCACAATGATGTTATCAATGATGACATTTCAGATGTCATCAGTGGTGTTATCAATGATGTCATAGAACATGTCATTAGTGATGTAATATTTGAGTTCATAAGCAGAGCATGGCATTTTGGGGTTGGCAGCAGGCCATGGCTGCACCCATCCCACCTCAGGCCGTGCTTGGGGTGAAGTTAGGCACAGGGCATGGCCTGCAGCAAGGATCTGTGCCTGCCCCCTCCTCCGCGAGTGGCCAACCCCCATCACACGCAGCTTTCGGACATGTGTGGCATACCGTTGGCTGCAGGCTGGCCCTGCATCCAATGCCCTGTAGGCAACCAATCCCCTGCCGCACACGGTCTTCAGGCATTTGCAACAAACCTGTAAGACAAGAAAGGGCACTTCTGATGAACGCTGGGGTCACTTTTGAATATGGAGTAACATGGTATATGCCACATATACTGTATGGTACATGTGGTTGCTGGCCGGCCGGGCGCGGGGTGGGGTTGGGCGCAGGGCCGGGCCTGTGGCCAAGCCTTAAGCCCAAACCCCCACAGGGTGACCAACCACCCCAATGGACCCCAACACCCCTTTTTCCCGATCCCGCTGGACACTCTTGGGAGCAGGGTGGCCATGCTGGTTCCCATGGGACTCCCACAGGAGTCTAGTGGACAGCGCTGGCTCTCATGGACCTCTGCGTGTCACAGGCAGGTACCTGACGCTTGGGAAACTATGGGCAGACTGGACTTTACTCTTCTGGAGACATAGCTCCTAGAACAACCTCCAACCGACACTGCGGGCCCCAGATATGAGTTTGTTCAAAAACATTTTACTGCTGCTGCCTCCTTCACGTGAACACTCTTCTCAAAGTCTGAAAGAAACTCCTTTCTGTGGTGCTACAGCACATTTTGGCGGGTTACTACATGGACACGTGCACTTGCACTTAAGCTTTTCCTCTGGACTTCTTACCACGAAAGTCCACAATACTCTTCCGTGACTGGTTGAGAGCTGATCACGTGCTCTGCGCCTTTGCAGCAGGAGGCAGCCTTGCCATGATGCACATGTCTTTCATGACTCTCAACCATATATATGTAAACCCCTCACTTGGAAGGCTTGCTTCCCACCTGCAGACAACCTTGCACCTCATCTGCAGAACCCGTCCCAAAAATACCACTTCAAACCCTGCGGTCACTTACACAAAGAACGCAATAGCCACTTCAGCTCCCAGGGGACTCAGCTAACAAAAATATAAAGGAATCACTCCTCTCTCCTCTCACGTCACTTCCCTCACCCACTTCAAAAAGGAATGCAGCAGATCCTACCTGCCCCTCCCTCTACTATCATCCCCCAAATTCTTTTGCTCCAGCTGATATGACCTCTATGCATTCAGCATCACTCGTTACTAAAAGTAACCCAAAGGGACAATCTGAAGATTTCACCTTGGTAGTTACAGGCGCCTCTCTACTCCCTACACCTATAACTTGTCTCCAGCGAGAGGACTCTCCCATGAGTGTACTGCGTGGGGTCTGCATGCACCTCTCTGAGTTCAGAAACAGCCCTGCAGAGCACTGGAGGTCATTACCATCCAGAGGTGGAACCTTACAGAGGTGTGGCTTGTTTGCACCCTTCTAAAGTCTGAGAGCCCTCTTGAGGCATCTTCTGCTTTGAGAACAGTGTCTGTGATGCGTGTGAATAGTGAAACAAAACGTTTTGAGGACAAGGAAGGCGATCGCCCTGTGCATCTTCTTGAATTACTCCTCCTCCCTGTTTAAGGTTTTAGTTAAATGCCAAGGACAGAAGCCCTCGCTCGGTCCTTCGGCTGACACTGCTTTGCACTGTCTGAGTAAAACTGCCCCCTCTTTCAGTGAATATGGGAGTCAGCATCTTAATGGTGACTAGTTGTGCAAAGTGTCCGGAGTGGTGGTGCTGCAGTATTTTTGCACCAAGTAACATTTGATCCATTTGAGCTGCTATGGAGCAGAGGTGGGTCATGTGAATCCATCCAGAACATGCATCAGTTGCGCAATCGTGTTTTACAGTGATATTCAATATATTGGATGTAGGTACTTGCCATGTCTGTGCATAATTAGCCGCTCATCACCATACTCCTAGCCCTAAAAGTACTCACCCGGTGAGTTAGAAACGCTTGTTGCGACCCCAATAAACGCATATGGGGGCCTGCCTGCATGGCACGCGAGACAGCAGTGATGCTGGAGTGAGCTCAGGGAGGCAGAAGACAGCAGAGAAGGCATGAGGGGGTTATGGATATATGTTTTTGTGGTGGTCCCACGGTGCTGTGAAGGATCACAGGGGACAAAGGCAGCAAGGGAAAGCATTCTTTTCATGCAGTGCTGTGAACCAGGGATTGAGGTCTGGTGCATACAAAGGTGACAAACAGGGGATACAGTTGTGTCGGGCAGTACTGGCCACCTCCCACTGCCCCCCAGGCCTGCGGCTCTCTGTCCAGCACCCACAGCGCCCACAGGTTCCCACGTCCATGGTGTCCTGGCATACTGACTTGGTCTTCGTCCTGTTGTAAGTCAACCCTTGGCAGCCTGAAGCCATAAACACCCTTGTGGTGGGACCTGCCGCTGACTCCAAACCACAACAGGTGGATTCAGCGCCAAGCCAAGGCAAGCTGGCTTCCAGCTGCCTCACCTCTTGCTGTCTGTGAATCCGCCTCCTCAGCACATCTCAGCTCTTCCCAGGTCTCAGTGGGCGACGTGATTAAGGCAGCGCCAATCTGATCTAACGACGGGAACTTCTGTTGCAGTCTCTGTTGGGCTGTAATTTGTTTGTTTTTTACCTGCTCAGAAGCAAAGGGTATGCTAATTACAGGGTTGGGTCTTAGGACTCCCAAATTTAGACTGCGTTCGGCTGCCCCCTGGGGCTCATTACTGACTATGTTATGAACTCCGACTTCACATTTATATGCCCGACCTTCTTATGGTGACACAATGTGAAATATCACACTGATCTTAATAACCCCAGGGCGGAGCAATGTTTGTTTTTGTGACAAAAGAAATAATACTTTGATCCAAACTTTGCACCTTATGTGGATATAATGTGATTAAAACAGAAACAAAGGAATTAGTGACCAGATGGCATTTCTGTTTTTATTTGTTTTATGTAGCGCTGCTTCATGCTGAAGGTTCTCACAGCACTTAACATAAGGCATACTTACTGGGTGCATGCTTGGGTTAACACATCACAAATGTAATGCTAAATTAGATTACTTAATTTGTTTTAATGCCTTTACTACACAAGTAAATGCACTGTCATTTAATGGTAGTTAAAAACAAATGTATTCAAGCTTAAAAATAGAAAAACTTAAAGCAAAGCTAACAGAATTCAAGGTTCAAATTCATACAGGCACATGCATCAATGTTAAAGATTGCGAATCTTTATTAGCGAATTTTAAAGATTCGCAAATAGAGATTCGCAAAAACAGATGCAACAAAAAATTCTCTAATATTCGCAAACACTACTGCGAATCCGCTAATTGCGAATTCGCAAATAGCGAAATCGCAATTAGCGAATTCGCAATTAGCGAAGTCGCATTTTTGATGCATCTTGATGACATCAGAACCAGGAAGTGAGTAGCACAAGCCCCATTTCCAGTGCACAGTCAGAGGGAGAGGAGGGAGCTGGCTCTGGGAGCTAACTAGCAGTGGGATTGAGCGATTGGAAAAACCTGGTAACTGCAAGAAAATAGAAAGCTCACAAACAGCAGAGGACAGCCAATCAGGCAGGAAGCGGAAAATGAAATTTTCAGAAAAAGAAATTGACACACTCATTGAGGGAGTTGTCCACAGCCAGGATAAGCTGTTTGGGAAACTATCATTGAAAGTGGCAGAGCAGGAGAAAAGAAAAATATGGTTCCGGATCCAGAACCGGGTGAATGCCAGTGGGGTGACACAACGCACCATCGATGACCTGAAAAAAAGATGGTCACGACTTGCGCAGTCGGGCCAAGGTGCGCATAGCTGCCCGTCTGAAGGAACCAAGGAAGACAGGAGGGGGAACACCGACAGACACTGGGAACACTCCCATGGAGGACATGGTTGAATCCACAATCCAGCCTGAAGCTGTTGTCGGTGTGACACAGCTAGACACGTCAGGAGCAGCAAACACATCTGAAGGTAAGATGACTGCATGTTACCATTGACCTAAATAATTAAGGTAGTACACCACCCCAGTACAGCACAAGTGCACACTCTGAACATCCAGTACACAATGTATCCATGAAGGGAAGTGCATTATGGGAGATGTAGGCAGGTCAAGCAGTTACAATGTCAAACACACAAATAGGATAAGAACAACTCATAACAGTGAATATATTCCAAATTTAATGTCAAAGCAAAAAAAGATCACTGTGACATGACATCCCAGACATAAATTAATGCTGTTTTGCACTGTTAAACCTCACAGATGCAGAACGTGTAGAAGCTGAGGATAGTGACTACCAGGACATACAGGACACCAGCGCAGTTGAGGATATGGACACACTGGTGTTGCCAACAAATCCATCCAGTGCCCCAAACACACGCAGGGCAACTGTCCCACCACTGGTCACCATGGAGTCTGATGATGAGGCAAATGCAACACATGAGTCCAGGCATGGCCCAGCCACATCCATCCCAAATCCACAAACACAGGGCCGCAGAAGTAATGTCAGAGTCCGGCGTAGAAGAGCTAGATCACGCAGAACACAGCAGGAGGAGCAACCAAATGATGTCTGGGGTGGTCTTGAGGGACAGATGCTCCGCATGCAGCGCCTGCAGACCAAGAACACACGTTTAGTACAGATACAAATTGGGAAGATGGCAGACAACATTGCAGTACTGTGCGATAGTGTGCAGCAACTGACCAAGGTTATGCAGGAGGGACATGCATCCCAGAAAAGAAACCATCGGCAACTAATGCAGCACCTCAAAATCTATGCAAAATCCAACAATAGGCTGGCCACATCAACTGCACTGCTGGCACGTAGGTCTGTGACCATGCAAACAGAAATGTGCCATTGGAGCTTGGATGTGGCGAAGGCACTGGACCAGGTAACCAATGCAGTGGAACTGATGAATGCTACCACAATTGCGGCCAACATGTCCACGCAGGAAGAGGGTAGTGAGGGGGCCTCAAGCTTGAGTAGCATAGCTATGCCAGTTGCCATTGCAGGAAGACGCAACACACGCAGCAGTACCCCCTCAGCTTCCAACATGAGGGATGAGGATGCTGTCTCTGACAGGCGTCTGGGTGTTCGTGGGAGAAAGCGCTAGACTGCTATATACAATGACATTCCGATATGGTGACGTAACCATGGATGTGATCGGACCTTTTGACTGACTTACAAGTCATTATTTATTTCAAAAACACTTATGTCCATTACTTAAGAATCCTGTGCCACTGGCCACATTGAAAGTGTGCTCCGACACTCATGCCATATTTCCTTTGAATAAAACGTTCTGTGATTGTAATATACACTGTTTGTGTCATCATTACTCACCTCAGAAATAGTTTTGTGTGATGTCCAATCTTCTCCTGCGCCCTTCTGCTGCGCTTGCCCCTTGTGCTGCACGGCGGTGTGGCACTTGCTGGTTCTCATCCTCCGAGTCGCTTTCAGACACCTCGATCTCCATTCCTCCCCTCGTCGCAATATTGTGCAGCATGGCACATGCTGCTACTATCTTGCAGCATTGTTCAGGGTTGTATTGGAGTGCTCCACCAGTCTTATGGAGGCATCTGAATCGGCTCTTCAGCAGCCCAAATGTGCGCTCTATGATGTTCCTTGTTGAAATATGTGCTGCATTGTACCTCTGTTGGTTGGCAGTTGTGGGATTGAGGTAAGGCGTCAGAAGGTAATGAGGTGTGAATGCCACTTTGCCTGAAAATATATGAATCATGTGCACTCCCCGGGAATTGCGCCACTATATCAGTGATTATGTTTTTGGCATTGCAAACAACCTGAATATTAAGGGAGTGATAGCATTTTCTATTTCTATACATATATTCCTGTGCTGCAGGGGGACATATTGCCACACGTGTGCAATCAATGCAACCTATAACATGTGGGAAGCGAGCTATCTGGTAAAACTCCTGTTTTGTTTTTGCAAGGTCATGCGCGGTGGTGGGGAAATTGATGTGTGAGCCGATCCTGGCCATCATGGCATCAAGGAATGCTTTGAATATTCTTGAAAGTGCGCTTTGCGACACACCTCCAGCTACTGCAATGACCCCTGAAAGCTGCCTGACGCCAGTAGGTGTAGGCAACATAGGACCTGCACATGCGTTGGGATAGCATTGGTCCTACGTGTCTGTCGTTGCAGTATGGGATCCAATTCATTGATCAGGTCATGGATCATTGCTGCATTGAGCCTATACTTATCGTATATCTCATCCTCTTGCTGTCCTAGCAAAGTTATGCGGACTCTGAAGATGCGCTCATTAATTCGCCTCCGTCTGTGTCCAGCAGCCAGCAGCCTCATCCTCCTCGCCATCAGGTACATCCCTGCCATTGTGAGATGTGGTAGCTCATTCTGGGTGTGTTTCAATGGGTTTAAGTAGATTTTCAGCTGCATCTGATTTGCACTCATGATTACCACCTGGTTGTGATCCTTCTTATTTAGCACTCGCAAAATTGCGAACTTCTGGTAATTCGCAATTTGCGATTTTTCATGCATCTTGTATGCGAATCCTTATTTGCGAATCGCTATTCGGGGACGCAAATAGCGATTCGCTAATACTATTCGCAGGATTGTTTAGCGATCTTTAAATTTGCGAATTCTTGTGTTTTCGCTATAATGCAGTTGATGCATTGCGACACAGTATTTTGCGATCGCAAAAGCCATAATTTAGCGATTTGCAAATTTTGCGAATTTTCTTAACGCTTGATGCATGTGCCTGATAGTCCCTTAAAATAAAGAACTGCCATCTACAAGTTACTACCTATTTCTCTATTCTTTTAATCTCAGAGAAACACGTTTTCAGCACAACACAAACATTCACACTTGATAGAGCGCAGATAGCACTCTATTTGTATGAGTGCACTATACTCATGGTTTAAACGCACTTCCATACATTCGTATTGTGTGCTGTGTTTTTGATGATTAAGAACCATTTAATTGAATCATTTAATGTTGAACTAGTGAACGTATTAAGTAGAATTTTGTATGTATTATGATTCCTTCATGCATAATGTGCAGGATAATATTATTTTATATATCGTAAATTGTGATCTGTTTAAGTTGCCTGAAACATAGGCCCAAAAGTTTCTCCTTGCTCTCAAGAAATAATGAATTAATTGATTGTTGTGTTCGAGGTTAGCGTGTTTTCACCCTGTTGCAGGTGCAGAAATACACATCATTATTTTCAGAGTTAAGGAGAGACCCGGAATGCTTTTGAAGATAACTGGAAGCAAGAAGGGAGGATGCTCTGCATATCGAGTCTGTCTGAGAGTCAAGGCCACTGGAAGAAGATAGCTTTAATTAATTTTGCTTCATGAAAGAAAACCAGCTACTGTATAGAGGTCTAGTGGAAAGTTTTAGATAAGGTGATGCAATGTTGATTGAATCCTGTCTTTTTGTATGATGCGCAGGGACAGAGAAACCAGACTTCTGCTAGCTTTCGGAGAAGACGGAGCATCTTAGAGCGAGCTCCATAGCCTTAAGCTAAACAACCCATTTGACGTGAGTACTTCTTAGGAAGTCACACGTGCTGACACCATTGAGGAACGATACAAGAGAGACAGGAAGGGCCCTCATATAGAATAGTGTAGGGAAAGATTTTAATTTCTTTCAATGAATCGAGAGCTGAATATTGCATCTATTTTGTGTTGCATTGTGATTTTGGAATTTATAATCATTTGCCTTTTGGGCCACATTACTTATATCAGAAAGATTGGCTCTGTATTAATTTTTCTGTATCTCTATACTTTGCTATTGAGATGTATTTACATCCAATTGTTTTTGGCCTTATAATAAATATTCAAACTGCACAGTCAGTGATCTTTTCAGGCACGACAACTTTGTTGATATCTATTTAAGTTGTTTTCCTCCCCTCGACCACTTTAGGTAAATAAAAGATCGATCGCTTACGCTATACTTAGTAGGGAACTTAAGGGTGCAAGTTAGCGTAATCACACTTTAATGTGGATAACAATGTGGACTTTCTGTTAAGTATCCTGTGATTCTTTAACTCAATTACTTGATACTTGTCCTGCTTTTCAGGCACGTATTTCGCCTGGCCCGGTCTCCTCGCGTGGAAATTGGTTCTCATCTGATTTCTAGAAATGGCTGAGACGCAGACCAGAAAGCGGGAGAAAGGAAGTTGTGGGAGCCTTAATACTTGCTCCCACAGATCGCTTTTCTGTGAACATGACTCTAAGCTCCTTCCCATCATTAAATGCTTCCCCCCTGGACCACTGTATCAACCACTCATGCCAGCTCCATCCTCCAACCAACCAGGCAAGGTACACACAGTGGCCACGCTCGCGGTGGAAGTACGCTAGATGAACTCTACTACCACTGACAATCAAGGGCATTGCTGGACATGAGAGGCCTCGTGTAGGGTACATCTGAAAAAGTCCACCTTGGTCAGGACTCAACCAGGAGACCAAAAAGAGTCCATTCAATCAGATGTTTTTAAAAAACGTATAAAAAGACCAAGCATGAGGGTAGCACGCACTAGACCATGGTCTCAACAACTGTTCACCTAACGCAAGATCCATTTTCTCCACCCAGACTGTGAGTGACTTCTTGACAAGTGAAATTTGTAGCCAGAGGCTATATGGACCATGAAGAAGTCTGTGCAATTCTCCATCAGAGGTATTATTGTTCAAGCTATAAAACATATTAAACAGACACTGTGCAGGCATTAAATAAGAAGCGGGTAAAGAGTTTGTGAAAATATAGAAAAATGAGAGCTAGTGGAAACCACATCACTCAACTAAGCCAATCACCCTTCCAAGGATGATAAATTGGTACCATGAAGTTAGCTTCACCTGGAATCCAAGCACTTAAAAGCAGGCTGACTCTTGTATGAACTGTTTTACACAAGAGATATTTCTTCCCCTTATCATTTGCATCATTGATGTCCCTCATGTCATTTGAAATATTAATATTGTTCTCAGCACGACAAAAGTGAGAACACAGTCGGAGCGGAACCGACAGGGATAAATATGTTCGTAATCAAAAGATTTTGGGGGATATTCTCAAGAACGTGCGATAATCATCGGCAAAATAGGTTAACGCAATTTTTCACATCGCCGTCTATCACGGGAAAATGACTCTGTGTTAACGTCTTATTCTCAACATGGCGGTAACATGCAATAGTTTCCCGATAACTCGTCAAATGTCAGCGATAAAATTACCGGGACGGCGATAAAAATCTAAAGCCTAACATGAAAAAACTTGCGATGGGCCCAACTGCGATAAAAAATCCAGCGATAAGCAGCGCCAGACCTGCAAGTCCCACAAGTCAGGCGGGAAAAACCACTATAAAAGCGGCAACAAAAAACACAAACAAAACACAAACAACTGCGAAGCACCATGAAGGTAGCCGGAGCAAGTACAGAGGACAACCAGAACCCCACAAGCCCCACGGAGGACCAGCCTGGGACCTCGGGGTCAGGGAAGGGCAAGGAGAAGAAGAAGAGGAACCCGCCTTTCAGTACGCAGGAAAACCAGATCCTCATTACGGAGGTGATAGAACACCACCACCAACTGTTCATCACCTCCACTGTGTCATTGGCAACTAAAAATACTATATGGCAGTCCATCTTGGCCAAGGTGAATGCAGTCGGAGTGAAGAGAAGGAAGTGGACGACTGCAAGAATCGCTGGACTGATGTGAAGCGCAAAACCAAGCTGAAACTCGCAGCCAACCTGAAAGCAGCAATGCAGACTGGAGGTGGGAGTCCAGCGACACACCAGGAGCTGGATGAGATGGAGGAAATGGTGACCCGAGTCATCATTGGGGAGACGGTGGCAGGAGTTGGGGGACCGGACACTGCACAACATGACCTGAGCCAACAGCAACAGGGTGAGTAACGACCAGGGACTGGGGGACGGGGGAGATGGGCACAATGGCACACATGCACAATTAAGTATAGCACATCTGCGGACAAACCATGCCCAAGAGTCACAACTCCGACCAAGAGCCCAATTTACCCAAGTCTACAATATCTCAGCACTGTATAAGCTCAGAAGTGAAAGGCACACCGCCTGAAAGGGATAAGGGCCAGCAAAATCAGAGCTGAAGGGGCAACACACCCACAATGCAGCACACACACATAAGAATCAGAGCACCTCAACATTGACAACAATGTGGTACAAACTGCAACACCTTCACAACAGAACAGAGGACACAACTGCTGCCGCTTGTGTGTAGAAAATGGCCATTCGCATTTGGCATAGCAGGAAACTGTGAGATGCTAATGTACAAGTACAACCTCACATCCCTGATGGTGTAGAAATGTCAACTGTCCCGCATCAAATAGGCATCTCCTCACAAACAGTCACAATGTACATTGTCATGCAGTCTGTAAGTAAACTTGTACAATGCGTGAACATACATGTGAACACAATGTCAATCTGCATCTCCCCTTCACATTGCAGAAGGAGAATCAACACCTCCTGCAGAGCAGACCCAACAACTCAGCACTGATGATGAAGAGGACCTCCCCAACATCAACACCGACGCCTGTCAACAGCTCACGGACAGCTTCGGCACCCCACCTCCAGGAGCAGGGCAGTCCAGCTGCATCCAGGAGACCCCACCCCCTGCAAAGACCACACAGCAGGAAGCACCCACCACCACAGCTGTCTCCCAGGACCCCCACGACCAACACATGGCATTCCAACGCCGTGTGTTAGGGTGCCTGGAGAAGATGGCTGATCAGCTGCGGGTGGGGTTTGACCTCATGGCAGCCAAACTAGATGCCATATGTGGGTGTCTAAGTCCCATCAGGGACCACTTACAGTCCCTAACGGACACCCACTGTCCGCTCCATACTCTCCAACAATCCATGGCTGACATCGCTGGAGTCATGACTCTGAGCCAAGAACAACTGTCTAGTCAGAGTGGCTCCAGCGATGTCAGCCGGGAGTTGGGACACATAAGGAGAATGATGGAGAGCTTGGAGCGGATGCAGGCGGAAAGAATGTTTGCCACGGCTGCACACCAGCGAGATGTAGCTGAGATCTTCCATGCCCTGCAGATCCTCGTCATGGCATTGCCGCCACAAGGCCTGGCGCGGATGAATGCTGCTGCTACTACTCCATCCACATCTCCGCCCCCTGAAGTGTCAGTGCTACACAGTGCGGCAGACATACCACCGCAGGCCCCTGATGTGTCAGTGCCACACAGTGATGCAGACTAAACACCACCACCCACATGTGAGGCACCTGACACATCAGAGGACGAAGATGATGATGAATCTGGCTTTGTGGTAAGAATGAAGTGGTAGCATTCATCTCCGCCATATGGCCTGTTTCAGCTTGGTTCTGCCCTCTGCATCATGCCCTGGAATAACACCTTCCACTGTCCCCCGATACACCCAGCAACACTCACCTTGGACCTCGACATGGACTGCCACATATTGTTTGGTTACCAATGACACAGCAATCACACTGCGGACTGAAGTCTTCCTCTTCCGATGAACTTGTCAATCCCTAAAGGACTCTGGCTGGCCCTCCACGGGGCAACAATGTAAAGTGGGGTTTGCATGGCCCTGTACTGCCCCAGCTTCAACACTCCACTGAATGCGAATAAAACATTCTAATTCACACAGATGTGTCATGGCTATGATCAATCAAGTATGAAAGTATAGATGAATGTAGGGACAGTGATTCCACAAAAAGGTACTCCCTGGGTAATGCTATCAATGCGCATGTATGGCCGTGACCCAGATCGGCAGTGAGACACACATTGTCATTCAAATCAACACTCATCACAGTTGAATACAAGTGAAGGTGCGTAGACTTTATTAGCATATCCGTGTCAGTACATGCAAGATAAGTGCCACAACATGCAGACCAATACAGCAGTATGTCAGAATTTTGGAACGTTGCCAAGCGCCGCAGTCCACTCCGGGGAGTGCCTCACCTTTCACAGGTGTGTGTTAACCCGAGTTGTTGTCTGCTCATGTATTCGGAGTCCAGGCGAATGCAGCCATGTCCACTGTTGTCGTGGGATATGTGACCAGATCTCCAAGATGCAACAAGGTGTTGGGACATGTGCAATGGTTCCAATCTGTTGTGGCTGCAGGTACGTAGTTACTCGTCCATCAAAGCGATTGCAGCTTCGTAGGCTATCATTTCCAACATGAGGTCGTTGTCGACTTCATCAAACAGGATGGCGAGGCAATCCATTAGCAGGTCCGGAGAGATGTGCTGCGTCCACCCCCTTTCACCAATTAGCACTACAGCCCAATAGGGGAGCGGTTCAATGTGGTCACTGCACACGAGGAGTTGTGCAATCTCCCGGGTCCAGCTGCCAGCATGTATGCCAAGTATCAAGGCATCCCATAAACGGGTATCACAGTGACACTCCTGGTCGTGGGCCAACAGGGGCGCACACACATGTCAAAATCCAGTTCAGCTATCGTCCTGTTGGATAGGCAGACATCCATGGACCACTCGAATATGCACAATCGACAATGCAACACAGGCTGAACGCAGGTGACGTTGGCAAGGCGGAAGCTTAGCCGGTAACTGATCCGCAGCACTGCCAATGGCAGTGCCCCCAGTAAATGCAGCATACGTGCACGGTATAGTTCCACGTGACAGGGGTTGTGCACGTGTCCGGGATGTTCTGCCATTGCGTTAGTGGCTCTGGTTGAAGCGGCACTGTTCTGACCTGCGCCAGTTCTGTGGATGAAATGCCACAGCTCGGATCAATGAGTTGTTTTAGTGTGCAACGGTTGTACGCCTGGGATGGTGTGGGAGTAAGTGTGAAGGCCATTCCATGCAAGACAACTTCGAGCAAGGACTTCTGTGTGTGGGGTGTGTATACGTTGGTCTTTCGTCGGGCTGTGCGTAGTGTGGGAGTCGTCATCAGCTGCTATAGTATCTGTCCGGGGGTGCCGGGCACATGCAATTCCGAGGTCGGAGGTGCAGATCTGCTTCCGCCTGATAGCTCAGACAAAGGAGCTTTCATCCCTAATGTTAGTTTGTCATCTGCTTGCATTCAGGAAATGTGATGTGGCTTGTTGGGGGTGGGGTGGGGTGGGATGCATGCGACTTTGGGATTCATGTTTGACATGTTTTGCATGTGGCAAATGAGCGGCATCACTGTGTGTTACGTTGCCTCACAGCTGCTCCTCCCTCCCCCCGAGCCTATTTACTTGTGTGCGCTGCGCGGTTGCATCACTTGCACTCCTACGGCACACCATTGTCATGCCTGGCTGCGCATGTCCACAAGCCTGACAACAACACTGTGATGTTGGCCGTTGAAGGTGGGCGGCCACGTGAGTGTAGGCCTATGGTAAGGATAGGGCGGACACAGATGTAGAGTTCGTGCCTGGCTGTACTCGCGCTGCGATTAAGGCTAGGCATTTGGCTCATGCTGCGGCAATACAGATACACACAACACTTGGCATGTATGAGCCAAGACCCCGAGCGGTCTTGCGCTCCTTCATTTCTCCGTTCGTGCGAGCCCGCCCTCCGGGTGCATGCTACATTGCAACATTGTCGATTGCGGGCCGGGTGGCGCCGACACTACAACAGAGACACACGCATTAGTCACTTTCTTGTCCAGGCCAGCACTGAACCATGCCCAGAGCCCCGGGCAAATTCTTCACACCCCTACGCTGGACTGGCGTACGCCGGCCCAGCCCACTCCGCTTACGCTTACAGGGGGGGACGACAAAGCTACGTGTCCAAGGTCTTACCCACTGCCTGAGGTGACATGGTTGCATCCGCTGTCCACAGCACAATGTAATGTGGTAGGGCCCTGGTCCATCATGCATACATAATGACCACACGGACACACTTAGATAGATAGTGGAACTGGCTACGGGCACGTGCGCCCAGACCATTTTATTACCAGGGTCACATGTCCAGTGATGCCTGTGCTGGATGGGTGTGGGGTGAGTGTAAGCCAGCCCTCAGGGAGTGGTTGGTGCTGGCAACAACTAGAACAGTGATCATCGGTTCACACACACAAGACTCAATCATGAAGGGTCCATGACTTGCAGTGCACTGAGGTAGGGGCACCAGATCTGGAATCACACACACAAGATTCAAACATAAAGGGTCCATGACTTGTGGTGCACTGAGTTAGTGGCACCTGAAGCGCTCAGCGGGTGTGCAGCCTGCGATGATGCGTTGTCCGGGCGGGCCGCACTGGAAGCAATGTCTGTTGCCTACTGGACTGCGCCATAAATAAATCAAGACTCAATTTGAATTGTGAGCCCTGCTGACCGCAGTGTAGGCCGGAGGCAGCGGTCAGAAAGGGCCCACAGCCACGTGGCGATGACTTGTGGTGCACTGAGTTAGTGGCACCTGAATCGCTCAGCGGGTGTGCAGCCAGCGATGATGGCGTGTCCTTGCAGGTCAGGATTGGATTCGATATGTGTGAGCCCTGCTGACCGCAGTGTAGGCCAGAGGCAGTGGTCAGCAAGGGCCCACAGCCACGTGGCGATGACTTGAGCTGCACAGAGTTGGTGGCACCTGAAGCGCTCAGCAGGTGCGCAGCCCGCGATGATGCGTCGTCCAGCCGGGCCGCACTGGAAGCAATGTCTGTTGCCTACTGGACTGCGCCATAAATAAATCAAGACTCAATTTGAATTGTGAGCCCTGCTGACCACAGTGTAGGCTGGAGGCAGCGGTCAGAAAGGGCCCACAGCCACGTGGCGATGATTTGTGGTGCACTGAGTTAGTGGCACCTGAAGCGCTCAGCGGGTGTGCAGCCAGCGATGATGGCGTGTCCTTGCAGGTCAGGATTGGATTCGATATGTGTGAGCCCTGCTGACCGCAGTGTAGGCCAGAGGCAGCAGTCAGCAAGGGCCCACAGCCACGTGGCGATGACTTGAGCTGCACAGAGTTGGTGGCACCTGAAGCGCTCAGCGGGTGTGCAGCCTGCGATGATGCGTCGTCCGGGCGGGCCGCACTGGAAGCAATGTCTGTTGCCTACTGGACTGCGCCATAAATAAATCAAGACTCAATTTGAATTGTGAGCCCTGCTGACCGCAGTGTAGGCCACAGACAGTAGTCAGCACACACATAACTCCGCAGTGATGTGCCGCTGGGGGCCTGTGTCGCGGGAGCCAGTGATCGGCTGAGGAGGCTGGCAGTCATAGCGGCGGACTTGTGGCAGGGTGAGTGGCGCCACCCTGGCAGACGCGTTGGCCATCCCGGAAGTGAACCACGCCCAGAGCCCCGGCCTATTTATTCACACTCCTATGCTGGACTGGCGTACGCCGGCCCAGTCTACTCCGCTTACGCTTACAGGGGGGGACAACACAGCTACGTGACAGAGGTCTTCCCCACTGCCTGAGATAACATGGTTGCGTCCACTGTCCACAACACTACAAACACCAGCAGTATATGTCCACATGGACATGTCTGTGCTCTGCATACTGAAGTCTGTCTAGCACATCACCGCCACACTTGGCATTGTGTACATTCTTTTTCATGGGTGACTTGCCTCCTTCACACATACTTGGTTCCCACCTCTCCCCACATTCTGCAATTGTGTGGCTGAGGGACCATGCAGTTTTCGGAAGGTCAGCTGTCTTCTTCTGCGCTGCCTAGGTGATAGTCCTGGGGGAGGTCCGGGGGGGTGGGGAGTTCTGGGGGGGGGTGGCGGTGGGTGTTGTGGCCCTCTTGGGTCTCCAAGCTGCATGATCATTGGCTCCATGGCATCTGTTGGTCTTCAGATGTGGCTCTGGGCTGGGCTCCCTTTCTTCTGCAGGTTGTCGTCCTGCTTAACACCAGTAAAAGGCAGGTGTTAAATCCCTGCTGCTAACGCGCCTTATCGCCTGTTTTTGGGTCACTTCGCCGATCTGGCTGGTCGTAGGGAATATCGTGGTGTTTTCGTGTGTTATTGCACGGGAACGCCTACTCTGCATATCATTAGAGTTAGTTGTCGCTCTCATCCGTGGCGATGTTTTTTGCGTCAGCTATCGCTGGAAAACTGGCGATATCGGCAGTTTGCACCAGCTTGAGAATAGAGTGATAGATCTATCGCCACTTTTGCGGCGCTAAAGTGCCGATAAATCGGCGATAAGTTCTTGAGAATATGCCCCTATGTCTTTTGTTAGTTTCCCACTAACCTAGATTTGTGATTTGTACATACTCTGTGTTTGGCTTCATGCCTAAAGTGGTGTCATGCAGAACTTTTTATCTCAAGGAGTTACTTTCCTGTTAGAGTTACTGGATAGAGAAGCAAGTCCACCCTTCACCCGGGTCTCTCCTAGAGGTTCAGAAGTATTCTCACCAGGAGGCAGCCTCTTTTCCGGTCTTCTTTAGACATCCCTTCACTCAAGCAATAATATGTCTTCACTGGTACCAGTGAAGAAGATCCTCATTTTGACTCTATAAGTCTCTTTTCTTGGATCTCTATATTCTTTACTATCAGCTCTTTCCATTGCTGTATTTTTCTAAATACATACCATGGGTGGAAGGGCCTTTATTCTGTGTAGCTCTTTCCTTTTGAACTAACTACTACCGCTCTTCTACTCTGAGTTACGGTATTACTGGCTGAAGAAGTCTCCACCAACGAGGCACTTTATCAATCAACTTTTTGATAACTTCTGTTCGGTTTCTTTCTGTAACTCTTTCTGTTACCCATGATGCTCTGCAAGGCAGTCATAATTATAACCACAAAAGTAGAGAGGGGGAGGGAGGTAAGCCAACGCACATCTTCCCAAGGTTCACAAGTGCAACAGAAACGGTGTGGAGGCTAGGCTGGGAAACTATTCCTATGTAGTGCTGGTTGTATGGTAATTCCTAACCAGAGACCAATCAATGGCAGGGAGCAGAGTATTGGCTAGGTGAAGAAGTACAATTGGCCTCTTGATGAATGTGTGACTACAGAGGACATCGTTTCCTCCCAGACCGGGTAGCTGGTACCCCCTAAGTAAGGGCACAGTTAACATACAAGGTAGGATTTGGCTTGATATTATAACTGACTTGTATTGGTGATTGATTAAGCCAGTCCAGTAGGGATCCTAGGCCCTCATGAATGCCTGCAACCTGTTTTGTGATAGACATGGGCAGAAACATATTGGCATAATAGAGATGGTTTGAGTCATTGAGCTCATATTTGCCATCTAGGATGAGTTTTTAGATGTACCAGGGGATCCTAAAAATAAAGGTGATAGCCTGGGCACCCCTAGGTATTTAGCTCTTTCTGGATCCCTAGTTGTCCAGCAGCACTTTTTTTCTAAGAACGCCCGCTATCGGTAGAGGTTGAGTCTGCCCTGATGGTATTATCCTACCAGGGTGGGGAGAGTTGCCACTGATTAAGTATGCCACAAAATGCGGGTGAGGCTTCCTCTTCCAATAAGATTGGTCTCTGGTTAGGAACTACCATACAACTAGCACTACATTGTGGTAGTTTCCCAGCGAAGACATTCATAATGCCTGATTACTAACTCACTCGCTTGCTTAGTCACTTACTCACTCATGGATTACTCCAGATGCTGTTCATTGTATCGATAGTGAAGATGACACCAAGGTCTGCTTTAGAAAGCCAGCAATTAGCCTTTCTTATTCAAGCATTGTTTTGGGGAACAGGTGATAATTAGATAGCTCCTGAGGACTGACAGATTGTTATTAGGTTTGGCATTAGCCATGAACATTTGAGCTTAAAAAAAAAAATATATATATATATATATTCCTCCACACGGCCAGCGATTCCAATAGCGTAAACAGGAGAGCACTCACAGGTCCTCATTAAAGTTGTTTATTTGTGCACAAACCCCCGCACTGTATATGTATATATATATGTGTATATGTATATATATATAGATAGATACATATATATATATTTTTTTATGTATATATATATTCACTGAAAAAACCATAGGTTTCAGGCCTGTTATAGTTAGGGTTTATCATTTAAAAAACCTTTGAAATTCACTGAAAAAACCATAGGTTTTAGGGAAAGTTATAGTTAGTTGGACATTGCACTCGCTCAAAACCCGTGAAATTCCCCCGTTATAGTTAGTTCAGCTAACTATAACTCGCGCCCCCGCAATGCACTGCTGATGACGTCACATATTACATCACTCATGACATGGTCAGTGACATCACTGATGACATCACTGACATCATCCAGTGACTGTGTGTTTCTGTAAAGTTTACATATGTTTAATATATATAGGGAAAGGCGTATTGAAGAATGAGTGGTTGTATAAGCGTCTGAATGGATGATTTAGTAGGTGCGTGACTGACTCTATAAGTGAGTGATTAAACGTATCTTACTGGATGCATGGGTGAGTGACTAAACTGTGTGAATGTCTGTATCCGTCTGTCTGTTGTTGTGTAAGCAGCTGCATGGGTTTCTGACTAGCTAAATGAGTGTCTATATGGGTTATGGATTGGTTCTCTGAGTATCTGTATGGGTGCCTCAGTGTTTGTGTGGGTGGGTGTGTGTGTGACTCTGTGCATAGATGTGTGAGTGGGTGATTCACTGGGTGCATGGTTTCAAGAGTGCGTCTGTGATGGACTGTATGGGTGGGTGAGTGTGTGTATGCGTGTGTTAGTGATTGAATGTATATCTCAGTGGTACATGTGTGAGTAACTACATATGTGAAAGGCAGTATATATGTGTGTTGGAGTATATAAATGGCTATAAGTGAGAGTGTGTGATTGTGAGAGTGGCTATATGGATGAGTGTGTGCTTGCATCAGTGATTGCATAGGAGCGTAAGAATGTGCTAGTATTTTTATGAGTAAGTGAGCTGGTGTGTATAACTGTATAGGTGAGTAAATTGGAGTGTGATTAATTATTTGCATGACTGACTAGGTGTGTGAGTACCTCTATGGATGAGTTGCGTTGTGTGAGTGTTTATATAGGTGTATGAGTGCATATGATAGTCCTGTACTGAGTGACTGTAATTATGAGTGACTGTACGGGTGAGTGAGTAGATGTGTGTGTGTAGACCTAAGAATCAGTGAGTGGGTATGTACTTATTGGTATTGGAGTGTGTATGGTTTTGAGAATGGCAGTCTGTAATTTAGAGTGGGTGTATCAAAAGTTATATTAGGGTGTGAGAAGATGCATTAAATTCTCACATGGATGATGTCATCAGTGATGTCATCAGTGATGTCACTGACCATGTCATGAGTGATGTAATATGTGACGTCATCAGCAGTGCATTGCGGGGGCGCGAGTTATAGTTAGCTGAACTAACTATAACGGGGGAATTTCACGGGTTTTGTACGAGTGCAATGTCCAACTAACTATAACTTTCCCTAAAACCTATGGTTTTTTCAGTGAATTTCAAAGGTTTTTTAAATGCTAAACCCTAACTATAACAGGCCTGAAACCTATGGTTTTTTCAGTGAATTTCAAAGGTTTTTAAAATGCTAATTCCTAACTATAACAAGCCTGAAACCTATGGTTTTTTCAGTGAATTTCAAAGGTTTTTTAAATGCTAATTCCTAACTATAACATGTCTGAAACCTATGGTTTTTTCCAGTGAATTTCAAAGGTTTTGTAAATGACACTTTTTAAATGTATTAATTGTTATATTTATTTATTTTTATACTGATTTACTACATTTTTTTAAACTATTTATTTTTAGATATTTTATTTTTAAATTACATTGTAATTACATTATACATTACATTACAAAATATACTTTCTCAGAATGAATTACTTTAGTTTAAATACTTTGCAAATAGGCAATAGACTTTTAAGTACAGTAGTTACAGTTGTTGCAATGGGCAACACAATTTCAAACACAATGCAACATTGAGCTCAATGTGAATTTCTAGCTAAATGCAATTAGTTACTTTATGGATTACTTTTCTAACCACAGGACTGGATCCTAGATTCAGTCCTGGGACATCTCCTGTAAACAGTTGAGTAAAAGTGTTTTGGTTACAGTAGTGATTTTTAAGGAATATTATTGTATTTTAAAAGTTGACAGAAACTTTTTCACATAGAATCACCAATGTTATCCTATGGGAGGAAATTCACTTAGCAGGTAAGTAGTGTTATCGTTACTTTTTCTTACTCAGTGGTGGATCCTGGATCCAGCACTGGTGCATCTCCTGTAAACAGTTGAAAGAATGCGTTTAAGTCATACAGGCGATTTTTAAGGAATATTTGTAGTTTGTGAAAATCAACACTTTGAAACTTTTCTGCTGAAAACCAGACAATGGATTCCTATGGAAGGAAATATAAGTTACTGGTAAGTACGGTTAAAATTACTTTTCAGGATCAGTACTGGGCTGAAAGATGCAGCACTGAGGTCTCTCCTGATAACAGGTGAGTAAATCGGAATTCGTATTTCGGCTGATTTTAGAGGAATATTATAAAGTTCCAAAACTCCACACTTAGAAGAATTTCCAAGTGAAACCAGTCAATGTTAGCCTATGGAAGGAAATTCAAGTTACTGGTAAGTACGGTTAAAATTACTTTTCAGGATCAGTACTGGGCTGAAAGATGCAGCACTGAGGTCTCTCCTGATAACAGGTGAGTAAATCAGAATTCGTAGTTCGGCTGATTTTAGAGGAATATTTGTATGTTTCAAAAATCGACACAGAAACTTTTTCAGCAAAAAGCAGACAATGATATCCTATGGAAGGAAATTCAAGTTACTGGTAAGTACGGTTAAAATTACTTTTCAGGATCAATACTGGGCTGAAAGATGCAGCACTGAGGTCTCTCCTGATAACAGGTGAGTAAATCGGAATTCGTATTTCGGCTGATTTTAGAGGAATATTATAAAGTTCCAAAACTCCACACTTAGAAGAATTTCCAAGTGAAACCAGTCAATGTTAGCCTATGGAAGGAAATTCAAGTTACTGGTAAGTACGGTTAAAATTACTTTTCAGGATCAGTACTGGGCTGAAAGATGCAGCACTGAGGTCTCTCCTGATAACAGGTGAGTAAATAGAAATTCGTAGTTCGGCTGATTTTTGAGGAATATTTGCACAATGGTGAAGGGAGGGGGCGGGCCTGAGGTGACATCTGTGCAAACGCGCCCCGTGGCGCGTTTTAAGTTGGGGGATTAAGTCCCCTTGAATCATGAGGGTCCCTGGGGTCCAACTAGCCCACCCTGTACCTCCAGTATGCGCCAGGGAGCTGCGTTGCAGAGAGGTGTTCAGAGGCCACGCCCCTTTTTGCACCTCTCTGCAATGCAGCTCTGTGGCGCTTTCTGGACGTACCTGTTGGGCTAGTTGGCCCCCAGGGACCCTCAGGATTGAAGGGGATTTAATTCCCCATCGTAAAACGCGCCACAGGGCCTGTTTGCACACATGTCACCTGAAGCCCCGCCCCCTCCCTTCACCACTGTGCAAACGCGCCCCGTGGCGCATTTTAAGTTGGGGGATTAAGTCCCCTTGAATCCTGAGGGTCCCTGGAGTCCAACTAGCCCACCATGTACTTCTAAAAGCGCCACAGAGCTGCGTTGCAGAAGGTGTAAAAAGGGCGTGGCCTCTGTACACCTCTCTGCAACGCAGCCCCTGGCGCATACTGGAGGTTCCTGGTGGGCTAGTTGGCCCCCAGGGACCCCCAGTATTCAAGGGGAATTACTTCCCCTTCTTAAAACGCGCCAGGGGCGCGTTTGCAGAGTACTGCAGGGAGGGGCGGGGCCTCCGGCACGATGCCGGTCGTTTTTTTTTCTTTCTAATTTTTCTTAATGGGAGGGGGGCTGCGTGGCCCCCCTTCCCTTGGCCACTTTTGGCCCCGGGGACCCCATCCCCGGGGCCTGAGCATTTTTTTTTTTTTTTAATTAAAAAAAAAAATGGGAAGGGGGCCCCGTGGCCCCCCTTCCCTTGGCCTGTATTGGCCCCGGGGACCCCATCCCCCGGGGCATGCCCTCGATTTTTATTTTTTTAATTTGGAGGGGGGCTGCGAGGCCCACCTCCTCAGGCCATTTAAGGCCCCGGGGACCCCATCCCCCGGGGCCTGGCCTCTGGTTGGGGACTGTGGGGGGGTCCCCAATCCCCCCACAGTCCCGTCGGCTCCCCGTGTCCTACGGGAGCCGGCATTGCTTTTCCACATGGGGAGCAGCTAACATGCTGCTCCCCATGTGGAAAAGCAATTGGGTTTGCATTTTGAAAGAGAGAGCAGGTTTCCTGCTCTCTCTTTCAAAATGCAAACCAAGTTTGCTATGACAGGACGGGAGCCGCGAGGCTCCCGTCCTGTCATAGCAAACTTTAGTGTCCCGGTGTAGGCACCCCGGGACACTGCAGGAGCCGGCCCTGGGGGGTGGCGGTCCCCAGGGCCATCAATGGCTCCGGGAGGGGGCCGCGCGGCCCCCTCCCAACCATTTCACAGCCCCGGGGAGGTGGTGGTCCCCGGGGCTTTGGGGTCCGTAACGGACCCCCATATTCAAATCTTTAGTGCCCCGGGAGGTGGCGGTCTCCGGGCGTGTGGAGGGCTGGAGCCCCCACACAGGTGAAAATAATTTTTTAAAAAGAAGCCACAGGGGTGGCAGTCCTCGGGGCTGCGGGAGGGCCAAGAGCCCTCCCGCACCATTATTTTTTGAAAGCCCCGGGGGGTGGCGGTCCCCGGGGCTTGGGGGGCCTTAGAGGCCCCCCACATTAAATTTAAACCCCCCCCCACCATGCCCCCGGGACTTGGCCCACCCGGGGGCAAATTAACATAGAAGCGCGGGAGGCGCACTTCGATTTTTTTTTTTTTCGGCAGGATCCGCGCACCCTGAGCGCATCCTGCTGATTTAAAAAAAAAATGCTTTTTTTCTGCCCAGGGACCTCCTGAGCAGGCCTAGGGGGTCAGGGTGTTTCTACCCTGCCCCCTTTGTGCGTTTGGCGACGTGTTTCTTGTGCTTTTTTTTTTTTCTCGGCGGTTTTTAATGGGAGGGGGCTGCGTGGCCCCCTTCCCTTGGCCACTTTTGGCACCGGGGACCCCATCCCGCCGATTTAAAAAAAAAAATGCTTTTTCTGCCCAGGGGGTCCTTGTGGGACCCCCTGAGCAGACCTAGGGGGTCAGGGTGTTTCTACCCTGCTCCCTTTTGCGCTTTGCGCACTTGTTTCTGTCCCTCGGTTCTACCGAGGGACAAAATGGCTGCCAACACTTCCTGATTTGGAGTGTTGACAGCCACTTGACAGCCAATTAGCATACAGCTCGTGATCGGGAGGGTACGCGGACCCTACTCGGCCATAGATATATATGTGACTTTACTTTTGATTTTCTCAGGAACTACTGAACGGATTTACACCATTTAAGCAAAAGGCATGACACTGAACCAAGGGCTACCTCTTTGCCAAATTTGGTGTAATTCCGTTCAGCAGTTCGGGCTGTAGCTGCGACTAAAGGTTCCTATGGAAAAATGAATGGGGAAAACGCGTTTTGGGACCCCCCTTTTTTCTCGGCCCCCGCTTGACGTATCACCCCGAGACTTTCAGGATAGGAGCGGACCGGAGCGCCCCAACAAGTTGGAAACTTTCGCGAAGATTCGTCAACCGGCGCCAACGTTATTTCAAATAGAATGTCGCGGATTTCCTATGGATAATAGGTCCTAACTATAACTATCTACTGGCGACCGCCAGTAGATAATATATATATATATATATATATATATATATACATATAGATATTACTGGTGGTCGCCAGTGGGTAGTTATAGTTAGGACCTGGATTCCATAGGAAAAGCTGGGTTTTTTTTGCTAATAACTTTGGTGTCGTTTGATGAATCTTCACGAAATTTTCTAATCTAATTCGCAGTCATTTCAGCTGCTGTCTTGAACGTTTCAGAGAGATTCGTCAAGCAGGGGCTGAGAAAAACAGGGAATCCCAAAACGCGTTTTCCCCATGTTAATTCCCATAGGGACTTCCGACACGACTACAGCCCGAACTGCTGGACGGAATTATACCAAATTTTTCAGAAAGATAGATCTTGGTCCAGAGTAGTGCTTTTTGTTAGTTTGGTGTCAATCTGTTCAGTAGTTTGTATATCTAGGGGTGCGTATCCTCCACGGATCCAACAGTTGCTGTGCTGTAATCTGATTAGCTGCCAACACTTAAACCAGGAAGTGTTGGCAGCCATCTTCGGACTCGGATTCAGACGAGTCCCATAAAAAAAAACTTCAAAATATAGAAAAGGGGGCAGGGTAGGAATACCCTGACCTCCTAGATGTGGTGGTTGGGTCCTATAGGAACACCGCTGGGGTTTTGAAACATTTTTTGTTTCAATTTTGCTGCGAAATTGCGGGTGGATCAGTGGATTCACAGCAAAATTGGGGGAAAAAACGAGTGCGCTCTCCCGCGCTTGTTTTGAAATGAGCCCCCGGGTGGGCCTGGCCCATCCGAGGGCATTTTGAAAAAAAGAGGGGGGCGCAACGGCCACCCTCCTAAGGCTCTTGGACCACCACCTTCCTGGGGCTTTATCTTTAAAAATGGAGGTGGGGGTGCGCGGATCCCCCTCCAGGGCTACATCAAAGCCTCGGAGACCACCACCTCCATGTTGCTTTAGTTTTATAAAAGGAGGAGGGCCACGTGTGAACGCCACTCCTGGGCTTTGAAAAGCTCCAGAGACCACCACCTCCACAGGGCAATAAACTAGTATTAATGGGGGACTGCAGGGGGTCCCCAGGTCCCAGGGTCCACCAATTCCCCAGGCCCTATTACATAAATAAAACTGGGAGGGGGGCTGCACGGGCCCCCTCCCAGGCCATACACAGCCCTGGGGACCACCACCTACCCGGGGTCAGCCCGTCAATACAGAAGGAGAGGGGCCACACAGCCCCTCTCCTGGAGCCATAAATGGCTCTGGGGACCGCCATCCCCCAGGGTCGGCTCCTGCTATGTCCCAGGGTGGCCATCCCTGGAACTTAGCTGTTTGCTCTGACTTGACCGGAGCTTTGACAGCTCCCGCCAAGTCAGAGCAAACACAAACTCCACTCTCAGCAAGCGAGAGCTGTGATACAGCTCCTGCTTGCTGAGAGTGGAGTTTTCGTCTGTTTCCCTGCCCACTGTTAAGCGGGCAGGGAAAAAGTTGAAAGGATTGCTCTCACAGACAGGGAGCTGCATGTTTAGCTGCCCTGTCTGTGAGAGCAATGCTGGCTCCCACAGGAGGCGGGTAGCCGACTGGGACTGTGGGGGCCTTGAGGCTCCCCCTGCGGACCCGGGGTGGGGGAAGAGGAGAAAGTGGCAAAATAAAGGTCAGAAACTAGCACAAACAGGCAGAATAAAGTTCAGAAATGAGCAGAAAGAGGCAGAATAAAGGTCAGCAATGAGCAGAAAGATGCAAGAAAATGGTGAGAAGCGAGCAGAAAGAGGCAAGCTAAAGGTGAGAAATGAGCAGAAAGAGGCAGAATAAAGGTCAGAAATGAGCAGAAAGCAAAATAAATGTCATCAACGAGCAGAAAGAGGCAAAATAGAGGTGAGAAATGAGCAGAAAGAGGCAGAATAAGGTCAGAAACCAGCAGAAAGAGGCAGAATAAAGGACAGCAATGAGCAGATAGAGGCAAAATAAAGGTCAGCAACGAGCAGACAGAGGCAAAATAAAAGTGAGAAACGAGCAGAAAGAGGCAGAATAAAGGTCATCAATGAGCAGAAAGAGGCAAAATAAAGGTCAGAAACGAGCAGAAAGCGGCAAAATAAAGGTCAGAAACGAGCAAAAAGAGCAGAATAAAGGTCAGAGACTAGCATAATCTCTCACACCCACTTACAAACCTACTCAGACACTCATAAGCCCACTGAGAAACTCATGCACTCACTCACACACTCAGTGTCAAAGGTTAGTGGTTACAATTGGAAATACATTTTTTTTTAAAAACCTTACAAATTCACTTAAAAAAACAATGGTTACAGGGACAATATAGTTAGGACAAAGAATTAAAAAAAACACAGACATTCACTGAAAAAAACAAAGGTTACAGGGACTTTATAGTTAGGCTCAGATTTCACTCATACAAAACCAGTGAAATTCAGAAGTTATAGTTACCTGAGCTAACTATAACTTATGTCCCCACAATGTACTGCTTATGACCTCACATATTACATCACTCATGACATGCTCAGTGAGATCATGACATGCTCAGTGACATCACTGATGACATCTCAAATAACATCACTGATGACATCATCCACAGAACCACTCACACACCCACACACACACACCCATACCTCTCATACACTCACTCCCACATAATCCCTCACATACCCAAACACCCATTCCAGTATTCACATAACCAATTACTCATCCATAGAGCCACTCACACATCCACTCACTCCCACACCCACTAACTCACCCATGCAGCAACTCACACATTCACTCACTCACCAAAACTGGCACTCACACATCCAGTTATACAGACATACAGATACTTACACACCTACTCTTACCCCATTACAGCCACTCCCACACCCACTTAATCACCCATGCAAAAATTCACACAGCCACTTACTCACTCATACAGGTACTCACACACATACCCATACAGCTACTCACACTGCCACTCACTCACCAAAGCAGCTACTCTCCCTACCCACTTACCCATATGGCCACTGATCCAGCCACTCACTCACCCATACCAGCACTCACACACCCACAGAACCACTTACATACCCTTTAACACATCCATACAACCAACCACTCACACACCCACTCACTCACCCTGACAGCCAGTCACACAGACATGCACTCTATAATATAGCCACTCACACAGCTACTCAGTCACCCATACGGCCACTCACACACCTATGCAGCCACTCACACAGCCACTAATTCACCAAAGCAGCTACTCACCCCACTCACTTACCCATAAAGCCTCTGATCCAGCCACTCACTCACCCATACAAGCACTCACACACCCACAGAACCACTTACATACCCTTTCACACACCATACAGCCACCACTCACACACACACTCACTCACCCTTACAGCCAGTCACACAGACATGCACTCTATAATACAGCCACTCACAGCCACTCACTTACCTATACACACACACTCAAACACATACTCATTCACTCATAAAGCCACTCACACACCCACTCCCTCACCCATATAGCCACTCGCACAGCTACTCAGACACCCATATGGCCAGTCACACACCTATGCAGCCACTCACACAGCCACTAACTCACCCACACAGCCACACACACACTCACTCACCAATACAGCCACTCATTTACCCATACAGCTACTCACATACCCACAAACCCATCCATACAGCCACTTACACACCCATACAGCCACTCAAACATCCACTTACACACCGATACAGTCACACAGCCACTCAGATGAGATGTTAGAAATAGTATGACTAATTAGTAGTACAGAAAGAATAGTAATTTAAATTAAGCTGTGGCCTAGTATATAATTATAAGTCTCAAAAACATTTATGAAACACTTACACTCACAGGATGATGACATCAGTGATGTCCTTTGAGATGTCAACAGTGATGTCACTGACCATGTCATGAGTGATGTAATATGTGAGGTCAAAAGCAGTGCATTGCAGGGGCATAAGTTATAGTTAGCTCAGGTAACTATAACTGCTGAATTTCAATGGTTTTGTAGGAGTGAAATCTGAGCCTATCTATAACGTCCCGGTAACCTTTGGTCTTTCTAATGGCTAGTGCGGTCCACCTCGAAGCTTGGGAACCAGGTTCTTGCCTCGGCAGGGACGCTCAACATCCTCTGATTCTGGGCAAATCCCTTAATCTCCCCGTGCCTACCAGAAATGAATGTGTCCGTCTGTAACGTAACTGATGCTCATGTAAAGCGCTCTGATACCTTCGGGTCGAGTTCGCGCTATATAAAACTCTAAAAAAATCTATTTCCTAACTATAACGTCTCTGTGACCTTTGTTTTTTTCAGTGAATATATATATATATATGACAGCAACTCCTTTCGCTTTTCCAATTCACCACGGAAGACAGGAGCTCGGACCACAATTTCGTGCTGCAAGTATTTTTATTGTTGTCTCCTCAACACAGCCATGATACGTTTCGAGCCCGTAGGCCCTTGATCACATGACGCGATACACTGCCGGTACTGGGCTTTTAAGCCATTTTTTTACCCTTACATTTTTTCTTTTTTAAAGTGACAAGTGCAAAATAGAGATACATATGTATTAACGCAAAACAGAAAAGGAGTAGACATAGTAAAATTACTGCAACTGGGTAAACGTTTACACCTTCATATACAAATTGTTATTTTCTATTGTATATATATTGTTTAAAATTATGTTTCAATAAAAACAAACCATTCATTTTAAATATGATAAATAAATAAATACATAAATGTAATATCATATTAAAATCATTGTATAGATGACACAAAACTATAAAAAGCCAATGTATAAATTTGCCTCCTTTACTAAAAGTGCACACATTTTGTATTTTAGATGGTGTTTGTGTGTGCATAGAAAGGCCTTACTAATTGCTCTGTTAGTTAGGTTTGTATTACCCGATATTAATGATGGTATTTTATACTAAATTCCTATACTACTGTTCTTGATATTTGCGATAATTCATACAAGTGCATGTGCCCTATATTTATAATTGTGTTGTGATATGTAAAATCACCAATAACAAAATTTAAAAACCCATAAAACCGAACTGTGATAATTTAAAAAAGGGGAGATAAAGGGATTGATTTTTTAAGACAGGGCACTGTAAATTATTTTAAATCACTGTACGCTGATTATTTGTTTCTGTTTAAGACTATAGGCTGTTATTATTGCTCTTAGAGGCATGTATAGAGATCCTCTGTCCCGTTGAGACCCACTGGCTGTTTACTATCTAATTCCAAGATATATCTTGTTTCTAATTTTCTAAGGGCTTTTTCTCTATTTCCTCCCCTTTTGTTTTGTGGCACACAATCTATCAAAAAATATTTGAGATCTTTTGGGTCTCCATTGTGTGACTCCTCAAAGTGGCGTGCCACAGGATAGGACTGGTCTTTATTTTTTATAGCTCTCATGTGCTGGAGAATCCTCTTGTGGCCTTGGAGAACTGTGCTTCCAACATAGCGTAGGCCACACGGACACTCCAGCACATAGATTACAAAATCTGTTTTGCATGTCAAATTTCTGTAAATAGGTTTTTCCTTATCACTAAAAGGTATTTTATAGGAAGATTTATTTACCCCATATTGACATGCTTTGCAGGATGTGCATTTGAAAAAGCCCTTTCTTTGGTTTAGCCAGGTAGTGTTTTTTGAAAGGTCCCATGGATCATTGTGGACTAACTCATCTTTCATGGAAGGTGCTTTGCTGTACGTAATTGCCGGTCTACTTGGCAATAGATGGCCTATAGTTGGATCACTTAATACCAGAGGCCAATTTTTTCTTATAATAGAATTGATTATTCTTGCTTGTTTGCTATAACCAATTATAAACCTAAAAGTATCCAAATTTTGTATTGGGTCTTGTTGGTTGTTCACTGTGTTGGCCCTTGTTTGTGTTGTTAAAAGGCTATCTCTACTGATTGCATTGCTTCTTTTTATTGCATTTGCAATCGTTTTTTTAGAATAACCTCTTTCAAGAAACCTTTTTGACTGGCTATTTGTGCCAACCGTAAATCATCATCATTGCTACTTATGCGTTTCAGCCTAAGCATCTCACCATACGGTATACTTCGTATAAGGTGCTGAGGGTGAGCGCTTGTAGCATGTAAAACTGCATTTCCGGCAGTTTTTTTCCTATGCAGTCTGGTGGCAATTTGTCCTTTTCTGATGTAAACCTGTACATCCAAAAATTCCACCGCCTCATCACTTATGTTGGCCGTGAACTCCAAATTGAGTTTATTGGTATTAAGATTATTGATGAATCTTTCCGCATCCGGCCGGGTCCCCTGCCAGATGATAAAAAGATCATCAATATATCTTAACCATATTTTGATGTTAGTGTTGACTGTGTTTTCATGTTCTTTGAGGAGGACCAGCTCTTCCCACCAACCCATATGGAGACATGCGTAGGTAGGGGAAAAGCTAGCCCCCATTGCTACGCCACATAATTGCTGATATAACATATTCCGATACATAAAAATATTGTTATTTAAACAGAACTCAGTCATATCTCTAAGCATTTTACTGTGATGGATAAAATTTGATGGTCTCTGGTCTAGAAAATATTTGAGTGCCCTCATACCATCCTGGTGATTAATAGAAGTGTATAATGAGGAAACATCTAATGTGATTAGAAGATAGTCTATGTTCCATTCACAGTTCTTGATTTTGAATAAAAAGTCTCCTGTGTCACGGACGTATGACGGTAGACGTTGCACATACTCCTGTAGAAAATAGTCCACATATATTGATGTTCGTTCTAAGAGACTGTTTCTTGCCGAAATGATCGGCCTTCCTGGTGGATTGATAGAATCTTTATGTATTTTTGGAATAAGATACATTATCGGTGTTACCGGGTGGTCATTTTGTAAATATAGATATTCTTCTTGTGTCAGTAGTCCTGCATTTTTCCATGCAATCAATTTCATCCTATAGATATTGTAGGTGTTTCTCTGGGTTAACTGGTCACATTTGCGGTAACATTTTTTATCTTGCAATTGTTTCATAGCCTCATTGTTGTAGTCAGATTTGTTCCATAGGACTAAATTTCCACCTTTATCTGAGTTGCGGATAATCAATTCGGAGTTCGTTTTGAGTTTCTTCATTAATGAGTGATATTGGATCTCCGTTTTGTTTTTCTTTGTTCTTGTTATCCTCTGTATTCTGTGATTGAGTTTTTAATTTCACCTACAACATGTTCCTGGAATATTTCAATTGCATCCCGAGACATTATTGGATTGAAATGAGAAGTTGGTTTAAAATGTGTTGCTCTCATACCACCATCACTTAAATTATATGGACCTTTATTCTGCATTGTAAATTGAGTAGAGGTCATATTTTCATCTAGTAACTCCTGCATTGTGTCTAGAGCTGACTTATCTGTGCTTGTCTGACCGAAAGGTGGAGATGACATAGGCAATAAATCTTGTTGCTTGTTTGTCTCAGGCTCTAAAAGTTTCTTTTGCACGAAATGTTTTTTAAGTTTCAGTTTTCGTATGCTTTTGTAAATGTCCATGCGAGTTGAAGCATAATTGAACGAGCTTTCAGGACAGAATGACAGTCCTAACGATAACAGTTGCTCTTCCGCTTTTGTTAAATCAATATTTGCCAAGTTGATTATTGTAGGGCTTGTTGCTAGGTCTGTCGTCTCCAATTCCTGCGGATTTGTCCTCTCTTTTGGGAGCGCTTACGTTTTGCTGCTCTCCTCTCTCGGCGTTTTGTAGTTGATTTTTTGTTTGAGGTTTTCCTTGATTCCTGGGGCGCAGTGTTTGCCTGCGTTCTATGCATAAAAAATCAACTTCCTCCACCAATGAGATTTTTGTTGGCATTTGTTGTCCGGTATAGTTTCGGGAATCCTGTTCTGTCTCACTCTCCAGCGCGGAGCTAAGATCTATGCAGCCACTCACACAGCCACTAACTCACCCACACAGCCACACACACACTCACTCACCAATACAGCCACTCATTTACCCATACAGCTACTCACATACCCACAAACCCATCCATACAGCCACTTACACACCCATACAGCCACTCAAACATCCACTTACACACCGATACAGTCACACAGCCACTCAGATGAGATGTTAGAAATAGTATGACTAATTAGTAGTACAGAAAGAATAGTAATTTAAATTAAGCTGTGGCCTAGTATATAATTATAAGTCTCAAAAACATTTATGAAACACTTACACTCACAGGATGATGACATCAGTGATGTCCTTTGAGATGTCATCAGTGATGTCACTGACCATGTCATGAGTGATGTAATATGTGAGGTCAAAAGCAGTGCATTGCAGGGGCATAAGTTATAGTTAGCTCAGGTAACTATAACTGCTGAATTTCAATGGTTTTGTAGGAGTGAAATCTGAGCCTATCTATAACGTCCCGGTAACCTTTGGTCTTTCTAATGGCTAGTGCGGTCCACCTCGAAGCTTGGGAACCAGGTTCTTGCCTCGGCAGGGACGCTCAACATCCTCTGATTCTGGGCAAATCCCTTAATCTCCCGTGCCTACCAGAAATGAATGTGTCCGTCTGTAACGTAACTGATGCTCATGTAAAGCGCTCTGATACCTTCGAGTCGAGTTCGCGCTATATAAAACTCTAAAAAAATCTATTTCCTAACTATAACGTCTCTGTGACCTTTGTTTTTTCAGTGAATATATATATATATATATATATATATATATATATATATATATATATATATATATATAGATAGATATAGATATATATATATATATATATATATACTTACAGGGGCATTCAGCCAGTCCTCTTCAATCATTGGTCTGTAGTTGAATCATTCACATTTTCCTTACATTGGGAAATGGGTCATCCCTCATCAGCCACTGCCTACCTTCATTGTGATTGATGTCATTCTGCTCTTTCACAAAGAGAACACCCACACACAAAGTAGTTCGCTTCACTGCAGCAACTAGTATGCTGATGTGCTTTTTTTTTGACAAAAACTGATTTTTGCTTTTAGCCTTCTTTCAAATCTTTGAGTGCCCAGAAGATCCCCAACAGTAACATTTTAAGCAAACTATGACAAAAGATCAGAAGCTAATGCAAGATCTATTGGCTTCGCCAAGGCTTGTTTTCCGGTTTGGCAGCAGTGACTCTACTTTTTTAGTTCATAGCACATTCCTGCTTTGGGCCCACTGTTCTTTGGCTGTTTTTTGGATAAGAAGGATCTAGCTACCTGCCTGGCTGATTTCCAAGAGTAACTTACCCGAAGCGTGTTTGTTTATTTTGCTTTTATTTTGTCTAGTGCCTGTGAATGACTGTGTGATGAATAGTAAATGCAGCAGTTGTCCCCGCGGAGTCTGTGGGAGGGATTAACAAGAGGCAGAGTCTGCTGACTGCAGCAGGATGTTGCTGCCGGTGGCTGGCGTTTCCTATTTGTGATTGATATTATGCTTGCTTTCTACTAATGAGACATGATTTTGCCACTGGAAAGTGTATGGTATCGAGTATGTGGCTGCTATCTGTGGCAGGCAGCATGTCATCTGAGCCCAGCAAGGGAGACAGGTGCTTTCTGCGTGCCCTGGGAGTGTGTTTCCCCAGTGAGGCTTAGTTACAGTACATTTCAGTCTGACCCTGGTACCTGGGGGGACACCTGCTACCTGTGATGCCAAGCTCTTGTCTGCCTGAGCGGATGGTAGCTGGACGAGGCTTCACCAGGGGGAAAGCTTGCTGTAAATTGTCTTGTTACCTGGCACATGCGCTGCTCCCCGTGGGGGAACCTACTAACCATGCGCAGTGCCATCCTACCTGCGACAGCGGAAAGCCCCTTTGTGATTGAAGGAGCTGGTTCCTGGTCTCCTGACACAACGTCTGATGTGGAAACGAAAATCCGGTTCTCTCTACAAGAAACGCACCTGTTTTGTGTCAGATGGTGATGCTGTGAAAAACCACAAGCATTCAAGCACTAGTGTTACCTCAGCACCACTCCACAGTGACTGTTGCCCTCTTGTGTCACCAGTGCTGTTCACTAGTCCCTACCTGGAGAGGTTACCCTTGTGTACAGTCGCGGCTGGCATGACTCGCAGGTAGGGGGGCGACAGGTCGCGCGGGGAGGGTATTGCGCGGGTGGAGGTTTAATTTAAAAAAAAAAAAAAAAGTTAACTTACCTTCGCCGGCCCGGTCCCGCATTGTCTCTGCTTCTCTGCTCCTCACAGAAAGCAGGCAGCCTCCCTTCCCTCCCCTAAGCCAATCACAATGCTGCAGTGGCAGCATTGTGATTGGTTGGAACGCCGACCAGCCAGGCATCTATGGGGAGGCCATTTTCTCCATGTAGGCTGCATGTAGCCTACATGGAGAAAAGGCAGAGTGATAATGAATGGTTTGTCGGCCCTGGGGCTGACCAAACAGTCAGCGCCCTCAGAGTGGGCAAGCTACTCCTCCCCTGCCCTAGAGCAGGACTGCCCGCCCGCCCCCAACCAAACCCTTCTGCTTTCTCGCAGTGCGAGAAGCAGAAACATAAAATGGTATTTATAATACCATTTTATGTTTCTGCTTCTCACACTGCGAGAAAGCAGTGGGGCGACGCTTCTCGCCCACATGGAGGAGCCGCCCCTGCTTGTGTGTCAAAGAATGCCAGTGCAGAGTTAAACCCATTGTGACAGCAGATCCGTGGTGCGCATGCGCTTGGCACAGGAGGCGGGGCATGTAATGGGATGAAGGAGAGTCCGTGGCTGTACTGTGACTGATACTACCTCTAGAATGATTCTGTGAGCTGTAGTGTTAGCCCCTTCCTTATGAACGGACCTTTCACCTGTTGGAAGAAGTTCATTTCTCTCTCATTCAACAGTTTCAGCCAGGACTAGAGTCTTTTAACCACAGGGTGCCAACTTTATCTGTCACAACAGGATTCTAGAGACGCATATGCTAAGTACAGTTCTACTACTGATGCAAAGTGTGGGGAATTACCTACCGAGTGAGTAAGACGTGTCTTCTTTTTTATCGTCTAAAATTAGATCTTCAATGGATCACACCGGTGGCTTTCATGTGATTCTGGCTTCCTCTATTTAAGTGTCAAGAGTCACTTGAGACTACAACCTGTACCCTATAGAATGACACCGTCACACATGGCAAGAGTGGGCAAGCTGTGATGCTGTCGAAGTGAGTAGCACACAGTCAGCTGAAGCAATCGCAAAAAGCCATTTGATTTAAAGGCAGGGCCTCCCCCGTAGTGCAGTTGTTGTTGGAGTGCCAGAGGGCCTGAGGCACACATGTCAGTGTAAACAATCTTAAGACTCTGTGGAGCATATTCTCAAGGACTTATCGCCGATTTATCGGCACTTTAGCGCCGCAAAAGTGGCAATAGATTTTTCGCCCTATTCTCAAGCTGGTGCAAACTGCCGATATCGCCAGTTTTCCTGCAATAGCTGCCGCAAAAAACATCGCCACGGATGAGAGGGACAACTAACGCTAATGATATGCAGAGTAGGCGTTCCCGTGCAAAAACACACGAAAACACCACTTCGCGATATTCTCAACGACCAGCCAGACCGGCGAAGCAATCCAAAAACAGGCGATAAGGCGTGTTAGCAGCAGGGATTTAACACCTGCCTATTACTGGTGCTAAGCAGGACGACAACCTGCAGTAGAAAGGGAGCCCAGCCCAGAGCCACATCTGAAGACCAACAGATGCCATGGAGCCAATGATCATGCAGCTTGGAGACCCAAGAGGGCCACAACACCCACCGCCACCACCCCCAGGACCCCCCCCCCCTGGATCACCCCCCCACCCGGACTACCACCTAGGCAGCGCAGAAGAAGACAGCGGACGTTCCTAAAACGCACCAGCCTCAGACACTCAATGCAAGAGGATGCCATTGCCCACTACAGGCCCAAAAGGACAACCATTCTCCGCATCCTGACCCACATTGCCCACAGGCTAACGGTACCAACACAGCGGAGAACCAACATCCCTCCGCAGACAAAACTGCTGGCTGTGCTGCACCTGTTGGCCTCTGGTAACTTCCAACCAACAACTGCCAGAGTCGGAGGAGTCTCACAGCCAGCCCTATCAAAGTTCCTCACACCTGTCTTGGATGCATGTCCACAAAAGCAACGGCGGGCCCCTGTATAAGCACCACATGCTAATTCCCATTCGTAGTGTTCCTGCGCAACCAACCCCAACGCCAGCCGTTGCTTGACGCCTCTGTGCTCCAGATCCAAGATTGTAGTTACTGAAATGGGGGTGCGCCAGGTCATGAAGTCCAGTAGTCAACAGTAGTGTAAAAACAGTTCTTTATTACAAATACATAAATCAACAATACGAAAAGCTCAGCCAACGCGTTCCATTCACAATGGAACTTCATCAGGGCAACGTGTGGATTCAATTAACTGCATATGCTGCGGGAACTCCCCAATACAATTCCATATTCCGAAAGTCAGTATTCAGAAACCTGTTGGATAAATGGTGACAATGGTCAAGCGTCCGTATAGTCACAAACGTAATCTGGCACAGTGTATTGCACTTGGACAAACCGGAATGCTAACAGGTATGATAAATCCTGCACAAAAGACCGTAACAGAAGTTCGTGTGGTCGTAACCTTCGTAGGAAAGAAAAGGAAGGTTACGACCACACGAACTTCTGTTACGGTCTTATTATGCAGGATTTATCATACCTGTAAACATCAGCTTGATATCCCTGCACCTTCACTTCCCCCACACTGCACAGGAACAGCTGGAGACCAAGCAAGGGAACTACGCCATAACTGGCTTCCCGCACGTGTTGGGGGCAATTGACTGCACACATGTACTACTTGTGCCCCCTGCCGACACTGCACACAATAACCGCAACAGAAACCACACGCATTCCATCAATGTGCAGGTAAATGTGGACCACCGGGGCCTGTTCACGAATGTCGTCGCAAACTTCCCAGGCAGTGTGGAAGACCTTGGACATGTAGCTTTGTCGCCCCCCCCTGTAAGTGTGAGCGGAGTGGCCTTGGCCGGCGTATGTCGTGAATAAATAGCCCGGGGCTCTGCACGTGGTTCAGTTCCGGGATGGCCACCAAAGTAACTACTGCGTGTGTCTCTGTGTCGCCATATCCTGTCCATAGGCCTACACACACGTGGCCGACCACCTTCAACGGCCAGATTTACACTGGAGACGAGGTGGCTACGTCCCAAGCCAACCCGCGCACATCTCATCATCGCATGCAGGGTCGTGTCTGTTAGGGCGGCGCCCCCCACCCAGCCACGAGGCCGCCGCCGTGACCAGTGTTGCATGCGCGATCCTGTGCGCCTGCTGCACCCCAGCCCTGGTCCCCAGACCGGTTCACCGCCCAGCGATGACTGGCCGCCCCTGCGCACCCAGGCCTCACTGCCCACCTGCCGCCACCGGCATGTCTCCAAGAGGGCCCACCATGTGCCGGTGCAACCTCCTCAGCCGATCGCTGGATTCCGCGCCACAGGCCCCCAGCGAACCCTGCGGCACCGCACCGCGTAGTCATGTGTGTGCTGACTGCTGCCTTCGGTGTACACTGCGGTCCAGCAGGGCTCTCAATTCGAATCGAATCTTGATTTGCAGGACAGCGTATCGAGGTCTACGCATCATCGCAGGCTGCACACCCGCTCAGCTCTTCAGGTGCCCCTACCTCAGTGCACCGCAAGTCATTGTCCCGTGGCGGTAGGCCCGTGCCGGACGCAGTGCATCGGGTGCCACCAACTCTGTGCACCGCAAGTTATCGTCCCGTGGCGGTAGGCCCGTGCCGACCGCAGTGCATCGGGTGCCACTAACCCAGTGCGCCCCAAGTCATGGACCCTTTATGATTGAGTCTCGTGGTGCGGACGCCATCATGTCACCTCCGGCAGTGGGGAATGTGATGTGATAGGCCCCTTTCATTGGCAGGGTCACATGTCCTGTGACGCCTGTGTTGGATGGGTGTGATGTGGGTGTAAACCAGCCCTCAGGGAGTGACTGTGGCATGCTGACAACTAGACCAGTGATCAGCAGATCACTACAGGGAAGACCTGGGACATGTAGCTTTGTCTGTAAGCGTAAGCGGAGTGGGCTGGACTGGCGTATGCCAGTCCAGCGTAGGGGTGTGAACAATGAGCCCGGGGCTCTGGGCATGGTTCAGTTCTGGGCTGGACAAGAAAGTAACTAATGCGTGTGTCTCTGTTGCAGTGTCGGCGCCACCCGGACCGCAATCGGCAATGTTGCACCCTGTGACTCAAGTCCCACAACATGAGCAACATGGACGTAAGGGGGATTCACTGACCCTACATTCATCCATACTTTCATACCTGAATGATCATAGACATGACACATCTGTGTGAATTTGAATGTTTTATTCACATTCAGTGGAGTGTTGAAGCTGGAGCAGTACAGGGCCATGCAAACCCCACTTTACATTGTTGCCCCGTGGAAGGCCAGCCAGAGTCCTTCAGGGAATGACAAGTTCATCGGAAGAGGAAGAGTTCAGTCCGCAGTCTGATTGCTGTGTCATTGGTAACCAAACAGAATATGGCAGTCCATGTCGAGGTCCAAGGTGAGTGTCGCAGAGTGTATCGGGGGACAGTGGAAGGTGTTGATCCAGGGCATGATGCAGAGGGCAGAACCAAGCAGAAACAGGCCATATGGCGGAGATGAATGCTACTGCTTCCTTCTTACCACTAAGGCAGAATCATCCGCATCTTCGTCCTCTGATGTTTCATGTGCCTCACATGTGGGTGGTGGTGTTTTGTCTGCATCACTGTGTGGCACTGACACATCAGGGGCCGGAGGTGGAATGTCTGCCGCACTCTGTGGCAGTGACACATCAGGGGCCGGAGGTGGATTGTCTGCCGCACTGTGAGGCACTGACACATCAGTGGGCGGAGATGTGGATGTAGAAGCAGCAGCAGCATTCATCGGCACCAGGCCTTGTGGCAGCAATGCCATGATGAGGGTCTGCAGGGCATGGAAGATCCCAGCTACATCTCGCTGGTGTGCAGCGGTGGCAGTCATTCTTTCCGCCTGCATCCGCTCCCTGTCCTCCATGATCCTCCGCTTGTGTCCCAACTCCCGGCTGACATCGCTGGAGCCACTCTGACTAGACAGTTGTCCTTGTTACAGAGTCAGGACTCCAGCGATGTCAGCCATGGATCGTTGGAGAGGATGGAGCGGACTGTGGGTGTCCGTTAGGGACTGTAAGTGGTACCTGCTGGGACTTAGACACCCACGTATGGCATCTAGTATGGCTGCCATGAGGTCGAACCCCACCCGCACCTGATCAGCCATCTTCTCCTGTCACCCTAACCCACGGCGTTGGAAGGCCATGTGTTGTTCGTGGGGGTCCTTGGAGACAGCGGCGGTGGTGGGTGCTTCCTGCTGTGTGGTCTCATCGATGCAGCTGGGCTGCCCTGCTCCTGGAGGTGAGGTGCCGAAGCTGTCCATGAGCTCTTGGAGGGCGTCGGTGTCGAAGGTGGGAGGTCCTCTTCGTCATCAGTGTAGAGATGTTCGGTCTGCTCTGCAGGATGTGTTGATTCTCCCTCTGCAATGTGAAGGGGAGATGCAGTTTAACATTGTGTTCACATGTATGTAGACGCATTGTACAAGTTTACATACAGACTGCATGACAATGTACATTGTGACTGTTTGGGAGGAGCTGCCTATTTGATGCGGGACAGTGGACATTTCGACAACATCACGGATGTGTGTTTGTACTTGTACATTATCATCTCACATTTCCCTGCTATGCCAAATGTGATTGTCCAGTTTCTACACACAAGCGGCACCAGTTGTGTCCTCTGTTCTGTTGTGAACGTGTTGCAGTTTGTACCACATTGTTGTCAAAGTTGATGTGCTCTGAATGTTATGTTTGTGTGCTGCATTTTGGGAGAGTCGCCCCTGCAGCTCTGATTTTGCTGCCCATTATCCCTTTCAGGTGGTGTGCCTTTGACTTCTGTGCTTATACAGTGCTGAGATGTTGCATACTTGGGTAAATTGGTCTCTTGGTGGGAGTTGGGACTCTGGAGCATGGTTTGTCGGCAGATGTGTTGTTGACGTCAGGGGTTGTTTGTGCACGTGGATGTGTCAGAGTGTGACCTGCTCCTTTATGGATGTGGTCCACACTCAGCCACCTTAGTGTTGTAGCGTGCAACATGTCATGATATATTGACTGCAGCCATGCTATTCATCATGCAGTGTCACTTGCATTGTCAGTGTGGCTCACAGACACGCCGCTTTGCTGGGTTTGGCACATGTGCATGGGTTGGTTGTGAGATTGGTGATGTGTGGGAAGGGCCCCCTCTGGGCACATAGTAGACGGGGGCCTACTTGCTGTTTCTAGGTGTGCTGCAGTGTGCCAAGGGGATCAGGGACACGATCCAGAGTCATTGTGGGTGTGCACTGTGCTATACTTAATTGTGCATGTGTGCCACTGTGCCCATCTCCCCCCGTCCCCCCAGTCCCTGGTCGTTACTCACCCTGTTGCTGTTGTGTCAGGTCATGTTGAGCAGTGTCCGGTCCCCCAACTCCTGCCACCGTCTGCACACTGATGACTGTGGACACCATTTCCTCCATCTCATCCAGCTCCTCCTGTGGTGCTGGACTCCCACCTCCAGTCTGCATTGCTGCCTTCTGGTTGTTGCCGGGTTTCTGCTTGGTTTTGTGCTTCACATCATTCCAGCGCCTCTTGAGCTCTTCCATTGTCCTCCTCAGCACTCCGACTGCATTCACCTTGTCCACGATGAACTGCCATATTGCATTTTTTGTTGCCAATGACACAGTGGAGGTGACGAACAGTTGTTGATTGTGGTCTATCACCTCCGTTATCAGGATCCTGTTTTCCTGCGGACTGAACCGCGTCTTCCTCTTCTTCTTCTCCTTGCCCTTCCCTGACCCGAGGTCCCAGGCTGGTCCTCCGTGGGGCTTGTGGGGTTCTGATTGTCCTCTGTACTTGCTCCGGCTACCTCCACTGTGCTTCGCAGTTGTTTTGGTTTTGTTTGTGGTTTTTTTTTCTGCTTTTATGGTGATTTTTCCCGCCTGACGTGTGTGAATTGCAGGCCTGGCGCATCTTATTGCTGATTTTTTTATCGTGGTTGGGCCCATTGCCACTTTTTTCACGTTCGGCTTTGGATTTTTATCGCCGTCCCGGTAATTTTATTGCGGACATTTGACGCGTTATCGGGAAACTATTGCATGTTACCGCCGTGTTGAGAATAAGACGTTAACACGGCGTTATTTTCCCGCGATAGACGGCGATATGAAAAATTGCGTTAACCTATTTTGGCGATGATTATCGCACGTTCTTGAGAATATCCCCCTGTAAATGCTGGCAGAGAAGGATGGGACCTGCCCCCTCTCTGGCATGGCCAGAAGAGAAGAGTTGGCTTAGTCTGCATAAGATTGTTTGACTGAAAGGTCAAAAATGTGCACGAAGAGGAGGCACATTTTAAAGTCAGTAATGATTTGGTATTTAGAAGGACAAGCCATGATACAGCTAACGATAGTAACCAAATATATGAATCAACGTTTTGATGTGCATGAACCAATCTTTCAATAAACAAATTCATAGAGCCAGCATGAGTGAATTACATTAGTTACGGTAACACAATCAGACGCAGATGATCAGACTATAAACTAATCTTAACCTACTTTGCACTAGTCATACACTGACTGTTCACAAGGCGTTGATTGAGAGAGACTTGTTAATGTGATAATAGCGGCTTCTAATGATTACATCAAGCTGCTGCACAGATTCAGCCCTTTCCTGAAGAAATAACACGGAGTCATGATTGCCAGCACAATAACAGGCTCTAAGCCTGATTACTGTAGCATCGTTTGCATCAGTGCTGTGAAGGAATTGACACAGAACCTGCAGGTTCTTCAAACTTCGACCACCAGAGCGGTGATGAACTTCTACGAGCCAGAACATGTCTCCCGCTTTCCAGGAGAAACTTGTGGAGCAGCAGTATATAGGGGGTACGAGGAAACGCTGGGGGCATAAGGCCTAAGTGTAATGCAACAAAATAGACAACGCGAGGCACCATCTTGGTTAAGTGCAATCAACCACGAGCGCTGGTTGCATGTTTATTTATACCCTCTGGACCGAGGCCGGCCCAGAGAGTCACAAGTGGTTGCGTTTGGCAGTGGCGGGATGGCTCACTACATCCCTCCTAACCTTTCATAACAAAATAATAATAATATTACCATTAATTATATGATACACCACAGCATATGGATGATAGGATCAATATCTTCTTTAGCAAACAAAGTCTTTCAGCCTTTGGGTAGGCCTGGGATTTTCCAGCACCTGATAAGGATGTCCATGCTGAGCCGCCCTATTGTTTCCAGTACCGGTTCCACTGGTGGCATGACGGGGACCGTTCTCCTCCTCTGTTTCATTGGACTCAACGTTCACCTCTTCTTCAGCTGGCCTGGGTACCTCCTCTTTTTCTTTCTCTCGATGAGGTACCGGGGAATGTGTCATCTCCTGTTCCCCTCTTCCACCATCCATTAGGGGTGTTCTTTTTTAAACCAGGACGCATTTCTCGATAGCAATCTCTCTCCTCTTTTGACAGTGATAATTGTTCCTTTCACTCATACCACTTCCCAGGGCTCTCTCTCAAATGGTGTTCGAAACTTCCACCCCGGGTGTCTGTCTCTGACTATCACCCTGTCTCCTGTGCAAATTTCAACCGTACAAGCTCTCCTGCTCTGGCTGGCTTTATCATTGTTACTTTTCCTCTTGGCCTGTGCTGCTTCACTGTCCAACACTCTGGGCATCCAATGCTCACTCACCGGAACTATGTCCCTCACCGCCCTCTTCATCATCAATTCACTTGGCGAACAACCAGTAGTGCTATGGGGTGTTTGTCTATATTCTCTCCGGACTTGATGGAGACATCCTTCCAATTCGACCTGTTGGTCTACGCCAATCAGTAAATCTTTATTGAGAGTTCGCGTGAACCTTTCAACCTCCCTGTTGGCTTGAGGCCACTGGGGGGGTCACTCTCTTGTGTTTGACGTTGCAAAGGTGCAGGTGATCTCCAAATTCCTGTCCGTGAAACGGCGGGCCATTGTCTGTTCGGATTTCAACAGGCAGTCCCAGCAGAGCAAATGTTTTCTCCATCACGGGCTTGACACACTCAAATGCCGTTGATCACACAACTTCCACTGCAGGAAATTTCGAGTAACTGTCAATCACGACGAGCGTCAAGCGTCCGTCAGGAAAACTCCCTAAGTCCATGCTTATGGATGACCAAGGTTGGGTACTGGGGGCTTCAGCGATTATTGGTGAGACTGGCGGCTCGCCTCCAGTGATTAGACAGGAGTGGCATCCTCTCACCAGTTCTTCAATCATCCGGTCTACACCAGGGAACCACTCTTTGGCCCGCAACCTCGCTTTTGTTTTGGCTAGACCTTGGTGACCTTGATGTGCCAGTTCTGCCGTCCTCTTTCATAGGCTCTGGGGTATCACAATTTACGTTCCTCTAAGGACAAGTCCTTCCCCGCTTTCACTGATTTAATCCCGGCACCTCCAGATGCTTGTTCTGGCCTCCCTTTCCTCATCAGTCAAACTCCCCACGCCATCTAGGAAATTCTTCCAGTGATGCTCCCGCAGGGCTTCTTTAACCGCAATCAGACAGTCGTCTTCTTTGGTGGCCTCCACTATTTCGGCTAGTGACAGTGCTCTTGGGCATGCTAACTCCGTGATCAGGGCCAGCTCTAGGGCGGTGCGATCGGTGCCACCCCACCGTGCGCTGACTTGGGGTGGGGCGCGTCATTTTTGCAAGTATATCATCGTTTTAAAAAGCACCTGCTGCCGTGTTTCGCCCTCCAACAATTTTCAGGCATCAATTAAAATGTCAAGATAACTCCAGTGATTAATCATCTTCCTGGAAAGAGACCGGAGGTTTGTCTAGTGGAAGTTTTGACTCATCCTAAGATAGAGCAGAGGGTTAAAATGCCTGCTGCTAAGAATGTGTACCACGCAGATAACAAAGTGCATATAATGTAAATAGGTCAGTGGGTTATTGCTTCTGTAAGAGAGCTCCTTTTGTTACTTGTCATTTATAAGTCAAAATCCTAATATAGAACATTGAGCTATTAACTGTCATCAAAGAGCTGCATGCAAACTGCAAGGTATATGTTAGAGCTATATGTTTTTTTTGCCCAGTCATTCATTATCCTAACCTTGCCAAAAGGGTTCAATTGGGTAGAAAACAATTCTTATTATTAAAGAGAACCCCTAACAATGATGTTATGTTTTAAATTGCGAATTTGTGCTTTTCCAGAATAAGGACTCAAACTATATTGCCTACCAGTATCGATGACATGCCACTCCTACACTACACCTTGTAGTCCTGTCTGATATAACATTTCCTATACACTGATTTACACATATATGATTGTCTCTGTGCAATGTGTGTGTGATGTAAAGTGCTCTGACACCTTACTCTGGTATGAGTGGTGCTATAAAACTAAATGAATCTGAGAGACAGTGGCTATGGATACTTGAGGGGCACTGTTAAAGGGTGCTAGTGAGGGAATCCGTGGCAGAGGTGGTCATTGGGGGGGCGCCAACAAACATTGTTGCACAGGGCGCCACCAGGGTAAAGCCGGCCCTGTCCGTGATCAGTTTCAAGAAACCTTCTGCCCCTCGATCAACCTCTTGCTGACTTCGGGGGTCTGCTGCTATGGGGTGGCGTGACAGGTAGTCCGCCGGGGTGTTGATTCCAGGACGGTACACCACTTTGAAATCGTAGTGCTGGAGCTGTACTGCCCATCTTTCGATTCGAGGAGGGCCATTTCTCGCTGTCCCGTCGAAAAGAGGTATCAACGGCTTGTGATCGGTGACCACCCGGAACTTGTGCCTGCAGAGGTATATGTTGAAGTGTTGGCACTCTCACCTCATTGCCAGTGCTTCTCTTTCTATTTGTGCATACCTTGTTTTGACTTGTTAATGCCTTGCTTGCGTACGCAATGGGCACCCATTCTTTTTGCGCATCTTGTTGCAGGAGTTCAGCCCAGAGACCAACAGGACTGGCATCCACTATGAGCTCCGTGGGGCTCCCCGGCTTGAAATAGGCCACCGTCGGTCTCTTCAGTAGCGCTCCTTTCACCTCTTGGAATGCTTTTGATGCGGTACTGGACCGCAGCCACTTGGTGTCCTTCTTCGTAAGAGCCCTCAGAGCTCCAAGATGGTTGTGAGATGAGGTATGAATCTTCTGCAGTAATTCCCCATTCCTAGGGAGCTTCGCATCTCTGTCTGGTTTTGGGGAATTGTTGCTGCTCTGATGGCTTCGACCTTTGCTGGGTCCATCTGTAGACCCTCCTTGGAGAATTTGCACCCAAAAAACTCCACTTTGTTTGTGTAGAATGCACACTTGTCTCGGTGTATTGGTAATCCTTGTTCCACCAGTCTCTGTAGGGTCACCCATAACCGCTCATGTTGTTCTTCCAACGTTTGAGAAAAGATCAACACGTCGTCGCTGACATTTATGACTCCTATCAATTCTGATAGGGCCTCTCGGATGGCGTCCTGGAATACCTCCACTGCTGAGAATACTCCAAAACTAAGCCATTTGAATCTCCTAAGCCCTATGTGTGTTGAGAAGGTTGTAACATAACGATTGGCTTAATCCAACAGTAGCTGATGGTATCGGGAGTTAAGGTCTACTTTTGAAAACCATTTCGCCCTGTTGATGTCACAGACTATTTCATTGATGGTCGGTGCGATATGTCTCTCTCTCCGTATCGCCTTATTGGGCAATCGCATGTCCACACACAGGCATATCGCTCCTGGCTGCTTGAGTTTGGGAGCAATCACCAGTGGAGATACCCACGGTGTAGGTCCTGACACCTTTTCGATTACTCCGGCTTTTTCGAGTTTCTCCAGCTCGCCTTCATGAGGGGCCGCAGATGAAAACTCACTCTTCTGTGACGTAACGCCACCGGCTCGACTGACCGGTCAATATGTAACTTGACTTTGACGCCTTTCAGGCAGCCGAGCCCTTCGAAGAGTTCGGGGAACTCTGCCATGATTTCAGCCGCATGGGATTGGTGGACTTGCAGTGCCAACATTACCAGCTCCAGGTCCTCAGCCGAGTGACAGCTGAGTAATGTTCCTGTGCTGTCCTGAGTCACATGAAATTTCGTTCGCGACGAGATATTACCATGAGTGACTTCCACTTCAATGACTCCTTGTAGCGGAATGGGCATGTCGCCCCCATACGTAAATATTTTTGCTCTCTGGTGCGCAGCATAAATAGGCTGGGGCATCCAGGCCTGTCCAGCCACATCTATCTCTGCACCCCAGCAATCCACCCTGCACATTCAGCAACGCTGGGGCCGCTCCGGAGGGCTATCGCAGGCCCCCATTCCGAGACCTGGTGAGTTGACAGCTGAAAAGGCTGCAAGAGACTTGGGGGCAGATCTACAAGGAAGTGCCGTAGCGTGGCAACGCAAGCCCTTTGGCTGTGCCATGCTGCGGCACTTCCGGAGCACAGGAATGCGACATATTTACAATAATATGTCGCATTCCTGTGCTCTCCCTGCGCTGGCACACAAACCGCTGCCATGCGCCGGCGCAGGCACCCTTGCACCATGGTGCAAGGATGCTCATGCGTCATGGGGAGATTGCTGTTGTGCAGGAAGGGCACCTTCCTGCACAAAAACAATCACTACAGGCATTTTCCTCTTTCAATGCGTGCTGCAGAATGCAGCACGCCTTGAAAGAGGAAAAAACGAGGAGAAATGAAAACATTTCTCCTCGTTGCGCTTCGCTACGCCTGGGGAGGCGTAGCATTGACATGCATTTCCAGATTTACGATTCCTCGTAAATCTGGAAATGTGTCTCGTTCCATGTGTGTTGCGTGGGAACGCCCACTGCAACACGCATAAAACGCCCCTTCCACGTAAAGTGCTGCGTGTGAAGGGGCCATATTTACAAGGAGAGGAAAAGTCACGCAGGGTGGCTTTTCCTCTCCTTGTAAATATGGAGAAGTGGAATGCGCCTCCAGTACGTCACAAAAAGTGACGTACTGGTTGCGCAGGGGGCTTGTAAATCTGCTCCTTGGTTGGGAGGGCCGCAGCGACAGTCAGATCGAACCGTGGGGTCTGACGGGGGCGGTGTAACCCGGTGTGGCAGTCCACAGACGGCACTATATACCTCCAACCACATACACCATCTGCCCCATCTCCACCTGTGACTCATACAAGGGTGTTACGGCCTCCATCTTACTTGGGCATGGCCAATGCCATGGGGAAGGATAAGCAACCTCAGTCTTCCACACAAGGCAAGATCGATAAATCTACAAAACCCGGCTCCCTTGCTGCTCACCCACCTGAGTTTACCAGGGCGCGGGCAGAGATCACCAGGCGGCTGAGGTGTCTCCTATTCTACAGGCCATCCAAGAATTACACTCCTCTGTAGAGGGGAAAATCAGAGAACTATGGACAGACCTCTCCCTCATTAGACAGGATCTGCGAAATACATTGGACAGAGTTGCAGTTACTGAGGGCCGAGTATTCAAAGTGGAAGTCTCGCTCCAGACCTGTCAATCAGAGGTGAAGTCCCCGCATCACACGGTCGCTTTCCTGATGGCAAGGGCAGAGGATGCCGAGGGCAGGTCCAGATGAAACAACATCTGGGTAGTGGGGATTCCAGAGGGGACAGAAGGCCCAAACCCACTTTTATCACTACCCGGCTTTGCTCATGGCAATTGCCAGACACAGTGTCTACCTGTTTTATAGCGGAGCGAGTTAATCGATCCTTGGGTGCCAAACCCCCACCTGGGGCCCCATCTAGGACCATGATTGCCCATGTCTTGAAGTATGCAGACCGAGATGCAAATCTGCGAGCCTCTAGGGTAAGGGACTTGCTGCATTTTGAATCCACACGGGTGATGGTGTTTCACGACTGCCCCTCCAGGGTGCAACAACAACGCCGCTCCTTCCAGGCTGTCAAACAAAAAATGAGGGCCATAGGAGTACACTACATGTTGCTTTTTCCTGCGTGCCTGAAAGTACTCTTTGAGGGTAGGTCAAGGTCTTCGACACACACGGAGGCAACATGGGCGTGGGTGGAGAGAAGGCCGTGCCTGAGGAGAGCCGAGGCCGAGGATGGCCTAGAATCCGCTTCAGACCAGGAGGGCCTACTGGAAATACGAAGTCTATCGCCTCGTCAATGAGGGGGGTGGCGAGAGTGGGGCTTCAGAGGTAAGATGGGGACTGGACCCCAGACCATCAGACTGCCTCAGATGTGGATGCCTCAATGATCATAGGCAGTGCTGCTTACTTGAGCCAGACCCCGGAGCTCTGCTGACCGCTGTTTGAGTCACACATACTCCTTGTATCAATATCTGTTTGTATTTCTCTTGACTCACAAATGCATTCATGTAACATGTTGGGACCAAGGTGGTTCACCTCCACCGTATATGGCACATACAAGGGTAGCCGTTCAGCTTTGTGAGGTGGCCAGGCAGTGCTCCTTACCTAATGGGGGAGTTTATGTTAGGGTACACACAGTCCAGCTTGGGGTGGGAGGCAGAATCTGCAGTATGCCCAGTTGGCGTCACCCTGGTGCTGGCAGATCGACAGGTACTTCCAGTTTTCAAAGTATATGGAGGATATAGGGAAAGTAGTTTTGTTTGATTGTTTTTATGGTCACACCTTGCCAACAGCACCCGAGATGACACCTGTGATGCTTACACCTGCGTGGGGCCCTCATGATGCTCTCCAGCTTCCATAGCGGGTGAAGTACAGCAAGGGGCGAGGCCCAGATCTGTACAGTTTGTTATTTGAATTATACACAGGTTACTAGATAAAATTAGGAGGGGGGGTCTTTCCTTCAGACGGCCTGCAGATTAAACCCAGATATCTTGTTCCTGCAGGAGACACAACTCATAGGCAACAATTTCCCCTTCTTAGCATGTATGGGGTTTGCAAAGATGTATCACTAAACATTTCACAGAGGCTCTAAAGGGGTCACCATACTGTTAAGGGGTCACATCCTGTTTCAGCATTGTCGGACATGGCAGGATAAATTGGGGCGGTTAGTGGCAATATCGGTCATGCTGTGGGGTAAACCACTCTCTGTACTCAATGTTTACACTCCTCTGTCCTTGTCTGAGGCTTTTCTGCATGTCGTCAGGGCCATGTTCCTGGAGTTTCCAAAAAGAGCTTGTGTTTTGGGGGAGACCTAAATGGCGTAGTCGACCCGGGTCTAGACCGCTCTTCAGTGACATCTGGTCCTCGTGCATCCCCCCCCCCCCCCGGGCTGGCTTGTTTTATGGCCAGACAGGAGTTTTTAGACGCCTGGCTGTTTCACCCCTTCACGGAGAAGGGATATATGTTTTATTCAGGGATGCACAGCTCTTTTTCACATCTGGATTATTTCCTGCTCCCAGGTTCCTGCGGACACATGGTCCAGGAGGCAGAAATACTGGCGCACGGGCTATCGGACCATGCGCCAGTGGAGTTGCAGTTGGTGCTCGGGGAGCAGGATGGCTTTCCCTGGTGGAGGTTGAGTCATTGGACCATGGCCAGTGGGGAATTCAAGGTAGCGGTCCATGCTGCCACTCAGGAGTGCCTGAGCCTCAATTGTGGCACAGTGGTGTCCTCAGGACCCTCTGGGAGGTGTGGAAAGCCACTTCCTGAGGTTTTATTAACATTTACCATACCATAAAACGACAGAAGAACGAGTAGGCAGTGGAGGACCATGAGGCCTGAGTCCTCGACTTGGAGTCTCGATACCTGGTGATGTTAGATCTTTCGAGACGCGATTCATACAGGCTCTGTTTTACGACAGACTCAGATGGAGGAGGCCCGGGTGCCATGGATGGCGACCCAGAGAAGAATTTATCTGTGGCTGGTAAATCGACCTAAACCCTACAATGGTTGTGCTCTGCCTCCTCTCACCCCCCACCTATTTCATATATCGCTGATGCTCGGGGTGACAGAGCGGATGGCAATCAGCCCATTGCGGCCGGAGGCCCCTTCTGGAAAAACATCCGCCGACCAAGCTGAACCAAAGAACTATCGGACCATCTCTCTGCTCGCCTATCCAGCAAAAGTCATCGAAAAAACGATCTACCAGCAACTCACCCAAAACCTAGAATACCAAAACCTCCTGGTCCCCTCCAAATCCAGATTTTGAGCTAATCACAGCACCCAGACAGCCCTGATTGCAGTCACCAATGACATCAGAGCCCTCTTGGACGTTTGATACCATCTCTCATCACATCCTGATCAACAGACTCCACCACATCGGGAATCAAGGAAACACCCTCAAATTTATTGCCTCATACCTCACACGCAGAAGTCAAAATATCTGTCTCCCACCTTTCACCTCAGAACCCAAGAAGATCATCTATGAAGTCCCCCAAGGATCATCCTTCAGCCCCACCCTCTTTAACACCTGCATGACCCCCATGGCTGACACTGTCAGATCACATGGACTCAACATCATCTCCTACCCCAACGACACCCAACTCATCCTCTCAATGTCCAAAGATCCCTTGACCACCAAAGCTAACTGCCACAGATGCATGATGAACGTCGCAGACTGGATGAATGACAACTGTCTCAAACTCTACACAGACAAGACAGAAGTCCTCATCTTTGGGAACCCCACCTCACCATGGAACGACGCATGGTGGCCCGCGGAACTCAGCCCACCTCCGCCCCACAGACCATGCCTGCAACCTCGGCATAATCCTGGACAGCAAGCTATCCATGAAGAAACAAGTCAACGCAGTTTCATCTGCCTGCTTCCACACCCTTTGCATGCTTCCCAAGATCTTCAGGTGGCTCCATGTAAACCCCAGAAGAACCGTCATGCAGGCCCGCATCACCAGCAGACTGGACTACGGAAACACACTCTAAGTAGGAATCACTGCACGCCTCCTGAAGAGATTCCAGACAGTGCAAAACTCAGCGGCAAGACTCACTCGACCTCACCAGAAGGATACACATCACACCACATCTCAAGAAACGACACTGGCTCTGATTCAAAAGAGATACCAGTTCAAGATGCTGACCCACACTTACAAGCCTTGTACAACAAAGGGCCAGCATACAACAACAAACGCCTGACCTTCCACCAACCGACCAGACACCTTCGATCCGTTTCCCTCTCCCTCGCAGACACCCCATGTATCCACCGAGCCAACAGCAGAGGATGGTCCTTCCTGCTCCTGGCAGCCAAGGCTTGGAACATCCTCCCCTGGCACCTCAGGACTGCACCGTCACTCCAACAATTCAGGAACGAACTAAAGCCCTTGATGTTTGAATGATCAAACCTTCGCGCAGTAGCCAACATCTCCAGCACCTCGAGACCCTCGTGGGTGATTTGGCGTGCCTTATAAATGGTTGATTGACCAATTGATTGAAAGCCATAAAGGAGTTGGTAGCGTTCATTCACAACATTCCGACTAGGTCTCTCTCAACTGATGACAGAAACGCGCTCGACGACGATCTGACAGTCAATGACTTGAGAGGGGTTTTAGCTCAGCTCTGTCCAGGGAAGGAGCCAGGGCCTGATGGATTCCAAGCTGAGTTCCCTAGGGCCACCTGGGGACTAACAGGGCCCTATTTGCTTGCGGTTTTCCAGGAGGCCATGGGCGACAAACAACTTCCGCCTGCGTTCAGAACGGCAGACATTATTGTCATACCGAAACTGCAACAGCCGCCGGAACTATGAGAATAATACAGGCCGATCTCTCTTCTCCCCATAGAGGTCAAGGTGTGGGCCAAGCCGCAGGTGAATTGGCGAGTCAAGACGACAGACACCCTGATCCACCCGGATCAGTCTGGCTTTATGGCAGGCAGGGCCACAAGACACAACATCAGGAGAGTCAGTAATGCGATTGCACTATCAAAACATCTTCATAGAGATGGGGCACGGTTACAAGTCGAGTTTCGTAAGGCCTTTGACTCTGTGGGGTGGCCATTTTTGTTCTCACTCCTCGAAAATGAACTTCGGACCTAAGTTTATCAGTTATTTACACCTTTTATACACCGATCTAATGGCCCAGGTACTAGTGGGGAGGGCCACCTCCGGACTGTTACATATCAAGTGGTGCCCCCTTTTATTGCTCCTCTTCGCTCTGGTGATCGGGCCTTTGGCAGAGTAGGCCAGAGTAGATGCGCGACTGCGGGACTTCGAGTGGGGACAAAGAGAGGAGCAACGCTTCATGTTATAGTCAGATTGCGTTCTTTTGTTCTTAATGGAACTTAAGTTGTCGGGCCACGTGCACTTCAGATGTTGCAGATATATGGGGACTTTTCCGGGCTACAGGTCAACCTTGACAAGTCCTCGGTCTAAGTTGTGGGTGATGATGCCCCGGAGTTGACGTGGGTGAAGAGACTGACAGTTTCGCGGCAAGGGTTCCGATACATGGGAGTGTACGTCACTATGGACGAGTCTAGAGCGATAGAGTGAAATATTCAGCCCTAGCTAGAAGGTCTGTTGGCTGATTTCCCAAGTTCTGGGCTTCACAGCCCCTTTATCTCCTAGGGAAGTGAGCTATTTTCAAAATGGTGGCACTGCCCCGCCTGCTGTACCAACTTCAAAACGTCCCATTCCCCATCCCGGCGCCCTTTTTGCTCATTTAGATTCGCTCCTGCGCGGTTTTCTATGGAGCCAGGAACTGCCTCGCATAGCATTGTCTAAGTGCTGTAAGTTGACCTACGACGGCAGCATAGCTACACCGGATGTCCGCTCCTTTAACTGGGTGGCTCAGCTAGAAGTTTTGAACGATTGGTGATTTGGGGGGTTCTGAGACCCTGCCTACATGTCAGAGGGATGGCCACTTGGCGCAACCCCACTCCAGCACTTATTATATTTATGGCTGGAACCCTGGGTATTCCCCCCACCGGCTACTGCAGCACGAATTGCCTCACAGCTCCATCACACTCAGGGGGATATTCTCAAGAACGGGCGATAATCATCGCCAAAATGGGTTAACGCAAATTCCACATATCGCCGTCCATCGCGGGAAAATAATTCTGTGTCAACGCCCCATTCTCAACACGGCGGTAACATGCGATAGTGACCTGATAACGCCTCAAATGTCCGCGATAAAATCCCCGAGACGGCGATAAAAATCTAAAGCCGAACGTGAAAAAAGTTGCGATGGGCCCAACTGCGAAAAAAAAACACAGCGACAAGCAGCACCAGGCCTGCACGTCCCACAAGTCAGGCGGGAAAACCACCACAAAAGCGCCAACAAAAACACAAACAAAACACAAACAACTTCAAGCACCATGGAGGTAGCCGGAGCAAGTACAGAGGACAACCAGAACCCCACAAGCCCCACGGAGGACCAGCCTGGGACCTCGGGGTCAGGGAAGGGCAAGGAGAAGAAGAAGAGGAAGACGCCTTACAGTACGCAGGAAAACCAGATCCCCATTACGGAGGTCATAGAACACCACCTGTGCATCACCTCCACTGTGTCATTGGCAACTAAAAATACAATATGGCAGTCCATATTGGCCAAGGTGAATGCAGTCGGAGTGAAGAGAAGGGAAGTGGACGACTGTAAGAAGCGCTGGACTGATGTGAAGCGCAAAACCAAGCTGACCCCCGCAGCCAACCTGAAAGCAGCAATGCAGACTGGAGGAGGGAGTCCAGCGACACACCAGGAGCTGGATGAGATGGAGGGAATGGTGACCCGAATCAGCATTGGGGAGACGGTGGCAGGAGTTGGGGGACCGGACACTGCACAACATGACCTGAGCCAACAGCAACAGGGTGAGTAACGACCAGGGACTGGGGGGACGGGGGGAGATGGGCACAATGGCACACATGCACAATCAAGTATAGCACATCTGCGGACAAACCATGACCAAGAGTCACAACTCCGACCAAGAGCCCAAGTTACCCAAGTCTGCAACATCTCAGCACTGTATAAGCACAGAAGTCAAAGGCACACCGCCTGAAAGGGTTAATGGCCAGCAAAATCAGAGCTGAAGGGGCAACACACCCACAATGCTGCACACACACATATGAATCAGAGCACCTCAACATTGATAACAATGTGGTACAAACTTGAACCAAGATCTGACAGTGGAACCCTTAAAGAATACAGCACCTGAACTGCTATCCCTCTAGTATTGTTACCCCTCTATTCTTCTTGGGGTTTGTGTGCACACTGAAACGCACCCACCGTCACAATGCAAATCCTCATGGGATCACAACAATATAGAACACAAGCACAGGTGCACCACAGACTCGCTATAGAATACAAAAGTACATAAATATAATCTATATACAATTCAAATATTATTCAAAATTTCTTTTTATTCCAAAATTCTCTTTTTAAAAACGTAATCATGTGCATCAAATTTTCACAGTGATACAGCCACAGCCGACGCGTTTCGTCCTACTAGAGGACTTCTTCAGGGCGCTAGTAACTTTAAAGAGATCAATCACAACAAAGAGGAAGAGTCAAAGGAATAACCAGAGAGACTGCCTATCTCTCGTTCCCCTTGCCGCCTATTGAATGGTCGCCCAATTCAGTCACATGGGTATCATATCACCAGCCCCAAAACCATATGCTGCAAACCCAAGCCTTATCAGTTCCAATGCAAAATATATGTGCCGGAACTGTTGTTAATAGTCGATATCAGGCTATCAACAGGTTTGCAGCATATGGTTTTGGGGCTGGTGATATGATACCCATGTGACTGAATTGGGCGACCATTCAATAGGCGGCAAGGTACTAATCTGTATGCACGCCCTACCCCCTCATCCATTTTCTTTGATATTCTTGCTGTACATACTCTTTTAATACCGATAGCTCTGAGGAACATTGCTTCAACTTCTGATATGAAGTATGCTGGATAACTGTGACTTAGATGGGGAACGAGAGATAGGCAGTCTCTCTGGTTATTCCTTTGACTCTTCCTCTTTGTGGTGATTGATCTCTTTAAAGTTACTAGCGCCCTGAAGAAGTCCTCTAGTAGGACGAAACGCGTCGGCTGTGGCTGTATCACTGTGAAAATTTGATGCACATGATTACGTTTTTAAAAGAGAATTTTGGAATAAAAAGAAATTTTGAATAATATTTGAATTGTATATAGATTATATTTATGTACTTTTGTATTCTATAGCGAGTCTGTGGTGCACCTGTGCTTCTGTTCTATAATGTGGTACAAACTGCAACACTTTCACAACCAAACAGAGGACACAACTGCCGCCGCTTGTGTGTAGAAAATGGCCATTCGCATTTGGCATAGCAGGAAACTGTGAGATGACAATGTACAAGTACAACCTCACATCCCTGATGGTGTAGAAATGTCAACTGTCCCGCATCACATAGGCATCTCCTCACAAACAGTCACAATGTACATTGTCATGCAGTCTGCAAGTAAACTTGTCCAATGCGTCAACATACATGTGAACACAATGTCAATCTGCATCTCCCCTTCACATAGCAGAGGGAGAATCAACACCTCCTGCAGAGCAGACCCAACAACTCAGCACTGATGATGAAGAGGACCTCCCCAACATCGACACCGACGCCCTCCAACAGCCCATGGACAGCTTCGGCACCCCACCTCCAGGGGCAGGGCAGCCCAGCTGCATCCAGGAGACCCCACCCCCTGCACAGACCACACAGCAGGAAGCACCCACCACCACGGCTGTCTCCCAGGACCCCCACGACCAACACATGGCATTCCAACGCCGTGTGTTAGGGTGCCAGGAGAAGATGGCTGATCAGCAGCGGGTGGGGTTCGTCCTCATGGCAGCCAAACTACATTCCATACGTGGGTGTCTACGTCCCATCAGGGACCACTTACAGTCCCTAACGGACACCCACTGTCCGCTCCATGCTCTCCAACAATCCATGGCTGACATCGCTGGAGTCATGACTCTGAGCCAAGAACAACTGCCCAGTCAGAGTGGCTCCAGCGATGCCAGCTGGGAGTTGGGACACATGCGGAGGATCATGTTGAACATGGAGCGGATGCAGGCGGAAAGAATGTTTGCCACAGCTGCACACCAGCGAGATGTAGCTGTGATCTTCCATGCCCTGCAGATCCTCATCATGGCATTGCCGCCACCAGGCCTGGCGCGGATGGATGCTGCTGCTACTACTCCATCCACATCTCCGCCCCCTGAAGTGTCAGTGCCACACAGTGCAGCAGACATTCCACCTCCGGCCCCTGATGTTTCAGTGCCACACAGTGATGCAGACTAAACACCACCACCCACATGTAAGGCACCTGACACATCAGAGGACGAAGATGATGATGAATCTGGCACTGTGGTAAGAATGAAGTGGTAGCATTCATCTCCGCCATATGGCCTGTTTCAGCTTGGTTCTGCCCTCTGCATCATGCCCTGGATCAACACCTTCCACTGTCCCCCGATACACTCAGCGACACTCACCTTGGACCTCGACAGGGACTGCCATATTTTGTTTGATTACCAATGACACAGCAATCACACTGCGGACTGAAGTCTGCCTCTTCCGATGAACTTGTCAATCCCTAATGGACTCTGGCTGGCCCTCCACGGGGCAACAATGTAAAGTGGGGTGTACATGGCCCTGTATTGTCCCAGCTTCAACACTCCACTGAATGCGAAAAAACATTCTGATTCACACAGATGTGTCGTGGCTATGACCAATCAAGTATGACAGTATGGATGAATGTAGGGACAGTGATTCCACAAAAAGGTACTCCCTGGGTAATGCTACCAATGCGCATGTCTGGCCGTGACCCAGATAGGCAGTAAGACACACATTGTCATTCAAATCAACACTCATCACAGTTGAATACAAGTGAAGGTGCGTAGACTTTATTAGCATATGCGTGTCAGTACGGGCAAGAGAAGTGCCACAACATGCAGACCAATGCAGCAGTATGTCAGGAATATGAGGAACGTTGCCAAGCGCCGCTGTCCACTCCGGGGGAGTGCCTCACCCTTCACAGATGTGTGTCAACCCGCGTTGTTGTCCGCTCATGTATTCGGAGTCCAGGTGAATGCAGCCATGTCCACTGTTGTCATGAGATGTGTGACCAGATCTCCAAGATGCAACAAGATGTTGGGACATGTGCAATGGGTTCCAATCTGTTGTGGCTGCAGGTACATAGTTACTCGTCCATGAAAGCGATAGCTGCTCCGTAGGCTATCATTTCTAACATGAGGTCGTTTTCGTCTTCATCAAACAGGACGGCGAGGCGATCCATTAGCAGGTCCGGACAGATGTGCTGCGTCCACCCCCTTTCACCAATTAGCACTACAGCCCAATAGGGGAGCGGTTCAATGTGGTCACTGCACACGAGGAGTTGTGCAATCTCCCACTTCCAGCTGCCAGCATGCATGCCAAGTATCAAGGCATCCCATAAACGGGTATCACGGTGACACTCCTGGTCGTGGGCCAACAGGGGGTGCACACACATGTCAAGATCCAGTTCAGCTACCGTCCTGTTGGATAGGCAGACATCCATGGGCCACTCGAATATGCATGATCGACAATGCAACACAGGCTGAACGCAGGTGACGTTGGCAAGGTGGAAGCTTAGCCGGTAACTGATCCGCAGCACTGCCAATGGCAGTGCCCCCAGTAAACGCAGCATACGTGCATGGTACAGTTCCACCTGACAGGGGTTGTGCAAGTGTCCGGGATGTTCTGCCATTGCGTCAGTGGCTCTGGTTGAGGCGGCACTGATCTGACCTGCACCAGTTCTGTGGATGAAATGCCACAGCTTTGATCAGTGGGTTGTTTTAGTGTGCAACGGTTGTACGCCTGGGTTGGTGTGGGAGTAAGTGTGAAGGCCATTCCATGCAAGATAACTTCGAGCAAGGACTTCTGTGTATGGGGTGTGTATACGTTGGTCTTTCTTCGGGCTGTGCCTAGTGTGGGAGTCGTCATCAGCTGCTCTAGTATCTGTCAGGGGGTGCCGGGCACATGCAATTCCGAGGTCGGAGGTGCAGATGTGCTTCCTCCTGATAGTCCAGACAAAGGAGCTTTCATCCCTAATGTTAGTTTCTCATCTGCTTGCAGTCAGGAAATGTGAAGTGGCTTGTTGGGGGTGTGGTGGGATGTGTGCGACTTTGGGATTCAAGTTTGACATGTCTTGCATGTGGCAAATTAGCGGCATCACTGTGTGTTACGTTGCCTCACAGCTGCTCCTCCCTCCCCCCGAGCCAATTTACCTGTGTGCACTGCGCGGTTGCATCACTTGCACTCCTACGGCACACCATTGTCATGCCTGGCTGCGCATGTCCACAAGCCTGACAACGACACTGTGATGTTGGCCGTTGAAGGTGGGCGGCCACGTGAGTGTAGGCCTGTGGGAAGAATAGGGCAGAAACAGATGTAGGGTTTATGCCTGGCTGAACTCGCGCTGCGATTGAGGCTAGGCATTTGGCTCATGCTGCGGCAATACAGATGCACACAACACTTGGCATGTATGAGCCAAGACCCCGAGCGGTCTTGCGCTCCTTCACTTCCCCGTTCGTGCGAGCCCGCCCTCCGGGTGCATGCTACATTGCAACATTGTCGATTGCGGACTGGGTGGCGCCGACACTACAACAGTGACACACTCATTAGTTACTTCCTTGTCCAGGCCAGGACTGAACCACGCCCAGAGCCCCGGGCAAATCCTTCACACCTCTACGCTGGCTTGGCGTACGCTGGCCCAGCCCACTCCGCTTACGCTTACAGGGGGGGACGACACAGCTACATGACCGGGGTCTTCCCCACTGCCTGAGGTGGCATGGTTGCGTCCACTGTCCACAACACTACACACACCATCAGTATATGTCCACCTGGACATGTCTGTGCTCTGTATACTGAAGTCAGTCCAGCACATCACCGCCACACTTGGCATTGTGTACATTCTTATTGATGGGTCACTTGCCTCCTTCGCACATACTTGGTTCCCACCTCTCCCCACATTCTGCAATTGTGTGGCTGAGGGGCCATGCCGTTTTCGGGAGGTCAGCTGTTTTGTTCTGCGCTGCCTCGGTGGTAGTCCGGGGGGGGTCTGGGGGTGGTGGCGGTGGGTGCTGTGGCCCTCTTGGGTCTCCGTGCTGCATGGTCAGTGGCTCCATGACATGTGTTGGTCTTCAGATGTGGCTCTGGGCTGGGATCCCTTTGATGCTGCAGGATGTCGTCCTGCTTTGCACCAGTAAAAGGCAGGTGTTAAGTCCCTGCTGCTAACGCGCCTTATCATCTGTTTTTGGGTCACAGCGCAGATCTGGCTGGTCGTTGAGAATATCGCGGAGTGGTGTTTTCGTGTGTTTTTGCACGGGAACGCCTACTCTGCATATCATTAGTGTTAGTTGTCGCTCTCATCCATGGCGATGTTTTTTGCAGCAGCTATCTCTGGAAAACTGGCGATGTCGGCAGTTTGCACCAGCTTGAGAATGGGGCGATGGATCTGTCGCCACTTTTGCGGCGCTAAAGTGCCGATGATTCGGCGATTAGACCTTGAGAATATGCCCCTCACTTCTTCAAGTTTTTGCAGCTTTAGCACGCTTTTACGCATTACTCCCCCCCCCCCCTCCGGCTCCAATACTACAGTTTAGTCCCCTAGAGGGGAAAATATTATTAACAAATACCTCAGCACACAAGATATCCAACATATACAGATCCCTGGTGGTTAATTCCCCTGACTACTTCGGGCCCCAAAAGGAGGCCTGGTCGTGAGATGTAGGCCCCTTACAAGATGAGGACTGGGGGGAGGCACTGGCCTCACTGAGAGAAACGGCCATCGCGCCCCAGTATCGGCTAAAACAGCTGCGACAATCTGCACGGACTATACTTTACCAGGGAGCGACTGAGCAGGAGAAGAATGATTGGGTCTGCCTGCTGCCTGCGCTGCAGAACAGAGGCGGAAGACTTCTTACACACGGTTTGGGGATGTGGAGTATTGGCCCCCTTCTGGGAGGGCGTACTTTTGCTGTTTGGAGGGGGTCCTGGCATTGACACTGCTGTGGATGCCGCAGTGGGCATTGTTGCATATCATGGATAGTGTAGATGGTAATAAATATTAAACGCACCCTGCTCTGGTTGGGCCTTGTCATCGCCAAAAGGGACATAGTGAGAACTTCGAAAGATCCTAAGGCACCCTCCCTTGAGGTTTGCAAGGAAGACCTTGATTGCAGCATGGGCTGGAAAGACTAATTTATATAGCCAGAGGATGTCCCCAAAAGTATTATCTTATATGGTAGGACTGGGCTGCATATTGTAGGATACAATTAGAGTCATGCCCCGTACCGCATTAGTCACTAGAGGCCGAGTTTAGCATATTCGGTACATGACCCAGGGCGGCGAATGCGAAGGGGGGGTGATTGGGGGGGTAGGGTGCATGTCGTATAGAGGGCAGAGAAGGCAGTTGTGCTGTGGAGAGATGTGTTGAGTTGTTGTTTCTTTTGGTTTTGTTAGTATTTTGTATTGTGGGACCTCATTGGAGGTGTCGCAAAGCTGCTTGAGGGATAATGGGTCCGTATGTGTACCGGCCCATATGTAAACATAGCTTGTTTCTTGCCACCTCTGCATGTTGATGGCTACACACATTTAATAAAAGCTTCCAGGAAAAAAGAATGCATATGCAACGACATGCAGGATGTAACTGAAACCCAGTGTGTATGCTTTGATGTATTTACTTTGCAGAGACAAATAATTGCTGATTTATGGGTTTTTTGTTTAGGAAGTAAATGTTGTTTGGATGCCTTATTAATGTTACTCAGCAATCACCCTTGTGTGTTCATTTATTTTCTTGGCTGTCAAGATAACATGCTGTTAGTTTTTCAGCTTTTTTTGCTCCATAATAAAAACGGGTGAAGACATAGGGGGGCATATTCTCAAGAACGTGTGATAATAATCGCAAATTTAGCTTAACGCAACTTTGCATATCGCAATCCATCGCGAGAAAATAACACCATCTTAACGTCCAATTCCCAACCCCTCGGCACCATGCGATAGCAGCATGATAACCCGCCAAATGACCGAGTAAAAACCAACGCGATAAACAAAAATTGCGAAACACGATCGCCCAAAAAGTTGCGATGCCACAAAGCGCGATACCAAAATCAGCGAAAACCAGCGACAGGCCTGCAATACCCACGTGTCATGCGTGAAAATGCACTATAAAAGCAATAAAAAAACAAACCCCAAAACCAATCCAAACTGCGTAGCACCATGGATGCACCCGGACCGAGTGCCGAGGACAAGCCGAACTCCACAAGCCCCACGGAGGACCAGCATGGAACCACCTGTTTGGGGGAGGGCAATGAGAAGAGGAAGAGGAAGACGGGATTCAGTCCGCAGGAAGACCAGATCACCGTCACGGAGGTGATAGAACACTACCAACAACTGTTCGTCACCTCCACTGCGTCATTGGCAACACAAACGGAAATATGGCAGTCCATCGTCACCAAAGTGAATGCAGTCGGAGTGTCGAGGAGGTCAATGGAGGATGTCAAGAGGCGCTGGCATGAAGTGCACAGCCAAACCAAACAGAAACTCGCAGCCAACATGAAGGCAGCAAAGGCGACTGGAGGTGGGAGTCCTCCGCCACAGGAGATGCTGGATGAGCTGGAGGAAATGGTGGCCACAGTCATCAGTGTGGAGACGGTGCAAGGAGTCGGGGGTCTGGACACAGCCCCAAATGACCTGACCCAACAGCAACAGGGTGAGTAACAACCAGGGACTGGGGGGACGGGGGCAGATGGGCACAATGGCACACATGCACAATCATGTGCAGCACACTGCACACCCGCAATGTGTAGAACATGTCCCTGATACCCTTGGCACACTGCAGCACACATAAAAACACCAAGTAGGCCCCCGTCCACAATGTGCACAAATGGGCCCCCCTCCATATCACCAATGCCACAACCTACCCATGCACATGTGCTGAATCCAGAAAAGCAGCGGCTCTGTGAGCCACACTGACAATGCAAGTGACACTGCATGACAGAAAGCATGGCTGAAGTCACAATATATGACATGGTGCACGAGACGACACTGAGGTGGCTGAGTGTGGACCACATCCGTAAAGGAGCCGGTCACACTCAGACACATCCACGTGCACCTACAAGCCATGACGTCAAGAACACATCTGCAGACAAACAATGCACAAGAGTACCAAATATCTCCAGTAGCACAAATGACCCAAGTCGCAAACATCCCAGCACCCGAAAAGCACACAAGTCAAATGCACACCGACTCAAAGGGATAAGGGTCCGCCAATGCAGAGCTGCAGGGGCGAATCGCCAACAATGCAGCACACACACATAGCAATCACAGTACATCAACATTGACGACAATGTGGGACAGAGTGCAACCCCTACACCACAGGACAGAGGACACAACTGGTGCCTCTCGTGTGTAGAAACTGGCCAATCACATCTGGCAATGCATGACACTGTGAGATGATAATGTACGAGTACAACCACACATTCGTCATGTAGTCGAAATGTCCACTGACTCCCATTAAATAGCCAGCTTCACCAAAACAGTCACAAAGTACACCGTCATGCAGTCTGAATGTAAACATCCACATTGCGTCAACATACATGGAACACGCTGTTAACCTGCATCTCCCCTTACATTGCAGAGGGACAATCAACACCTCCTGCAGAGCAGACCACACATCTCTTCAGTGATGACGAAGAGGACACCCTGCCCATTTGCCCAGACACACTCCAACGGCTCGTGGACAGCCTCCTCACCCCACCTCCAGGAGCAGGGCAGCCCAGCTGCATCGCGGTGAGCCCACACCCTGCACAGACAACACAGCAGGAAGCACACACACACCACGGCTGCCTCCCAGGACCCCCACGACCAACACATGGATTTCAAATGCCGTGTGTTAGGGTGCCAGGAGAAGATGGCAGATCAGCTGCGGCTGGGTTTCGAGCTCATGGCAGCCAAACTCGATGCCATACGTGGGTGCCTGAGTCCCATCAGGGAGCACCTACAGTCCCTAACGGATACCCACTGTCCGCACCATGCCCATCAACAATCCTTGGCTGACATCGCTGGTTCCATTACTCGGATACAAGAACTTCCTAGGCAGACAGGCTCCAGCGATGACAGCACAGAGTTGGCACAGATGCGGCGGACAATGGAGACCATGGAGCTGATGCAGGCTGGAAGTATGGCTGCCACTGCTGAACACCAGCGAGATGTAGCTGCGATCTACCATGCCTTGCAGATCCTCATCTTGCCACTGCTGCCACTGAGCCTGTTCCAGATTACTGCTGCAGGAACCTCGACACACACATCTCCGACCCCTGATGTGTCAGTGGCACACAGTGTTGCAGCCCCATCACCTTCGCACCCTGATGTGTCAGTGGCACACAGTGATGCAGCCATTACACTGCCACACACACCGGACACACCCGACACAGAAGAAGTATCAGAGGAGTCAATCAATCAATCAATCATGTCACTTATAAAGCGCACTACATACCCGCGAGGGTCTCAAGGCGCTGGGGGAAGAGGGGGGTGGTGCTGCTACTGATCGAAGAGCCAGGTCTTGAGGAGTCTTCTGAAGGCCAGTAGGTCTTGGGTCTGTCGGAGGTTGGTGGGGAGGGTGTTCCAGGTCTTGGCGGCGAGGTGGGAGAAGGATCTGCCGCCGGCGGTCGTTTTCCGGATGCGGGGGACTGTGGCGAGGGCGAGGCTGGTCGAGCGGAGCTGGCGGGTGGGGGTGTAGAAGCTGAGTCGTCTGTTGAGGTAGGCTGGTCCGGAGTTGTGGAGTGCTTTGTGTGCGGGGGTGAGGAGCTTGAAGGTTATCCTCTTGTTGACAGGGAGCCAGTGCAGGTCTCTCAGGTGGGGTGTGATGTGGCTGCGTCGGGGGATGTCGAGGATAAGACGTGCAGAGGCGTTCTGGATGCGTTGCAGCCGTCTCAGGAGCTTAGCCGTCGTTCCTGCATAGAGGGCGTTTCCGTAGTCCAGCCTGCTGGTGACGAGGGCCTGGGTGACTGTTTTTCTTGTTTCGGTGGGGATCCACTTGAAGATCCTGCGGAGCATTCGGAGGATGTTGAAGCAGGATGAGGAAACGGCGTTGACCTGCTTAGTCATGGAGAGGGTGGGGTCGAGGATGACCCCTAGGTTGCGTACGTGGTCGGTGGGTGGCGGGGCTGTTCCCAGTGATGTTGGCCACCAGGAGTCGTCCCAGGCTGAAGGGTTGGAACCAAGGATGAGGACCTCCGTCTTGTCCGAGTTCAGCTTCAGGCGGCTGGTCCTCATCCATTCGGCGACGGCCTACATTCCTTCGTGGAGGTGGGCTTTGGCGGTGTGAGGGTCTTTGGTGAGGAGAGGATCAGCTGGGTGTCGTCGGCGTAGGAGATGATGTTGAGGTTGTGCTGTCGGGCGACGTGGGCGAGGGGTGCCATGTAGATGTTGAACAGCGTTGGGCTGAGGGAGGAGCCTTGGGGTACGCCGCAGATGATCTTGGTGGCCTTGGATCGGAAGGGGGCGAGGCGGACGCTTTGTGTTCTGCCGGAAAGGAAGGATGTGGTCCAGTCCAGGGCCTTCTCTTGGATCCCGGCGTCGTGAAGGCGTGTTCGTAGTGTGTGGTGGCAGACCGTGTCGAAGGCGGCTGATAGGTCCAGGAGGATGAGGGCTGCTGTTTCTCCGTTGTCTAGCAGGGTCCTGATGTCATCGGTGGCGGCGATGAGGGCGGTTTCGGTGCTGTGGTTGCTGCGGAAGCCGGACTGGGAAGGGTCCAGGATGTTGTTCTCCTCGAGGTAGCGGGTCAGTTGTCTGTTGACGATTTTCTCGGTGACCTTCGCGGGGAACGGGAGCAGAGAGATGGGTCGGAAGTTCTTGAGGTCCTTGGGGTCTGCCTTGGGTTTCTTGAGTAAGGCGGTGATCTCGGCGTGCTTCCAGCTTTCCGGGAAGGTTGCTGTCTCGAAGGAGATGTTGATTATTTTCCGGAGATGGGGCGCAATGGCTGTACTGGCTTTGTTGAAGATGTGGTGAGGGCACGGGTCTAGCGGTGAACCGGAGTGGATGGTGTTCATGATCTCGCTGGTGTTCTCGTCGTTGATGTTGGTCCAGGAGAGCAGGCGGTTGGTGGTTGTGGGGGCAGTGGTCTCGGTGGTTGCCGGGGCGGTCGTGGTGTTGAAGCTGTCGTGGATGTCGGCGATTTTGCGGTGGAAGGAGGTGGCCAGTGAGTCGCACAGGTCTTGCGACGGCTGGATGTCATTGGTGTTGGAGCTGGGGTTGGAGAGTTCCTTCACGATGTTGAAGAGCTCTTTGCTGTTGTGTGCGTTGTTGTCTAGGCTGTCTTTGAGTGAGGCCCTTTTGGCGGATCTGATGAGGTGATGGTGATTGCGGGTGGCGCTCTTGTGGGCGGCGTAAGGAGTAAGATGTGGATGGTAATTACTGTGTGAGGAAGGAGACAGTAGCATCCATCCCCTCCTTATGGCTTGACCTGCCTGGCTCTGCCCCATGCATCATGTCCTGGGACAACACCTTCCACTGACCCCCGGAACACTCTGCGACATTCACCCGGACCCCGACACGGACACTGCCACATCTCCACTGCTTGACAATTACACAGCAATTCTGCTGCGGACTGCACTCCCCCTCTTCCAAATCACTTTTCAATCCCCAAAGGACTCTGGTTGGCCCACCACTGGGCTTCCATGTTATGTGGGCTTGGATGGCCATGTACAGCTCCCTCTCCGTCATTCACCAGAATGTGAATAAAACATTCGAAATCATGCAGATGTGTCATGACTATGTTCACTCACGTATGGAAGTATGGCTGGATGTAGGGACAATGATTGCACAAGAAGGTACACCCTGGTAAATGACATCAATGCGCATGTTCATCCCCGAGACACATGGCCAATTGGATGACTGTGAAGGTGGGTACTAGCTGTGTCCCCATTGCACATTAGCAACAATCTCACAACCCCCCAACGTAGGCACAAGTCCATGTATTGAATAGGGCTGTGTGTAGGAATGACCAAATCGGTAGCAGGCCAGAAGTGGTGTCCTACATCACATGTGACGACAGAACTTCACGTCGCATACCTACTCACACACATCTGTGTGGACACAATCTGTAATGATTCATAACATTGCTCAACATGGTCAGAGGTTGGACACCATACTCACATTGCTGAAGACACATAGGAGGACAGGTCTACCAGCAACTATCCCAAAACAATGTCTGGCTCACAGAGGTGGAGCTGTCAGAAGAGACCCACCGCCATTGTACATGCGTCAGTCAGTTCCTCCCTGTGTAGGGACGATGCTCATTGTGGCACACGAGTGGTCAATCTAATCAACACTCATCACAGTTAGACACCAGTGGTGTTGCCTAGTCTTTATTGGCATGTGCGTGTCAGTACGGACAAGGCAACGGCCACAACAGGCAGGGACATGCTTAAGACACTTACACGCAGCATGGGAACATGTCGAGGTGCAGGGAATGGGAGGCAAAAATGAACACCAATCATCACGGATGGCAACGGTCTCAGCCCACCTTGCCTTGCTGGACGAGTCATGTGTTGTTTGGCGTCTGCCCATTGCCCCGTGTGAGGGGGCACGACTCACAGCCCATGGGGTCTGCATTGTGCTCTGCCACCCGACTGCACCGACTGTCTGCTCTGCATGACAGTGATCAGGTGAAAGGGTCCGACAAGTTCACATGTTGTGCTACATTGTCATGTGTGTACTCTCCCCCCAGCAGTGTGTCCGACTTGGTAACGCTGCCAAACGACGCTGTGCTGCTCCGACCATGGAACTGCATCACCCCACAGGTGTGTGTACACACGCGTAGTTCCACGCACATGCATTCAGAGTCCAGACGAAGGCAGACATGTCCTCTGTTATGGTGGGATATGTGAGCATTCCCCACGATGCTACAAGGTGTTGGGACCAGTGCTGTGGGTGACAATCCGATGTGGCTGCAGGGACGTAGTTACTTGTCCATGAATGCCAGCGCAGCTTCATGGGCAATGTGTTCCAATAGTATGTTGTTGTCGGGTTCAAGGAACACCAGGGTCAGCCAATCCATTAACTGGTCCGGGCAGATGTGTTCAGTCCACGCCGTTTCCCCAATCCGCAACACAGCCCAATAGGGGAGCGCCTGGATGTGGTCACTGCACACGAGGAGTTGTGCAATCTCCCATGCGCAACTGCCAGCACATACGCCAAGGATCAGTGCATCCCATGCATGGCTATCCAGGTGACACTCCTGTTCGTGGGCCAACAGGGGGCGCACTGTCAGGTCATAATCCAATTAAGCTACCGTTGCGTTGGATAGGCAGACCTCCATGGGCCACTCGAATACGCATGATCGACAGTGGAACCAGGGCTGGACGCAGGTGACGTAGGCAAGACGGAAACTCGGATGAAAACTGATTCGCAACACTGCCATTGGCAGGTATCCCAACAGATGCAGCATTCATGCACAGTACAGTTCCACGTGACAGGGGTAGTGCATGTGCCCGGGAATGCCGGCCATTGCGTTTGTTGGTCTCGTGGCACCGGCACTCGTCTGACCGGCGGGTGTTCGGTGGACGATATGCCACAGCTCTGGGCAATGAGTCGTATGTGTGTGCAACGTTTGGACGTATGGGTCGTTCTTGACAATGTGTCAAGGGCATCCCTTGCAGGTGTAGGTCGTGCAGGGACAAGTGTGTGTGGGGTGTGGGCACGTTGGTGTTTCATTAGCGCAGTTCGTGGTGTGGAGTCGTCGGAGGCTGGTATGGTATCTCACGCAGGGTGTGCCAGCCGCATTCAGGACCAAGGTCGGGGTTTGGTTGGCCTTCGGCCTTGTGTGTTGAGAGAAAGGAGCTTTCATTCCTGATTTTCGTCTGACTACTGCTTGCATGTCTTAATTGTGATGTGGACTTCGCGCTGACTTTGATGCCAGGCCTGTGATTTGGGGTGCGCAGATTTTGAGACACACGCAGCTGTTGGCATGTTTGCATGAGCCAAGGGCCCGATTGGCCTTGCGCTCCTTGTTCAGTCTCTCTCTTTCTCTCTGTTTCTTTCTCTCTCTCTCTCTTTCTCTCTCCCTGTCCTTTGATGGGTGCCTGACACACCTTCTTATCTTGGATATTGTCTTGCAGGCTGTGAGTCACAGATTGTCCAGGGATGCCCCGCCATGACTCCTCAGAATAGTTGTTTGGTGACGAATTAGTATGTGACATATTGTTTGGTCTTTCAATGGTGTATGTATGAATCAGGATTTCAGTGCTCACATGTATGTTGATTGTTGCAATTGTGCGACATCAGGCGGGTGCTTGTGTTCATGTTTCCGTGCAGTTGATGTGCTGTGTCTTGGTCCGGGGGAGGTGGGGGGTGCGGGGGGGGTGGTAAGGGGTGTGGTCCTGGGGGTGGTGGCGGTGGGTGTTGTGGCCCTCTTGGGTGGCCGGCACGCATGTTCAGTGGCTCCATGGCATCTGTTGTTCCTTCAGGTGTGGCTCGGGGCTGGGCTCTCTTTTGTGGTGCAGGTTGTCGTCCGACTTTACACCAGGTCAGAGCAGGTGTTAGATTCCTGCTGCTAACGCGCCTTATCGCCTGTTTTGTGGTCTTATTGCTGATCGGGCTGGTCGTTGAGAATGTTGAGGTGTGGTGTTGTTGCGGATTTTTGCTCGGGAACGCCTACTCTGCATCTCATTAGCGATAGTTGAGGGGGTCATCTGTGGCAATGTTTTTTGCGGCTGCTATCGCGGGTTAAATGGTGTTATGAGCTGTTAACACCAGCTTGTGAATGGTGCGATAAATTTATCGCCACTTTGGCTGCGATGAAGTGCCGCTATGTGTCCTTGAGAATATGCTCCAGGATTTCTTAAAGATGCAACAAAAATACTGGGACTTTGTCAAAACTATCCACTAGGCAATATTTGTAGTGTATTTTAGTGTGCATGCCTTTTAAGTACAACCATTAGCAATGTAAACTTCGTTCCCCGACTCCTTTTCATAACACTTTTCCGTGAGGGTACAGCTTAGCTTTACGAAAGCAGTCTTTTCAGCAAAGGGGCTGTACTCACACCTTCCATTTTGTTGTAGCCCAAGATGTTGCTTCACTGTGGGCTTTTCTTTCTGGTCAACACACACAAAGTCGTCTGCCTATTACCATAACTGCCCATACAAAAAGTCTGAACTGTTGGCTTTGGCAATGTTTTTTTCATTTTGTGAGAATTGATACAAAAGGGCACAATGCTCCGTCTATGGAGCAAAGAGATATTACAGCTATAAGAAACTCTAGCAAATACCTAGCCACAGTCAAACATTATTCATGTGCTGAATGAATGAATGAATGAATGAATGAGAGGCATTTCTATAGCGCACAGCTACTCACAAGAGTGTCCCGGCGCATCTGAGGCTCTTGGATAAGACCTCCCTTACCGACTACCAATGCAGAAAAGAGAAGGAAAAAGAGGACAGCAGAAAGCGAGGGCTGATAAGCTCACACTATTGATTAAAAAGCAGAGTTTTGAGACGCTTCTTGAAAGTACCTAAATCTGACACCGCTCTCAATGAGGCGGGCAGCGCATTCCAGGCCTGAGCAACCAGGAACCCAAACGAAGAGCCCCCCGCCCAGATGCGGGAAACTCTAGCGACCATAGCTAAATTCATCGAAGAAGATCTCAAATCCCTCGAAGGAACGTAGTGTGCAATACTTCTGCAAAGGTACTTAGCCCCCATCCCATGCAACGCTTTAAAGAATAGGACCAAAGCTTTCAATCTGATTCTATTCTGTATCGGGAGCCAGTGGAGCGCTCGGAGATGGTGGGATATATGAGTCCTAGCCTTCAGCCTAAGGATGGCTCTGGCGGCGGAATTCTGTGCAACCTGCAGACGCTTGAGGAGATATTCTGGAAGGCCGAGGTAGAGTACATTCACATAGTCCAGTCTTGACGTAATAAATGCCTGGACCACAAATCTCCTGTAGTCCAAAGTCAGGAGTGGAAGGAACTTCCTCAGCATCCTCAGGAGGCCAAAGCACGTTACCACCACCGATTGAACCTTGGCCTTCATCGATAGATTATCATCTATCAAGACACCCAGATTCTTCACCTTTTGTTGTGCAGCATGCGGTGGCGACATATCATCAGGCCACCATTGTCTCCAATCATCTGGTGGTTGAGTGCCAAAAAAAAGATGATTTCAGATTTTTCAGGGTTGCACTTAAGCTGGTTCGAGCTTAACCATGCAAACACTTTAGAGAGGCAGATTTTAATTTTGGATCCATCGAAGCTTTTCCCTTTGTCACAGGAGAAAAGGAGCTGAGTATCGTCAACGTAAGAGATGATTTTCGCTCCATATGTCTCTGCTAGGACAGCTAAGGGAGACATATAAAGGTTGAATAAAGTGGGGCTCAAAATGGAGCATTGAGGGACTCCCACCTCCTTTCCCGGAATTCCAGCTGCAAAAGGAGGAAGCCAGACCTCCTGGTCCCTATCTTTCAAATAGGAGGCAAGCCACTATAAAACTGTGCCTTCAATACCGAGGGCCTGGATCCTCTCCAAAAGTTTATCATGGGGCACGGTATCGAAGGCCGCTGATAGGTCTAATAAAATCAGAATGGTTTTCCCACCCCCATCCAAGCTCTCCCTAATGTGCTCGGAGACTTCTAATAGAGCAGACTCTGTGCTATAGTTAGCTCTAAACCCGGACTGGCTACTGTGGAGAAGGCTGTTGATTTCCACATAGTCAGTAATCACCGAGTTAACATATTTCTCCAGCACCTTAGAGAAGGCGGGGAGAAGGGAAATGGGCCTGTAGCTTTCTGGAATTTTTGGGTCAGCGGACGGGTATTTTAAGCAGTGGCAAAATTTTGCCTGCTTCCATCCAGATGGCATGTGTCCAGATTCTAATGAGGTGTTGCACGTTTCATTTACCACCGGGTTAATTGCCTGTGCAATAGACACTAGCAATTTTGCTGGACAAGGGTCAGAGGGAGAGCCTGACTTCAGGCTTTTGATGCTAGCTAGGGAGGTTTCCTTTTTTTTTTTTTAAATAAAATATGCAATACAAAACAAGGGTGAAATAATTCAGTACAGCGTCCCCCCTCCACCCCCCATCCTCCAAACTAGAACAATAAACATTTACCACAGCGGGGAGATCACATTACATTTAAACAGTGATCACCATTTTAAACCCGCATTTGCATCTAGAAAATAGAGTTTTTCGGACATGATACTAGTTGTTTGAAAGAAAAACACACATTATTTAAAGTGCCTGTGCAAAAATTGTGGGACCGTAAGCATAATAAAAAGAAAAAGAATCCATTAGTGATAAAGTGAGCAGCGCCTCTGTGCAAAAATCGCAAACATACATGATTGATATATATCAGTTGTCTGTAAAGATTGAACTGCTGACAATTTATAAATGCAGCCATGCAATAAGTTGGTCAGAAAAAAAATGCTAGGAGTTCGTCTGATTAAGCCACCTGGATAAAGGTTCCCAGATGACTAGCCCCTTCTTTTTGGCCCGAATACCTTTTTTGGCGTAGATAGCCTTCTCAAGGTTACAGGTTGCTACAAGTCGGGCCAACCACTGGGAAAATAAAGGGGGATTTAGATCTATCCAAGCAGATGTTATACAGAGCCTGAGAATAGTCATAGCAACAAAAATTAGCGCCCTACCGCTATTCCTATCAATCGTATCTTGTATACCCAGCAAGATGGTCATAGGGGTTAGCTGAATATCGCGTAATAGGACTACCTTTAGAAAGTTCTGAATCTTATCAAGCAGTGGCCCAAGTTCCTTACGGGTGGCAAACATAAGGACAGAGTCTGCACTAAATTCGGCACATCTAGGGCAGTACGTGCCTTTACCTGTCCCCCATTTCGCAATTCTACTGGGTGTGATGTATAGAAAAAAGCCGGTTTTATAAAACTGTGCCTGCAATTTGGCAGAAAGCAAGTCACTCTGAGCAGATCGCAGGGCAAGATGAAAAACATTATTGGAAATATCCAATTTTTGTTGCCATTTGCTTGCAATTTTAGCCATGTCATCAGGCATTTGGCTATTCAATATAGAATAGATATACCCAATACGAGGCGGGATAGGTTCATTTAGCTTATCAATGAGATCATTTTGCACAAACCCCGTGGGCCCACCAGCCTTGCGTGCCAAGAAGTCCCTAATGGCGAGATATTTAAAAGCCTCATTATGGCTCAGGTTGAATTGGGTCTTAAAATCGTTAAAGGGCCGGATTCCTTCGGCAGAGTACAAGGCTCCCAGTTTTAGTATGCTCCGCAATGTACCAGTTTTGAAGATATGATCTCCCAAAATGGCAGGCAAGTTAGCATTATTATTGATAGGGGTGTAATGGTTCAATCTACCTAAACCTAGAAGCTTGCGCACATCGGTGAAGACCCTAAAGGTGCACAACAGGGTCTTAAATCTGACCCGCTTGTAATATCCAAATTCAACCCGTCGCCACAGGCAGCCCCAAGCCTTGGCCCCAAGTAATAGTTCAAAAGGGGACAGGGGTCCTGTCGTTGGAATAGATGGTTGTTCATGCAGCAATATGGTACAATTCTGCAGGACAGTGGCCCGATAGTATAACCTTAAATTTGGGAGCGCCCAACCCCCTCTTTCACGAGGAAGGGATAAAAGCTTAAAAGATCTCCTTGGCTGAGAGTATGCCCAGACAAATTGAGAAAAAAGCTGTTCGAATCTCTGAAGCATTACCTTAGTAAATTCAAGGGGGATAGCTCTAAAATAATAAAGAAGTTTTGGGTAAAAAATCATCTTAAGAACATTACACCGACCCACTATGGTCAGATGTAAGTTATTAATCGGATTGAGTGCTCTCTTAGTTTCTACAGCCAACAGGATCAAATTTTCGCTAACAATTAGGTCAGTATCGGCCACGATGTTTACACCTAAGTATTTAGCCTTGTGGACAACCCTGCTATCTGTCCATTTGATTTCCTTATTTAGGATAATCTGCGTCTTACCTTTGTTAAGTGCGTACCCAGAAATCTTACCAAATCCTTGAGCCTCTTGTTCTATAGCTAAAATAGCTTTCTCAGGGGATCCGGAGTCACCAAGGCAAGGTCATCAGCAACGGCCATGATTTTAGTTTCTAGACCAAATCTACTTACAGCCAGGATTTCTTGATTGTTTTCGAGTTTTTTGATGAAAGGATCTATATATATGGCAAAGAGCAGCGGGGAGCAGGGACACCCCTGCCGCGTCCCACGTGAGATTTCAATCTGCTCCGTTAATTGCCCATTTATTGAGATCCTGGCTGTGGGGTTGAGATATAAGGCTTGAACAGCTAGCTTGAATAGCTTTAGGCCCAAAATATATCTTCCTCATGACGCACCAGAGAAATTGCCAGGAGACCCGATCAAATGCTTTTTCAGCATCAAGTAAAATTAGCGCAATCGGGTCCCCTGTAATCTGTGCAGCGTCGAATAAGCTGATGGTCCGCCGAATATGGTCTGTGGTGCCTTTTTTAGGAATGAACCCATGATGCCACTTGGAGACAAGATGTTCAATTTTGGTGGATAATCTGGACGCGAAAATTTTAGAGTAAACTTTAGAATCGCAGTTGATGAGTGTGATTGGCCGATAGGAACCCATTTCTAACGGTGATTTATCTTTCTTTGGAAAGATTATAATCTTGGCTGATGACCATAAAGCGGGTGGAAGGGCACCGATAAAAATAGAAACTACTAAAGTTGTAAAAAGATCTTTTTGCTGAGAAGAATTTTTTTTATAAAATTCCACCGGGATGCAGTCGGAACCAGCCGCTTTACCGTCTGGTAGATTTGCTAGAGCTGTAGCAATTTCTTCCCATGAAGGAGGATCTTCAAGTTGATCATGGTCTTCTGCGCTGAGTTGAGTTAGCGAGACTTCGTCTAGATAATTAGTGATCTCTGCCCCTCTAGAATCCAATAGACCCATGTCCTCTTCAGTATACAGGCCCTTATAAAACTCTCGAAAAGCCCCTCGAATTTTTATCGGGTCACTGGTAATCTCCCCAGTAGAAACCTGGATCGAGTGTATTTCGTTGGAGGTAACCTGCTGCCTAGTTCTAAAGGCTAACTGGTGGCCAATAAGCTCGCTACACTCGTATGTTTTTTCGCGAGCAGAGGCCCATTTTGCGGCAACCTTCTCTGCTAGTATCGACCCGATTTCGGCCTTAATGGCTACAACTTCCAGTTGTGTAGTTTCGATTCCAGCCCCCCTCTGGACTGCCCCAGTTAGTTTCTCTTCTGCCGTCGCCATTTTGTCCTGGAGCTTCAAGATCTGCGCCTTTTCTTGTTTATTTTTCCTTAAGGAGTACCGTAAGGTCTCCCCACGGATACACGCTTTCAGCGCGTCCCAAACGACCGTGGCTGGGGCAGACCCAATGTTTATCTCGAGGAACTCCTGAATCCAGCCTTTCATATAAGTCTGGTAGCCGATATCGTATAAAAGCGCTCTCTCGAAGCTCCAGGACAAAATTTCCCTGCAGAAGTCCAAACCTTTGATATTTAAGATGAGTGGATTATGGTCTGACAAAAATTGCGGGCGGTGTCAATAGAACAATCACGGATCAAAGATGATGAAGCCAGGAAATAATCTAGCCTTGCTAAGGCAAGGTGCCGGGCTGAGTAGTATGTAAAGCCTGTTTGATTTGGTTTTAAATTAGCCCACACATCGATTAGCCCATGAGTATGCATTAAATTTATTAAAGCTTGGTATACTTTTGGCTTCCGGCCTGTATAGTTCCACTGATTATTCACTCTCCAGTTGCTAGGTAAGTTAATATTAAGGTCCCCGCATATAACAACTGGGAGAGGCCAATGGGCTAATTCTCCTGAGATCCAGTTGATTACCCCAGGGTCGTCAGTATTGCTCCCATATATGGAACATAAAGTAAGAGAAAATTCGGTCGAAAGCCGGCATTCTGCTATGACCCATCTCCCAAGAGGGTCGGACTTCACACGGGTATATTTGAGTGAATGATTCAGTTGGACCATAATCCCTACGCCTCTCACCCGCACACCCTGGGATGTCCCCCAATTATTCTATACCCCAAAGAATTTAAAAGGTGTATCTGCGATCCTTCGATAAGTGTCTCCTGGAGGCAAACTACGTCAGCCCCAAGCAAGCGCAACCCTTGTGCCACCTTCTGTCTCTTTTGAGCATCGTTCAATCCGCAGATATTTACTGAAATAATTCTGAGATTATTTATATTATTCATATTCAAACATGATAAAGTACCAAAAAATAAACATCATAAGGGTTACATAAGAATTATACCCAACAATAGATCTGAAGTCCAACCAGTGCTACCATACACTTCCAGGTCCCAAAGAACATCATTATCCTGAATGCAATGACATGCAAAGATTTCTCTCTTTTTTTTTTTTTAAAACATTTTCGCACTTTGCGTTTTTTTCCTGAATTCAGCCTCAAAATAGCTAAAAATAACATGCTAGTAAACACCCAGGGGTCGATTCCGATGTCGGCCGGAAGCGCACCTAACAGTATTCGTCCGGAAAAAATACCAGCCGAACGCGTGTTTTCCGACCGACTCGAACACTCTACCGAACGAACAAGTACGATGCGCATAACAGCCCAGATTCCGAGCGAGCCGTACTTACCCATTCCAGCTCCTGTACCCCGCCCGAGCCGGATCCGTAAACGCTGAATCGAGTCGCACGGAACCAAATACACAGCACCTTCCGGCCGGACTAGTACGATGCGTCTTCCGTACGCGCCGAACTCGTCGCTACGTCCGGCACGTTTGAGCATCCGGGCGAGCCGTACATAAACTCCGTTTCGCGCCACAAGACGATCCACGGCTACGAGACGAACAAGCCTGCTACGAGTACGACTCGAAGACACGAGAAACCCGAACGAGACGATCCAAGCATGAATCCCATTGCGCAGGTCCTACCTATACTCTACATCTATTACCGGGACCGGCACGGACGCGTATGGCACAGACGGTAAGTCAAACACCAACAATACAAACAAACCACACGTACACGAAATATGTCACACACACATAGGGATGCACAAATAACGTACACCAGCAACAGCAGAACCATAGGGGTGGGATGGCCAACACCAATGCCATACACACCCATAGGGGGCTGGATGCCTGCCACTACTACCACCCCTACCCAGGGGTGCCTAGATGCCTGCCACTACTACCACCCCTACCCCGGGGGGCCTGGATGCCTACCACTACTACCATCCCCACTCATGGGGGGCTGGATGCCTACCACTACTACCATCCCCACCCTTAGGGGGATGGATGCCTGCCACTACTACCATACCCACCCTAAGGGGGATGGATGCCTGCCACTACCACCACCCCTACCCAGGGGGGCCTGGATGCCTGCCACTACTACCATACCCACCCTTAGGGAGATGGATGCCTGCCACTACTACCACCCCTACCCAGGGGGGCCTGGATGCCTGTCACTACTACCATCCCCACTCATGGGGGGCTGGATGCCTACCACTACTACCATCCCCACTCATGGGGGGCTAGATGCCTACCACTACTACCACCCCTACCCAGGGGGGCCTGGATGCCTGTCACTACTACCATCCCCACTCATGGGGGGCTGGATGCCTACCACTACTACCATCCCCACTCATGGGGGGCTGGATGTCTACCACTACTACCATCCCCACCCTTAGGGGGATGGATGCCTGCCACTACTACCATACCCACCCTAAGGGGGATGGATGCCTGCCACTACCACCACCCCTACCCAGGGGGCCTGGATGCCTGCCACTACTACCATACCCACCCTTAGGGGGATGGATGCCTGCCACTACTACCACCCCTACCCAGGGGGCCTGGATGCCTGTCACTACTACCATCCCCACTCATGGGGGGCTGGATGCCTACCACTACTACCATCCCCACTCATGGGGGGCTGGATGCCTACCACTACTACCATCCCTACCCAGGGGGGCCTGGATGCCTGTCACTACTACCATCCCCACTCATGGGGGGCTGGCTGCCTACCACCCCTACCCAGGGGGCCTGGATGCCTGTCACTACTACCATCCCCACTCATGGGGGCTGGATGCCTACCACTACTACCATCCCCACTCATGGGGGGCTGGATGCCTACCACTACTACCATCCCCACCCTTAGGGGGATGGATGCCTGCCACTACTACCATACCCACCCTAAGGGGGATGGATGCCTGCCACTACCACCACCCCTACCCAGGGGGCCTGGATGCCTGCCCCTACTACCATACCCACCCTTAGGGGATGGATGCCTGCCACTACTACCACCCCTACCCAGGGGGCCTGGATGCCTGTCACTACTACCATCCCCACTCATGGGGGGCTGGATGCCTACCACTACTACCATCCCCACTCATGGGGGGCTGGATGCCTACCACTACTACCACCCCTACCCAGGGGGGCCTGGATGCCTGTCACTACTACCATCCCCACTCATGGGTGGCTGGATGCCTACCACTACTACCACCCCTACCCAGGGGGGCCTGCATGCCTGTCACTACTACCATCCCCAGTCATGGGGGGCTGGATGCCTACCACTACTACCATCCCCACTCATGGGGGGCTGGATGCCTACCACTACTACCATCCCCACCCTTAGGGGGATGGATGCCTGCCACTACTACCATACCCACCCTAAGGGGGATGGATGCCTGCCACTACCACCACCCCTACCCAGGGGGCCTGGATGCCTGCCACTACTACCATACCCACCCTTAGGGGGATGGATGCCTGCCACTACTACCACCCCTACCCAGGGGGCCTGGATGCCTGTCACTACTACCATCCCCACTCATGGGGGCTGGATGCCTACCACTACTACCATCCCCACTCATGGGGGGCTGGATGCCTACCACTACTACCACCCCTACCCAGGGGGCCTGGATGCCTGTCACTACTACAATCCCCACTTATGGGGGGCTGGATGCCTACCACTACTACCATCCCCACTCATGGGGGGATGGATGCCTGCCACTACCACCACCCCTATCCAGGGGGGTCTGGATGCCTGTCACTACTACCATCCCCACCCTTAGGGGGATGGATGCCTGCCACTACTACCATACCCACCCTAAGGGGGATGGATGCCTGCCACTACCACCACCCCTATCCAGGGGGGGCTGGATGCATGCCACTACTACCATACCCACCCTTAGGGGGATGGATGCCTGTCACTACAACCACCCCTACTCATAGGACGGGTAATGCATGACATAACTAGCATACACTCACATAAGGACTGTCTGTAAATTACATCCCAGCCTCCAACACCATGACAAGCGTGTGTGGTCTGTGTCAAATGCATACAACACTGAACATGACATTGAACATACAATGTGACCCCCTAACACATGTGTCACACATAATTGTGTGTGTGGCCTACACAATGCAAGCAGACCATGACCACTGTGGCAATGTGGCCCAAAGCCCCATCACCACAGTGCCCATAAGGTAAGTGTGTGCTCCATAGCTGAAGCACATTTTGAACAGTGTGGCAATGGGGCCCAAAGCCCCATCACCATAGTGCCCAAAGGGAAGTGTGTGCTCCATAGCTGAAGCACATTTTGAACAGTGTGGCAATGGGGCCCAAAGCCCCATCACCACAGTGCCCAAAGGTAAGTGTGTGCTCCATAGCTGAAGCACATTTTGAACAGTGTGGCAATGGGGCCCAAAGCCCCATCACCACAGTGCCCAAAGGGAAGTGTGTGCTCCATAGCTGAAGCACATTTTGAACAGTGTGGCAATGGGGCCCAAAGCCCCATCACCACAGTGCCCAAAAGGGAAGTGTAGTCCTGGTGAAAGCTGCAAAAACATAACTGCAGGGATTATTCCTGGCCACACAACACCAAACACTACAGTGGCATTGTAGTGCTTGTGTCCCATAGCAACATAGATTGTGTGAGGCAAGCAGTGCAGTGCCCATGACACATCGTTCTGGCCATGTGCACACAAACATCAGCCATGGGGGCCCACATTGTCTACATTCACAAATAACACAATGACAGAAGTGACCATCATAATGCAGACCCACATATCAGCACCAATGGACACACAAATGTAGATATCCTGTGGAGACTGTAGATGTCAGGTGAACAAATACCATACCATGGCAGCAATGGGACATACTAACCATGATCAATGTGCTGACTGATTACCTAGCAGTCCCAGGGCCAGCAGGGGAAAGCCAACAAACAACATACAGCCAATGGCAAACTAAAGATATGCCAATGCAGTGGTGCAAAAGCACAAACACAAACAGGCAGACTCACACTGCATATCATACACAACAGGTGAGGGGGTTGTGTGCCAGTGTCCCCAGGCAAACACACAACCCATGAGGAGGCCAGATTCACTGATACACAGATGTCAACACAGTCACAAACAAAAGTAACTCATGGATTGGATTCCCCTATGTGGGCAAACAGGCATTGTGAGATGAGAGTGAGCCCAAATTACACATGTCACACAAGCTTGTAGGAACAGCAACACACACAGCAAGAGACCGAACCACCACAGCACTCCCCCAGGGACCCCACATTGTGGTGACACTAGCCTGCATGACAATCACACTGTGATGACAAAGGTAGATGTCATCCACACTGTGAACCACAGCCATGTGTCCTGAGCAACAAACTACCATCACACCTATACAAGCACAAAGCACTCAGCACGGCCTGCCAGCCAAGGAAAATATGGAGGTAGTGCCCCAGCCGTGCAACAACTCACATTTGCACACACTCAACGCCACACACCTTGAACTCCACCAATGTGCAGCGGTGAAGCTCACATGGACTGCTGACATTGCACATGCACCCATGACAATCCCAGGGGTGGTGGGGGAAATAAGGTGCAGAAACCCATCACACATGGCCAGTCAACAATACTTGTGAATGTCTGACACACTGCACAGTATGCCGTACATGGGCATGACGTGAAATCCACCCCAAACAATGGGATCCTGGCCATAGTCACACACCAATGAAGAAGCCAAGCTGACCCACAAAGGACACACGTAGACAACTTCCAACATTGCAGCTCTGACCCTGAGGAGTGGCAGCAGTCACACACACAACGTGTCACAATCACTGAAAGCATCCACAAACAGAAAATCACATTACTCGTGTAACCAACAAGTGCCAAGAGGAATCCTGACTGTGTCCCATCTGCGTTTGCCCACATCCCCAGCCCTGACAACAAAGACAACTAGGGATGACAACCTCATGAACATTAGTTTGCCATGCACCCACATCCCGGAGTAACCAGGTCCAAGATGCTGGATGAACACAGAACAACTCAGCAAGCATCACAAACAGGAACATCCGTAGGGACACAGCCTGTGTAGGAAAAGGAGAAGGGAACACGCACAGACATGCCTACACAACACACAACATGGGCACAGCCTATATCACGGAATCACGCAGTGCCATGAGGGCACTCCACTCCTGTGGAAGGTCAGCTGTGCCAAACCTTGTCTGTGCATGACTCAAACATGTCAGCAGAACACTCGGTCAGTGAGTCAACAACTACAACACACTGAAGGCTCTGCTCATATCAGCCTGGGCACGGGAGTGTCACGTCAGTCATCTGCATACACCCAATACACGTGTCAAGCAACTTGCACTGTGTACACAGATGAGTCCTCCAAATTTGATGTGCTAAACTGCATGTCCATTGGAGACGGGCACACAGTCAGGGTACTAGGAACATTGGACAGTGGTAAGCCCACCAGATGTGCATCAGTGTAGGACAAAGATGGTAATCTACAAATGCTAAACGTACATCCCTGTGTCAAGTGCTGAACATTACACCCTCAGACTGCAGCAAAGGATGCTATAGATCCAGACTAGATTAGGACACATATCCCATGGACCACATGGAGCCCATCACAGCAAAACCTCATTTACCTGATCTGAACACTATTACAACAGCAAATGCATGATTCTACACATCTACATCATGTACCTCCAAAGATTAACCACAAGTAAACAAAAATAGGCTTTATTCAGCAAGTGTGCAACTCAAATCAAAAGTCCAAAATAAACTAAGGCCAATGGCCAGTCCAAATATACAGTCCCAACAGGGTGATGTGTGACAACTTGTCAACAATTGCTTGCCTGCACAGGTACGGACAGGGGACATCCCCCTTGGAGGGGCATACGAGGGGCAGGCCAGGCACCGCAGGGACAGGATCAGGGGATGCCAGAAGGAGGCAGTGAAGGGGTGGTGGGTGCAGGAGTGTCACCGGCAACTGCAGTGGAGGTGTCTGACTCAGGGGGGGCTGGCACCACCGCAGGGCTCAAGTCAGATGGAGTTGGTGCTGCAACCACTGCAGAGGGCTGGTCAGATGGAGTGGACTGGGTCCCCAATGCAGTGCCCGAGTCAGATGGGGTGGTTGTGGACTCCACCGCAGTGCATGTCTCCAAGGTAGTGGAAGGGGGGCAGAAGAGCTGGGCAGGACAGAGGGGGGACACGGTCTCCACACCAGTGGCACAAACAGGCAGAGCGTCTGGTTTGGGGGTGGAAGAGCAAGTGGCAGGGGGAGGGCCTAAGCAGTTTGGGGATGCGGTATTGGTGTGTGGGGGAACCTGGGGCAGGGTGTGGCGGTGGAACCTGTGGAGTGGTGGCCTGGGGGATGGAGGTGAGAGACTGGGTGGTTGACTTGCAGGGTGGTGGCGGGGTCTTGCTCTTCCGGGACCGGGGGACTTGCGGGTGGGGGGCTCACTCTGCCTGCGCCTGGGGGAGGGTGTCCGGGGGCGAGGGGCACTCCCCTCTGTGTGGGTGGACTTCCTCTTCCCCCGGTATGCTGGATCAGCAGGATTGGAGGGGAAGAGGCCGAGGTCACACAGGAAGATCTGCTGTGTAGGTGTGTTAGCAGGCGAGGCAAGGGAAGGGGTCTTGGAGGGAGAGGATTTGGAGGACTGCGGAGTTAATGTGGATGCCTGTGTGTGTGTGTGTTCCCCGTCCCCTGTGTCTGTGGTATCAGTCCCCTGAGGATGCGTGTGTGCACGTCTTTCCTTTCTCTTGGGTGTGTCTGTGCTGCTCGTGTCTGTGTGTTTGGGTGACTGTGCAGGTGTGCATGTGATTTGGACAGGTAGGGGGCAGGAAGTGTGGATGGGGCAGAGGTGGGAGGGGTGAGGGACTGTTGGAGGAGGGACACTGCTGCCGTCAGGAGGAGTCCATGGACCTATTGCTCCTCTGTAGGGCAGACATACCCGTCGAGATGCCCTCCATGAACGACACCAGCTGTGTCAACAGAGTGGTGTGTGCATGGAGGACACTCAGCATTGCTGTCTGCCCTACATGGAGCTGTCGAAGGAGGTACACAGACTCCTCACTCAGGGCAGCAGGGGACACAGGGGCAGGGGCTGCGGTGCCTGGCACGAAGGAAACACGCTCCCAAGTACAGGAGCCTCCACGGACCTCAGGAATGGGAGCCAATGGGAGGGCGGTGGTGGTGGTGGTGGTGGTGGTGGCGGGCCAGACAGACTAGCTGGCCTTTGGTGGCTGCTGAGACCCGCCTCCACAAGGGAGTCATCCTCCGAGCTGCTGTGGTCCTCAGCTGAGGTGGATGGTGCTGAGGACTCCTCGGTGTGGCTTCCCTCGCCCTCCGTGCCACTGGGTCCCTCTGACCACTCGTCCGATGCTGACCCAGTCTGGCTCCGCTGCTCCTCCTGGTCCATGGAGCTGTCCCCTCCTGTGGCCGTGGATGTATCTGCAAACAATTAGGGAAACAGACAAACATCAGTCACCTGCACTGACCGCACACACCACAGTAAGTACAGCACATTACAGAGCAAGCCCTGGCATCCTTAGTTGAACATTGCCTAAAGTCCTCACACAGATTCGGGGAAGCCAATTGTCAGTCTGATGGTCAACCATGGGACTCACACCCCTCCTGCCCTTGCACCCATCTGTCCAGTGCCTGTCTGATGGTAAGACCCCAGTGTGGACACATGCACCACCTACACAGTTGTTGGACATTGCAGGGAACACAGTAAAGTATGTGAACATGCACACATCACATCTCCTGCCACTGAGTCAGTGCAGGTGTCCGGATAAAGGGATGGCCAGAGTCTAAATAGAAATGCATGTGATGCATACCAGCACCAGACACCATGATGCACCCATGTCCGGATAGTCAATGCCACAATGGGGTGCATGTTGCACATGTCACTCCCCTGCAGGATCAGTCTCAGGAAGTTGAATGCCATGACACAGGAATGCGTGCAAAGTCATACATTACTGTCTCAAGTCACATGGCCATGGCAGCCAGCCAACAACAGTCTGCACTGTGTCACAATCCGAGGGCATGGGGAATGCAAGTTATGTGACTGACAAGTGCACATGTCCATCCCCCAAATACCACATCATCTGTACTACTATTTGTCCACGTCATACCAACTGGACATATGGGGGACATGAAACACAACTCTCTGAACATGAGCACCTCACAGTGTGCTGTGAATGACAATACAGCTGACTGAAAGTCACAGTCGCAAACACCTGTGTGCACAGTCAAGTGATCAGACACCTATAAGTCACAGAAGTATCGTCTATCATGGTCACATCTCAGATGGCATGCTGAGCCCTAACCGATAAACATACCAGTAGTCCTGACAACGAAGACACAGCACAATGAGACAGAGGCAGACACCTGAGGGTACATTACACTGATCACAACATGCCAGATGATACACGGGAGTGGGAGTACAGAGTGCATTGCATGCCCTGGAGTAGGCATGACTGTCCAGCTCCACCTGTAAGAGGGATGAGTCCTGGACAGTAGGCAGGTGGCTAAGCATGTTTGACACACTGGATACACATACTCCTGAGGCCCAAACATTGTTCCCACCAGCAGCATGGGTGTGTGCCAAATTCCCCAGGGACATGTGGTGAGTCAGAGCAGCAAGCGGACCACATATCAAAGTTACACCCAGATTACATGTCAGAACTTAGGCATTGTGTAAGCAATTGACCCACCCATGAATCGCACAACATAGTCACGGGAACAAATGCTGTCCCGGAGCTTGAGCAAAGCTAAATGCAATGACACAGTCCCCAAATGACACAATTTCCTGACTATAAGGGCCACACATATGCGTATCAGAGGAGAAGTGGGCATGTCACAAATGAGGGACATGGGTCCTGGACCACATGACTGATGTACTGTGGAAGTTTAACCAGGCCAGAGGAGGGCACATAGCATGTCAGACAAAGTGCACAGTGCAGTCATGGACTCACCCCTCCTTGCTGCTGTCTGTCCTTCAGCTGCCCATCCAGGTCAGGGAAGACCACCGCCAGGATCCGGAGCATGTGGGGGGTCAGGGTCCGGTGTCCGCCCCTTCTGCGAGGAGGCGACAGCTTCAGCTGGACCCTTGCGATCCTCCGGGTCCAGCCACAAAGGTCCTGCCACCTCTTCTGGCAGTTGCAGATCCTGCGCCTGTAGACCCCCACGGATCTTACTTTCCGGGAGATGGTCAGCCAGATTTCCTGCTTCTGGTGGGCATCAACCTGTGAGGATGACAAAGTGAAAAGGCCATTACTACACATGCAACATATACGTGCATCACACAGTTGGATATACATGTCTCAATCACAGGGGCATATGATGTACACAGGCCGTGCAACAATGGCTATGAACAGTTTGCCAGCAGTCACTACATGGTATCATTGCATGGGAAGTAAACCTAGTTGGAATGCACTGTTACTGCACTGTACCAGTTCAATGCATGTGACTACACACTTTGGGGTGTGACAACTACTCAGTGGGCATGCTAGTCAGTGGTGTGCACACTGAAAGCCCTGCTAGTCAGACAACATGCACAATTAGTGAGGCAGTGGACAGCACACTCACCTGCTCCCCTGGTTTCCCATACAGCTTGCTGTACTGTGGAAGGAGGCTGTCCAGCAGGGCCTGGTTCTCCTCAAGGCTGAAGGCTGGGGCTCTCTCCACAGTACGTGCCATTGCAGGAGCCAGAGGATGCATAAACAGCAGCAGTGTTGGTGGCAGATGTCGTCCTGGAGCATGTAGTGCAGGCAAGTGAGCTCTCAGGGGAACAGCCAGCATTATATGTGTGCTGCAGAGGCAGATACTGTCCCATGTGTCCAAAGTGATAGGTCCAAGTCGTTAGCATCTTCTGAATTTGACCAATCCATGGAATAGCAGCACTAATACACGCCCACAGCATCCTTCAAATCTTCAACTTCATGACACCCATGATTTTGCAACATTGTTGTGGCTGGCCAACTGAATTCACTGCATCAGACTCGTTGGAGCTTCGAAAACGCGTCCGTTGCCATGCCAGGCCCCAGCCAATGTGTGCGCACCGTTCTGTCCATTGCTGTACAACGTGTACCAGGCATACAACGCGTACCCGCTCACATACAATGCAATGGGCCGGCCGGGCACACCGATCGGTCCATTGCCCTACAACGCGTACCCGCTCACATACAATGCAATGGGCTGGCCGGGCACACCGATCGGTCCATTGCTGTACAACGCGTACCAGGCATACAACGCGTACCCGCTCACATACAATGCAATGGGCCGGCCGGGCACACCGATTGGTCCATTGCTGTACAATGCGTACCAGGCATACAACGCGTACCCGCTCACATACAATGCAATGGGCCGGCCGGGCACACCGATCGGTCCATTGCCCTACAACGCGTACCCGCTCACATACAATGCAATGGGCTGGCCGGGCACACCGATCGGTCCATTGCTGTACAATGCGTACCAAGCATACAACGCGTACCCGCTCACATACAATGCAATGGGCCGGCCGGGCACACCGTTCGGTCCATTGCTGTGCAACGCATACCACGCATACAACGCGTACCCGCTCACATACAATGCAATGGGCCGGCCGGGCACACCGATCGGTCCATTGCTGTACAACGCGTACCAGGCATACAACGCGTACCCGCTCACATACAATGCAATGGGCCGGCCGGGCACACCGATCGGTCCATTGCCCTGCAACGCGTACCCGCTCACATACAATGCAATGGGCCAGCCGGGCACACCGATCGGTCCATTGCTCTACAACGCGTACCCGCTCACATACAATGCAATGGAACGGCCAGGCACACCGATCGGTCCATTGCCCTACAACGCGTACCCGCTCACATACAATGCAATGGGCCGTCCGGGCACACCGATCGGTCCATTGCCCTACAACGCGTACCCGCTCATATACAATGCAATGGGCCGGCCGGGCACACCGATCGGTCCATTGCTGTACAACGCGTACCAGGCATACAACGTGTACCCGCTCACATACAATGCAATGGGCCGGCCGGGCATACCTATCGGTCCATTGCTCTACAACGCGTCCCTGGACAGGTCACACGCATATGTCACCATGCTGGTCACTGGTGAACCTATGCCAGCCACATTTACTTTCCAGGGACTCAGGGGCACACCTACAACACCACACCCAGTCCACACTGTATATAAGGCATGTGTGGCAGCATAACCTTATCTGTGTATGGGGGTGAACATGTGGATTTTGGGGTGGCACTTGGGGGCAGACACACCCAGGCTGTGCACGTGTTCATGGGGACAGGGTCCTTTGTGTGTTGTGCACCTGACCACTGTGGTGTGCAACTTTTCATTTCTGAGCATGTGTCATGGTCACATTTCCAGGTTGTGTATGTGTATGACATGTCACATACCCCCAGGCTCACATGTGGGAAGGCATGTACGTCACAGGGTGGGCCATTCCAACAATAGTGATGTCCCTCCACAGTCTGTGTGCATGTTGTGTATCACATGTCTCTGACTCCATGTGCACAATGGGAGACAGTCTCCACATCCACGTGGTTTGTGCATGAACTATGATGGTGTGTGTGTGTGTGTCACAGACGTCCATGTCTGTCCTGCAGAGGCTACAGGGGCCACTACCTGTGGGTGTCATGTTAGTTTTTCTGACGTGTACATGAGACGCCATGTCATGCCAGTGTCCATGTGGCAAGACAGGGTCCCTGGGAATCTACCTGTCAATGAGCTGTGATGCCTGTGGAGCATCTTTCCAGACATGTCACTGTGGTATGTGTGTGGAACGTGAGAGCAGTTAATGGGTACTGTGACACAGCCTAATGGTGTCCCATAGCACACCCTGGAACCTGTTGTCAACACTTGTTGAACAGAGATGTTAGATGATGTCCATGTAGGTGCCATATATGTCCAAACGGAACGACACACACATCAAGTACTTGTGTTTGTTGATGATGTATCATGTGAAATTGAGTATGGTGAACGGCACATAGGTGGGGTGACTGACAATCTTGCTTTCTTCACCTATGCACTGCAGGGCTCCTGCTGTCCATCGACCATTCCCAGACCTGGCAACGATGGTGGAACGTGACAGCATCCGACGGTACCGCTTCACCAGGCAGCTGATTGAGGATTTGACAGTGCAGTTGGACCCAGATTTGCAGCCTGGCCGGCCATATCCTACAGCGCTGACCCCCAAGGTGAAGGTGATGGCAGCCCTACACTTCTTTGCCACCGGTACTTTTCAACACACTGTGGCAACTACTGGTGGGATGTCACAGACTATGTTCAGCCCTGTGCTACGCGATGTTTTGGGGGCAATGTTGAGATACCTCAACCAGTACATCTATTTCCCAACACGTCAACGACTCACTGACGTCAAGAGTGACTTCTATGCCCTGGGGAGGATGCCACATGTAATTGGCTCCATTGATGGGACACATGTGGCTTTGATACCACCACAGGCACATGAGCAGGCATACCGGAACCGTAAACATTACCATTCGATCAATGCTCTGGTGGTATGTCTTGCAGATATGACCATCTCACATGTGTGTGCCCGTTTCCCCGGTTCGGTACACGATGCCTACGTGATGAGGAGTAGTCGCATCCCGAGGATGATGTCACAGATGCCGAACCAGCGTGCCTGGCTTGTTGGTGTGTACTGACTTTGTACCATTGTGTGTGTTCTGCTATGTTGTTTTCCGCACACATTTTCAAATCGGCTAATGTGCAATTGTCTGTCTGTAGGTGACTCGGGATACCCCAACATGCCATGGTTGCTGACACCCCTCAGGAACCCTGTGACACCAGCCCAGATGCGCTACAATGAGGCACATGGTCGGACGAGGAGGGTGATTGAGCGGACCTTTGGTCTCCTGAAGAGCCGCTTCCGCTGCCTGGACAAGACCGGAGGGGCCCTCCCATATGCCCCAGCAAAGGTGTGCAAGATTGTCATTGTCTGCTGCATGCTACACAACCTGGCAGTGCGGAAGGAGTTGCCTCTCATCCTGGATGACGATGACCAACGTCCGCCACCTGTGGAAGATCCTGGCCTGGGTCACGATGCCAGTGAAGATGATGATGATGATGATGGTGATGTCCGCACACAGCTCATCACCAACTTCTTCAGCTGAATGTGAGTCTCCAGAGGGTTGTGATGTAAATGATTTGAGTTTGCATGATATGTGTGTGTGGTGCTCTGGTGCTGTTTGAGTGTGGCCATGTGCTACTTGACTGGATGCGTGCAGCGATGTGTCCTTGGAGGTGGTCTGTAGTGCCCAACAGTGTTGACATGCTAACTTGGTTTTGTGTAGTTATCTCGTGACATGTATTAGACATGAGTATTGCCGTTCTGTGCTGTTCTTCAGTGGTTTTGACTGTGTGTCATGTCTGTCCTTCACAGGGTGCTGCCGGAGTTGTCTGATCAACTTGGATCCCCCGAATCCATGATTCAACTTCCAAGGTGGAAGCAGTCGTTTCCCTACAGGTGATGTGCCACACACCCCTGGACTTTCTATCTTCTGAATTTTTGACTTTGTGGCCACAGCCAGGTTGGATTAGCTTGCATTTGTAGTGGAAACAACATGTTGCAAATGTGTAATAAACCTGTGCTTCACTTTGGGATGTGCGTTGTCTGTAGTCACACATCTGACTGACATTTGCTTACTGCACGTGTAGTCTAGTTGACAGTGACTGTGAATAGGTGGCGTGTCTGTGCATTCCACTGTATTTAGTTGCAACATCAGTATAGGTGATGAGTCTGATGGCCCTGGTGTGTATGTGTTGTGTGGCCCTAGTGGTGTGTCTCCCTCATATGTGTCACGTCGCCATGACTGACATGACGGTGTTGGACTTGCTGTAGCAGTTAGCATGCACAGTGTCATTTAGCAGATCACCATCTACATGACAAAAACCACGTTGGAATCACAACAGAGGCAGATATGGTGTATTGGTGAGTTTATTTACATACAGGTGTGAGGATGGTGCACAGGATGGTGGGTGCTGTACATAGAAATTGGAATCCAAAGTTCCCATGTGTATTGGAAGTCTTGGTAGCTGAAATGTCCAGAGTAAAGTCCACAGTCATCTGATTCATTTGGCCAACTAGGGCTCCCCATGTCATGTGGGAGAGTTGGGTTGGCTTCGACAGGGCGTGCAGTTTGCACACAGAGAAAAATTCCAGAACATGTGATGGCTGCCTGGGGGATGTAGATGGCCATCGGCCTCTCAGTTTGGCCTCTTCGGACGGCCCATTTTCTTGGGGGGGGGGACCCTCAGGTGCAGGCTGCGGCGGTGCAGGGGACTCTCTGCCAGAGTCCTCCTCCCTCCCTGTGGCATTTGCAGTTGTTTCAGCAGCAGTTGTTGTGGGCACACAGGGAGGTGAGGCCATGTTGGTGCTGATCTGGCGGAGGCATGTCAGTATGTCCCTATGCACCGCTGTCAGTTGTTCCAATGTGTCCCACTTGGACTCCATGCCAGACATGTGTGTCTCGACACGTGACATGTGTGTCTCGACATGTGACATGTGTGTGTCGACACGGGACATGTGGGAGTCCAAGCGGGCATGATGGGCAGCCTGCTGCTGTTGTATGTCCTTGAGGATCCCCAATACCTGGCTGACCTCTCCGGTGCTAGTCTGGTACGCATCCGCGATGCGTGCCAGTTGTGGGTCATCATGCAGTCCAGACCCCTCTGCAAAGAGCGACCTATGTCTACCACCCCTCCCACCACCCCTGGCAACACGTGCAGGACCTGCGGTGGCACGCACAGGTGACCGTGGGCCCACTTGGGTGTTGTTCCTGGGCTCGTTGTCACCAGCTCCAGTTTGGGCCTGGGTCCCTGCGCTGTTGTCATCTGTGGTCCTTGGTCTGTCCGTGTTGGCAGGGGTGGCCTGTGTGTTGGCAGTTGTTGGAGGGGTGGGTGCAGGGGGTGCAGATGTTGGTCCTGCTGGTGCTGCATGATGACTCACACCGGAGGGTCCAGCTGGTTATTCGCCATCCGAGGAGTGCAGTGGCTGATCCACTAGTGAGCTCAGTGTTCCCCGGAGCCTGGGACAGGGACTCCTCCTCGTCTGCTGCTGTGTCCCCATCATCACCTGTTTTGGGGAGAGACACAGATTGTATGTTATGTTTCTACTGGCATCAATTGTTCAAACACCTGACAGTTGTGACTGTACCTCTGGATGTGGGCCAGGACATTGCATTCTCCTAAATTGTGACAGTCAGAGAGTGATATTGGTGTAGCACATTGTCCTGCCAACCTGTGGCATGTCAATGTGTATGTTGAGGTGTGTGCATGACCAGCATTGGTGGTATTTGGTTGCCATCCAGGCCTCCTTCTCCCCCAGCCCAGTTATCCCACCATGAAGCGTGCTTCCATTGCAGGGAGTGCAAGTTGTCTTTCAGGATGTCAGTCAGTGGTGTCCTGCTGTTGGTTGTTGCACAGTTCCCAGCAGGGCCTTGTGCTCCCCCCAGCAGTACCCAGTGTCAGCCATCTTGTGAGTCCTTTTCCACTCCCTGTGATGTGAGCATGCCCATCCTTCCTTCCTTTTGACTCTGCTTCCCTGTGGGGTGGGGTGCCTGTGCTGACAGGATGGCTGGGAGTGTTGTCCTGGCAGTTGTTTGGCTACAAGTCCCAAGAGTGTCCCTGTGCTTCACACAGCATAACCCAGGGTGGTGGTTCTTTGTGGGATCTTCAGTTAGGATGTGAGGCATTGTATTCTCCCAGGTGGGTTATGTGGAGTTAGTGTTGAGGGGGTGTGTGAGGGGAGGTCCTTGTAACTATGGTCAGTGCTGTGAGTCCTCCTTCCCACCCAGCCAGATATCCCACCATGGAACGTGCTTCCATTGCAGGGAGTGCAAGTTGTCTTTCAGGATGTCAGTCAGTGGTGTCCTGCTGTTGGTTGTTGCACAGTTTCCAGCAGGGCCTTGTGCTCCCCCCAGCAGTACCCAGTGTCAGCCATCTTGTGAGCCCTTTTCCACTCCCTGTGATGTGAGCATGGTTCAGAGTGGTGTTGATGGGCCAATTGTGAGGGTGAGCAATATCTGTGCCTACAACTCCCATCATGCTATTGCCTCCACCCCCCTTCCCAGCATGCCCATCCTTCCTTCCTTTTGAGTGGACTTCACTGTGTGTGAGTGTGACAGCAATGGCAAGATGGCTGACAGTGTGGTCCTGTTGTTTGTTGGTGCACAGTTCCCAGCAGGGCCTTGTGCTCCCCACAGCTGTGGCCAGTGTCAGACATCTTTGAAGTGGCTTTTGACTCCCTTTGAGGTGTGCATGCTTCAGTGCTAACTTGCTGGGCCATGTGGGTGTGAGATGTTGATCTGTGACTACCACTCCCATCATGCTATTGCCTACACCCCCTTCCCAGCATGCCCATCCTTCCTTCCTTTTGAGTGGACTTCAGTGTGTGTGAGTGTGACAGCAATGGCAAGATGGCTGACAGTGTGGTCCTGTTGTTTGTTGGTGCCCAGTTCCCAGCAGGGCCTTGTGCTCCCCACAGCAGTAGCCAGTGTCAGCCATCTTGTCAGTTGTTTTCCACTCCCTGTGATGTGAGCATGGTTCAGAGTGGTGTTGATGGGCCAATTGTGGGTGTGACCAATATCTGTGACTACCACTCCCATCATGCTATTGGCTACACTGACTTGACCAGCATACACAGAATTCCTTCCTTTCAGTGAGCTTCCCTGTGAGGTGGTGTTCTAGTGGTGGGTAAATATCTGGGAGTATTTGTTGGTTCTATTTGTGCCACTGCCTTGCTGTATTTGTTGTTAGGTTTGTAGATGTCATGACACAGTTACATATCACTATGAGATGGCAGGTATTGTGTTTGTCTGACTAGCATTCACATCTTGGGATGGATAGCTTTTGGTTGCTGTGTATTTGCTAAGTGTGCATGTTTGCCTATCCCCTTGACTGTGATGTGTGTGTGTTGTCACACCATATTGTGTATATTAGTTGTGTACTCACCAGGCTCTGGGATGTCTGTTAGTCCGTATACGCTCACTGGTGGTAGGATGGCCCGCACCTTCTCCTCCCAGGGCCTGAGGTATACTTGTTTTGCAGTAGGGCCACTGCCGGTGTGCTGGCTGAGGAGGTAGTCCTTTTTTAGTAGGTCCCTGACCCTCCTGCGCACATCATACCACCTGTTCTGGATGTCTTCCTTTGTGCGCAAACATGGTGATTGTGCGTTGACCCTGTCGACAATCCTCGCCCACATCTTGGTTTTCTGCGACATGGGGGTCTGTTGTACCAATGTACCAAACAACTGTGGCTCTACCCTGAGGATCTCGTCTACCAGGACTTCCAATTCACAATCTAGGATCTTATGGTTCTTCTTTGGGGGCATGGTGATGGGTGGTGGTGGTGATTGATGTGTGTGTGTGTGCAAGTGGGGGGGGGTGAGTGTAGGTTTAGCTGGGTGTGTGTGAGGGTGCTATTTGTAGGTGTGGTAATGGTGTGTGGCTTGTGTGATGTATGAGCTGTGAGTGTGTCTGTGGTTGCTGTGTGATGGTGTTCTGTCTGGCAGGTCAGTGGAATTTGCAAGGGATCATGGTAGGGATGTGTGGCCTTTATGTAGGTGGAGTTGGAGGTGTGTCCTTGTTCCATTTTTTTTCCTCCCTGTATTTATTGGCTTAGTGGTTGCTTGTTTGGCCCTTTTTTTCTAATTTTTCCTTGGTGTTTTTGGTGCATGTAGGAGTCGTTCTTGTGTCCGAGTAGGACGCTGCAGTTGTCTGGTGCGATCTTGTCCGACTCGTTCCCGCTGTGTGTCAGCTAGGTTTCATATGCGGCGTCCAAGTCGGTCGTGTAGTATTGGGTTGCTTCGGCTGGGTTTTGTATGCGTGTCGGTCGTACGGCTTGTGCTCCGGGCGAGTCGGTCGTGTTTTGCACGCACAGCATCGTACTACGCGGGTCGGAGTTCACGGGTACGTTTCGTTGGGGTTCAATCCGAGTGCGTGTCGGTCGGTTCGTTTCGCGTGATTTCCCGGCCGGATGGCTTGTTTCCGTCCGGCTCGGTCGGTCGTTTTGTATTCCGTCCGAGTCTGTCGGATTTCACATGCATTTCATCATACTACCCGGGTCGTGCGGCGCCGGTCCGAGTCGGTCGGACTAAATTCCCGTACCGAGTCGGTCGGTATGTTTTCCGGCCCAAATCGTGTCCCCCCACCACTAATCTACTTGCCCAGCACCTGTATCTTTGCCTTGCTGCACACCCTTTTCTGTCGCTGAACAGTTCCTGTATCGTTGGAGGGATTACTATCATTGTTGTTGGATAAATCTTCCTCGCTTGAACTAGATAAACAGTCTTCTGTCACAGAGTCAGAACCATCCGACACTGAATAAAAATGTTCACCGGTAGATTCGGGAATCTGGGGAGCCTGAGCTCCCAGGTTATTTTCAAAGCGTGGGACAGAATTTACGGCTGCAGCCGTTTTAGGTTTAAAGACCAGCTTATCGGAAACAGAAGCAAAAGCAGCAGCACCGGGGGCAAGCGGGATCGTTAAGCTGGTGTTCCCATTGGTGGAAGCCAGAGGGGGGGCTGCCAGCTGAATAATATCAATAGAGCCCATAGGGCCCTCTGCGCCAGATGATTGATCCCTGGGCACCACGGGCACCTCGGTCTGAGCCGGAGTAAGATTTTCTATTGTAGGCGCGCCTGACTGTGGCAAATTAAGATGCCCCTGATTTGCAGTCAGTGAAACACCGAGTTTGCCCTCTGGGGGTGATACAATTGCATCTGTAGGGGCCGGCAGTTTGGTAGTAGGGAACAATTTGGCAATCGAGGGTTGAAAGCAAGCACCATCCTTGGAAGTACCGCCTCCCCTGGTTTCCCCGCTGTCCTTTTGGAGCCCCCAGTCTCCCGTTTACCTTTCTGAGTGGTGTCCAGCCCCCCACGTCTCCCTGGCCAGACTTGCCCTCAGAGTTTCTTGGTTTGTCCTAATCTTATCATGAAAGAAAGTTGCTAATACTACCGGCCACTCGGCATTGGCCGGTGCGGCCTTCGCCTCCGAGGCCGGGTTAGTGAAGGTTTTTACAATTTTAAAAAGCTCTTTGCTTTTAAATTTGGACGATTCTATTTTGTTAATAAAATAAGTCTTTTTTGCCTCATATACTTTATTATAGGGACCTTTAAGTGATTGTTTGTATTCACTTTGGCGTCTAGATCATAGTTTTTTCGCCATATCCTCTCCAGCCTTTTGCAGATGATTTTGCTATCTTTGAGCAGCTGATTGTACAGGGGGCCGAAAGTTTAGTTGTTCTAGATGATAGCGACTGCAAGGGGGCTAATTCATTGACATTATGAAGCAGCCAAGAGTCGAGCAGCAAGGCATCACTATCGGCCTTTCCTTGAAGTAAGGGAGTGTAAGTTCTGGCTGTTTTCACTTTCGTTAGAGTTTTGGAGCCCTCGTGTCTCACTTTTCATAATGGCAGACTGTTAGCTACTAGCAATTAGGGTGCTAGGCTAAGTAGGGAAATATATATATATATCTGTTGTACTTGGCCTTTTCTGTAGGGTCATCTCCAAACTATTTGCCATCAATCTCCTGTTTTCTGAACCCGTTTTTGTTGGCTTTTAGGACTCTGAGCACTTTGCCACTGCTAAACAGTGCTAAAGTGTTTGTGTTCTCTATTTTACACATTGTGAAATCAGCTTACAGCCAATTTGCACATTTATTTTACTTGTAAGTTTGCGGTAAAGTGGTTCTTCATATACCCAGGGACTGTAAATTAAATGCTACTAGTGGGATGCAGCACTGATTGTGCCACCCACTTAAGTAGCCCTTTAAATATGTCTCAGGCCTGTGTGTACAGCTTTAAATTGCCATTTTGACCTGGCAATATAAACAGTTTTTGAGGTCTAAACCTTCCTTTTTAATACATATAGTTCACACCTAGTGTAGGCTCTAAACAGCCCATAGGGCTGGGTGCAGCATATTTAAAAAGTTGGACATGTACTTTTAGCTTTTACATATCCTGGTAAATTTAATTTTCCCTAATGTGAGACCTACCTCTGCCATAGGATATCATTGGGTTAAGTTGCTATATTTAATAAGTGATAACGTTCAATAGGGAGCAGGTAGGAATTTGAATTAGGTGCCTTACGAATTGTAGGTTGAAACCCTCTTTAATAGTAAATTCTGATTTTAAGTCACAAGTTCTGAAAATGCCACTTTTAGAAACGTTGCCACTTTCTTGTCCTAACCATTTGGTGCCAGCAGCCTGTATCCTTTGTCACATGAACTAGGTGTAGCTGACAGTTGGTCTTTGTGTAGTGCTCCTAGGCAGTGAGGCAAAGGGCAATAGGTGTTGGCAAAATCGGCCATCTCAGACTTGATGAGGGGTAGGAGATATCCCCTACCACACTTGCACATCACAAAGGCTCTGCATGAGCATACTCCCAAAGGGTCTGACACTAGTCTTTTGTGATCCCAGACAAGCTAGGGCCAGGGCATTGAGGCAGGAAATTCCATACACCTCTGGGGGTGGATATCTCCAGAACCTTCTCCTACTTCAAAGTCACCAGGTATAAATAATGGGCCCTCGGACAGTACACCTCTGGACCTGTGGAAGACTCAGAAGGACTGCTGTGCTGCAAGAAGGACTTCTACTATGTTCTCCTGCTGCCCTGCTTCCAGAGTGAGAAGGACTGGACCTGCATTTTGAACCCAGGACCACCAGAGTGACTCTGAGGGCTAATTGGCTGGCATCCTGATCAGAGCCTCTGGGACAGAAAAGTCTCCTACCACCTTGAACCCAGCACCTGGACTCTGATGTGAAACCGACACCCCAAGTGGTGCCACCCCAGTCCTGGACCCTTTGAAGTGGGCCTGAATGAGATCTGCCAGCCAAGCTGTGGTTCTGTGAGCAAAACCGATGCAGCACGAATCGCCTCACAGCTCCGCTTCTGAACCGCTGGATAGAAACACATCCCCGATGCCGGACTTCGCACCGCAGCCCAAAGTCTCCTCAGAACCGCCACAGCGCAACGCAGAATCAACGCAGGACTTTGCATCGCAAGCCCCTCATTGACGGCATCCTCGATGGCAACACAGGATTCAGCTTCGCAGCTCCTTGGAACTGCTGTTACGCAACGCGTCCTTGATGCAGGATCTCGCAACGCTCCGCAAACCAGGATTTAAGGTAGTTTGTTCAGCGGTCCTAACTTGGATACTGTACTGGCCCGCACTCTAGCGTGGTAGGCCTGAACTTGTGACTTTGTGCCGGTCCGGAGCGACCAGATAACCACAGTTGGCGCTTGGTGCTTCTAGGCACTATTTTTACTATAAGCATTAAAAACCATTTCTCTGGTTCTAACGATTGGATTTTTGTTGTTTTGGAGTCAAATCATTTATTAGATTTTACTCAATTTTTCAGAATTGGTGTGGCATTTTTCTTCTGTTGTGTTGTCACTTTCTTACTGTTTGAAGTACTGCATACATACTTTGCACATTGCCTCTAAGTTAAGCCTGACTGGTTTTATGCCAAGCTACCAGAGAGTTTAGCACAGGTTAATTTGGGGTAGCTTGTGACTTCATCCTGACAGGAATTGTGGTTGCTGCTTGAGTAGGGTTTCACCCCCCTTGCTACATATATTTTGAACTAGGTTGGTGTATAAAAACTATGTATAGCATAAGTATCTATGCATCTCAACTGACTGACCTTGTACTCACTAGAGAAAATTGATAGCCAGGACCCAGAAGTCAATATCGGGACCAACTAATGCTAGCTAGACAAGGGAGGTGGAATATTGGGATAGGGTAGAGGAGGAGGCTCTGCTGCAGGAAGGAAAGTGTGGTTCTTACATACGGCCCCTATCTGAGATGTGGAGGGAAGTTACCCAGGGATTCAGAGCCTACTCTAAACCCCCAGCCACCACACACCCCTGCGGCCTAGACCGAACCCTTAATGTAAAGGAAAGGATACAAAACTGCATGTTGACTGTTTGAATTTGCAATTGTCCACTTTTTGAGAACCTGAGCTTTACAACAATTATATGAGCTATAGAAGCAGTAATGTTTTAACGTAACAACATATGAAATGTCAAACTATGTACTGTAAGATTGCTGTCAACAATAAAAAGAGTTTTAAAAAAGTATCTATGCTTTGCATGTGTGTACTGACTTGGGAGATTGACTAAGTGGAACTCCTCTATAACCTTCTTCTCTTTGGCAGGGCTGATGGTATGGTTCAATATATACCTTCTTTTGGCCATAGTCCAATGGAGGGGTTGTGGGGTACCTGTACATTTCTTCTCTTCTGCAGTCCTCCTAGGGTACACCCTGTATCCTGCTCCTAGCAGAATGTACTGGGTGTGGCCAGTTTCGAAATGTCATTGTGAGCCTGTGGTCAGAATCTGTCAGAAGGCGACATTCCTTGCTTTGAATAAAAGCAGAGACATAGGTATGTCAGTCTCACAATAACTTATGACAACAGCATGAACCTTTGCTTGATCATTCATTAATTGGGGAGCCCCACCCCTTCCCTTCATTTTTGAGGTTAGAGCCTTCTCTAATAAGAGTATTGTCTCCCAAGGACATGGGCCACAAGGGTTTGGGTTGCCATGGCATCAGAAGAGTGGCTGATAAGCAAGTAAAGAGTGGTTACTTATTTTTCTTGTAAGGGGTAACTGTGAGAGCATCTTCTGTTCAAATGGCTCTATTAATCCGCCTCCTGTCCATGATAATGCGTATCTAATCACGCCAGCTTACATTTGTAAGAAATCAATACCTGTGGTCCCTGTAAAAGGACAAAAACTTTGTTCCGGCCCCACCCAATGTGGTGGTCACCTTTTTGGTGATAATGTGTTCTGAAAGATTGTAGGATTCATGGTTAATGGAAGGGTGTGATATAAATAAAGGTTTGAAAATCGGCTAGCCTGGGACCCGATGTTACAGGTCAAAAAGTGTGAGGTAGTGTTAGCAAACAATGGTCTGAATCATTTTAACAGGAGCCAAAGGGGCTGTACGTACTCCTTTGAAAACAAGTGTTGGAAGCTAAAATGTCCCCAGTTCTCATACATGCAGCCACTGCCTGGATCACCAAATGTGAGGTTAGTGAGTGTGAGTTTAGCCCTTAAAACAGCCATTTTTGTGAATAAACGATTGGTATTAGGAATGTAACTGCCATATAATGTAAGATCTTTCAAAGAGATAGATTTTGAGGTTTTGTTTCCAGAATGTGTTGTGCTCCATTGTGGATCTCATACTAACAGGTAACTGATTCCAGACTTTCAATGCCAAAAACACAAACAAGTCCCCCCTCCCCAAGTGCGTTCGCCTGAAATGAGAGACAGTTATCAGAACTGTAGATGCAAAACTCAGTGTTCACTTTGGATAATATCTGGTGACCTGAGATTTAATCACAGGTGCCCCCATATTGTATAGGGCTTGATAGATCAAACAGAGGCATTTGAAAATAATCCTTTGTTGCACTGGTAACCAGTACTGTTGTCGTCTATCTTCTGTAATGTGGTCAAACATACTCCATCCAATTACGGGTCGGACTGCTGAGTTTTGAATCATTGGCAATCTTGCCAGAAGGTTGATAGAAGGTCCAAGATAAAAGGCACTACCATAGTCCAGCCTAGAAAGAACGGCGGCTGCTACCACCTTTTGGTTCTTGGGAGATAACCGTCAGGGGTGTGGGATTTAATAAAATATCTACTTGTCCATGGGGCAGGTTGCTTCATAAATCTACTTGTCCTGTAACAAAATCCACGTGTCTCTTTTGTGCCATGTAATGCGGCAACAAATTATGGCAGCAATCTCATTATATAAGAGCTCTGAAATAGCCTCTCTGATTATGCCAGGCTCCTTCCATAGTAGGGTTTGAATACTAGCAATTCCCTTATGTTGCCACGTTTCCGCAGATCTACATCCTGTGGCTGAAGGTAATGGCAAGCAACAGTTCTAGGGTTGGAATGCCCTTTTGAGTATGTGCAAACCTACTAACTTGCATGTTTTAAGGGTTTTCACCAACTTTTCTCTAATCTTTTCCCATGCTGAAAGAGGTTGGAAATGTACTCCTGACAATGGCAGACATAAAACTTCTTGCAGGGTTGGGAAAAATTTGGTTGGAGGGAAAGTGAACTTGCAAGCACTCAGATTTTCGCATGAGCAAATCTACACCTCCATATTTGCTCATGCTAAAATGCAGTTCACAAATATTTTCTAGGAGTACTATTTCTTGGCGTACTTCTGTAAAGTCTTGTGAATTCACGAAAGCCGTATATCTGCACTTAATGCAAGGACATGGGAGCACTTTTGAGACTTTATTTAATAATTGGGCTCCTAATTAGGTTTGGCGTTAACCAAAACCTTTTGTGTTTATTAAAATTCTGTCTCTCCCTCTCTATTGGCTAGCTTTACTGTGAGTGACAGCATTCTGTTCTTTCACAAGGAGCATATCGACACACAGTCGTTTTGTTCAGTGCCAGGAACTACTGTGTGCTTTTTGAGACCAAAACAATTTTTGCTTTTGCCAATGTTTGTTATAATGGTGAGGGCCCAGCAGCTCCCACACCAATAAAGTTTTACAAATGCCATGCCAAAACAAGTCACACATTGACAAAACCAAAAGGCTGACCAACAATTTCAGGTCTACTGGCTTTACCAATGCTTGTTTATTTTTACGTTTCCCATAATCTTATTAAAACTGGTTGCACTGATTTTCCATTATAAATATTTTTGGAAAATACTAGCATACATCAACAAATTTTACTAAATGATGCTGAAAATAAATGGCACCTAAAATTTTACAGTAGTTTAGCGAAATGTTTTTGCATTTTTTTGTGAACGTTTTATTTTGAAAGCAAAGAATCCTCAATCTTGCTTTCAAGCTTCTGCAAATATTTGCATCTAATCAGTGAGCATTCTGGGAGCATTATACGTAGCCTCATATTGCTAAACATTTTACTGGAACCACTGTCAGTAGTGCAGTCGGAGCTTACAACATTTACTTGGAGCGCTCACCCTAATAAAAAAGACTTTGCATTAATGAACCATAAATACAAGTTTGAACAGCATTAACACATGGACACAAATATTACTTTAACTGCAGAGAATGCCCTTCCATGATCCACAATGTGGCACTGTAATCTGGCAGCCAAAGGGTTTGTGCTGTAGGGGGTTGGGCCTACTTGTCCCAAGGACAAAATACACATGAAAACTTGTTGCCCTTGGCCCCAAACAATATGTCCTGAGCATCGGGCTATAAAAATTCCACATCCCTGAACCGTGGGAGTCTTCTTCAAAAGCTTCACCTGAAATGAACAAGAGTCTACCATTGAATTTATTTGTGTGTCAATGGATTTTAAAACTAAGGTTTTTTACTAAATTAACTGACGTTGGATGAGTTCCTAAACTGTAGGGCCAAAAATCTATTCTCCATAGAGATTTTCTCGGTGTTCAGCTTAAGCAGATTTTTCTTCATCCACGAGTGAATTGCCAACGTACATGGGTTAAAAAGGATTTAACTCCAGCCAATCAAAGGTGAAAAGGTGCTGGGCGTTATCAGCATAAAATATGCATTCCAAACCAAAATATTGTATAACAGTCATGAGGGGGCAAAGATAAACATAAAAAAGGATGGGTGACAGGATGATCCGTGGGGCACCCTGTACCTAACATTGTTGGGTTTGGATTTAAAAGGGTGCAAGGTTAACCTTAGGCTCCCGTTTGAAAGAAATGAGGTAAACTAGAATGGTTTTCCTCAAACAATGCTGTTTGACAAATGGTCAACCAGAATCTTGTGATCGACCATTTTGAAAGCTGCAGAGAGATCCTACACTACTTACCCCATTGGTTGTCTTTTGTTCAGGTTACTTTTAAGTCATTCAGAATGGTAACTAAAAGGGTCTCTGTACCCATAACTGAATTGAATCCATTTTGTGCTATATCTAGTTGGTTGTGCTGCTCCAAGTGTTTGGATTTTTAGCCATTAAAGGAAGAAGATAAATAGGGTCTATCTATTGTTAGATTTCACTAAAGGGCAAGATTAGATTTCTTCAATTGTGGCTTGATCACACTCTTGCTTCTTTTACTGGTAACATGCTCAGATTCCAAGGATTGATTTAACACAAGTTTTAATGCTGGAGTTAGGATTTTTGCCATATTGTGGAGTATTTAAGAGGGCAGACATCATCTGGAGAGCAGGATTTAGTAGAAGTCCATAGTAGGATGGTGCAATGTTCTTAGATCGTAGGAATGTTGCTGGCCATTGGTGCTCCGGCTCTGAGGATAGAGCATGAACTCCTATTTGAGGTTGTGTCTCTTTGCTAATATCTATATATAATAGTTACATTTTATTAACAAAATGGGCAGCAAGCCTGTTCCAAAATTGTTGTGAGAAGGAAACATGGTGCATGAACACGGCAGGGTTGTAAAATCCTTAACTAACCTAACAAGGTCTCAATTTGAGTTTAAGGCATCTTGAATCAAGTTACCATGATAAGATGTCTTGGCTATTTGGAGATCAAGCCTGTAGTCTTTAAGCTATGCTTCAAATACCAAAAGCAAGTTGTGGTCGTAAGAAAGGCCCCATTTCCTTTCTGTCTGTCTTACCTTAAATCACTTGTCCCTAAGCTCTGCAGTGTACCATTGGTACAAAGGACTCTTCTTAACAGCGGCTTTTTAAATTATAGGTATCGACTTCTCAAATGCATCGACTAAACATGAGCTAAAATGCTGGGTGGAAGTTTTTGGGTCAGAGGTGACAGGCAGATTAGACCAACTCTCTGTAAATAATTTTGAGGCTTCATGCAACAATGCAAGGAGGCAGGTTTTGTTACCTCTTTAAGATTTGTAAGGTTGGTGGGGACCAACATTTTGAACTTTACCAAAAAACCAACCTACAGGGGTAGAGGACTCAACATGAAAAAAAAGACCTAAGATGTAACCACCTTGACGTGTAGGTGGGTTTACGTCTTGTAAGAAGTCCAGCTTTGACATCAAATTTAAAAAGTCTAAAATTTGATTAGACTAAGAATGGTTAAACCAAAATTTAAACTTACTAAACACAATAACCTGACTGTAATTAATTAGCAGATTACAAACTATTTCAGATAATTTAAAACAAATGGCTGTTGAATCAGATGGACTAGAGTATCAGAAGATAAAAGAGACTGGAAACAGATCATTCTACTTTACATCCCATCACTTCATTGATATGTTCACCAAAATCCACACTATTGTCCACAGTGACTTTTAGCTGTTTTCTAGAAATCAGTGCTACTCTCCCACTGACTCTATTTTGCCTATCTTTTCTACTGCATTGTAACTATTAGGGATGGCGTGCAGAATATGAAGCCCAGAGCGATCATGGGTCCAGATTTCAGTCAGCGCGCAGAGATCTAGTTCAAAGTCCCTAATTAGTAGATGGGGTTTCTGTAATAGGTTACAATTGCCATGTTCTTCATAATGTAAGCATCCCAATTTAACGTTGTTAGATTGTATAAAAGAGGAACTTTAAGTGGCTATCCCAGAAAACACAGAAGCAACCAATGACTGCACAGAAAACAAAGCAGTGAGTCAAATGGTAATTGAAGAGTGGCTGCGGAGGAGTGCTAAAGATTTTTATAGAGCTAAAACTGGATCTGAAAGCTTTACAAATCACATTTTTGCTTACAAGTCGAGGATTATACACTGAAGAGAATGCTCTAAGTATAGTGACAAAGTTAATGAAAAAGTGTACAGTGTTAGAGCAAAATGATTAAGATCATGGTAATCTTGAAACGAACAAGAATAAAGAACGTTAACTTAATTCCATGAGTTCCTTCTTGAAGAATTATAAAATCGTCGATGTGAGAGGAAATAGAGTTCAAGATTTTGGAATTTTAGAATGTATTGATTATTGCTTTATTTATAGATTAGTGTATTTGTTGAATTAGTGTAGGCCAAATATTGGGGTTTATGGTTAATAATGAATGTGCATATTGGTCTAAGTGGTTAGGATTTGTGTTGTATATGTAGCTTATTTGTTATATAAAGTTATCTTTCAATTGAAGTTTTGCTTTACAGGTTAGGAATAGTGTCCCCGAAGATCGTTCTTTTGGGGAGTTGCATTAATTTCTCTTTTTTATGTTTATTTTCCAGGAAAATGCACTGTAATTGTAATTTCCAACTGTTTTTTACAGTTGCTTTCTAGTCTTTGGTTTACCTACGTTTTCTTTCTCTAACTCTTTTAAGATTTGTAAGGTAATTCATAGATGTGATATGGAACCTTCTTTTTTGGATAATTTTTTGACATATGTATTTTTGTATTTTTTGGAGTACCGATATGCAGGTTGTATGCTTTGGATGAGGAATTTCCTGTTTTGCTGTCTGCAGTTTTGGAAATGTATCTATTTTCGATATTTTTCTTTTGGAATAAGGTAGGGTTGCTAAAGAAGTGTTTAATTCCTAGTTTGTTTAATTATCAATGTTTAAGGTTCTAATAGCTATATGTTTGTGTAATTTACATATTGTATAATTTTTCAAATACTTTTGAGGAAAAGTGTTGTATTTATTATGTTATTTTTATGAGCTGCTTATAATTTTGTTTAATAAACTGTTATTTTGAATATGTGTTATTTTTAGGTATACAATTCATGTTGAATATAATGTTTTTGATTTTTGAAAGTTTTTTCAATTATTTGGGTTTGCGTTTATGAAGTATATTGTAAAGTACATTGCTTTCTTATTCTGATGTTGAGACATGTAGGGGCAGATTTACAAGGAAGTGCCACAGCGCAGCAACGCAAGCCCTTTGGCTGCGCCATGCTGCGGCACTTCCAAAGCACAGGAATGCGACATATTTACAATAATATGTCGCATTCCTCTGCTCTCTCCTGCGCTGGCGCACAAACAGCTGCCATGCGCCGGTGCAGGGTGCATGGGGAGATTGTTTTTGTGCAGGAAGGGGCACCTTCCTGCAAAAAAACAATCACTACAGCAATTTCCTCTTTCACTGCGTGCTGTAGAATGCAGCCCGCATTGAAAGAGGAAAAAACGAGGAGAAATGAAAACATTTCTCCTCATTGCGCCTCGCTACGCCTCCCCTGGGAGGTGTAGCATTCTAACGCATTTCCAGATTTACGATTCCTTGTAAATCTGGAAATGTGTCTTGTTCCATGGGTGTTGCGTGGGAACACCCACAGCAACACCCATGGAACGCCCCTTTCACGCAAAGTGCTGCGTGTAAAGGGGCCATATTTACAAGGACAGGAAAAGCCACACCGGGTGGCTTTTCCTGTCCTTGTAAATATGGGGCAGAGAAATACGCCACCAGTTCGTCACAAAAGTGTCGTACTGGTGGCGCAGGGGGCTTGTAAATCTGCCCCCCAGTTTTTATTCAGAAAAAAAGGTAGACACAGAATAAACTGATAACCTATGATAAAAAGATATACCATGTACTGGGTAAGTTGTTTAAAGATAGCTTTTGACACTTACAGTTCTGGTTGAAGATGCTTTGTTTAGGTTTGTTGTGGTTATTTAATTTAATATTGGTTTTTGAGGGTCAGATGAAATTAGGGTGCAGGGTATTCATTTAAAGTAATCAAGGTATTACATAGTATTAGAGTTTTACTTTGTATTATAGCATCTTGTGCATGTGCTTTGTTCTGCTATTTTAGGACTATATTGTAGTATTTGGACTGGAGTTTGCTTTTGTTCAAGGTCTTGGAAGCTGTTTTCTTTGTGTAATATTTCAATAAGTTGGTAAGTAGTGGGGTGCTTCCTTGGTAGTAGTTGTGCCAACCTTCTGTTGCATTGTTTGTTTTGGCTTCTTTGTTTGATGTACTTTCGTAGAAATTCCACCACTGGATGTGGAATCTGGATTGGTATCCAAGTGTCTTCAATTTAGTTGAGGATTGGGGCAATTTTGTTTTTGTTGGTCTTATGATGAAGTGATCCTATTATTAAATGCCAACTACTCCAGTGTTAGGAACAAACGTTAGGGTGATTAATCTCTTCATTTCAAAGGCAACTTGGTTGTTAGTGGTGTTTTCAAGCTTACCAAGGGAAAATTTATTTTTTTGGGTGGATTACTGACATGTAGTCTTGGTATGTTGCAGTTGTTTGTTTGGTAGAAGCACACAAATTAAAGGTATATCGTTGTTTTGGTTATGGACATGGACTTGTGGAAAGTATTATTTTGGCTAAAGGGGTAAATGGTTTAAAAGTCCCATCCATTTGCCAATGTGTGGTTTAGTTACGGTTAGGATATTATTTGTTGTACTAAATATCATTCTTTTCTCATTAGTATTGTCATACAAGATAAAGTCTTCTTTGGTTTGTGTGAGAGTAAGTGAGAATGTCAATTTAAGCATGGGGTTTGTGTGCTGGTGTGACTAGCCTCTTTGCTTTTCTTAATCTGTCGATCTTCCTTTTGAGGTTTTGCACTAGTGGCATTTAACCAAGTACATGAATTGGGATTCTGAGATGCATTCTTTGATAATGTTCCAGTAGGAGCTGTAAAGCTGGTTGATGCTTATTTCAGGTCCATTTATTATGGTTACTATTTTTATCTCAGCCATTGAGGGTCAACAGCCACTTTTTATTATGTGATCTATTTCTTAATTGATAGTGGTGGCTCACCCTGTGTTTCCATTGGAATAATATTTAGGGAACCTCTGTTGTGTGTGCTCAATAATTGTATTCTCTTTAGAACAGGTGTATCTTATAGAGATCAACAGAAGTTTCCCTTTTTTGTGATGTTATATAACCTGTTGCTTTGACATTTTGGGATCTGTAAATCATGTAAATTAAATACAAATAAACTTATTGGTGCAGGTTTGGATATTTCGGAGCGATTTCATTTGTCTTATATGTGTTACACTTACTGGTTGTTTGTATTATTGGGTTTTGAAAATGTAAACCTTCCTTATTATTATTATGCGGGACTTATAATGCACACAGCTACCCCAATGGGTCTCCCCGCGCAGGATATAGGTAGCAGATGGGAGCCGCAGCGGACAACTAGAAAAAGCCATGTCTTCAGATTCTTACGAAAGGTAAGTAAAGATTGACAGTTCCTAAGAGAGGCCGGGACAGAGTTCCAGAGTTTCAGGCTCAAGTAGGCAAACAAGCGTCCCTTCATGCGAGCAAGATGAAACCTGGACGTCGCGAACAGTGAGAGGTTGGATGATCTCAGCTGTCGAGTAGGCACATAGGGCATCACCAGACCTTGAATGTATAAGGGGGCCAAATCATGTCTGGCCCTGAACATATAGCACAAAGCCTTGAATTCAATACGCTTGTCAATTTTAAGCCAGTGCAGTTCATGAAGCAGAGGAGAAGCCGAGACATGTCAAGGCAGCCGGAAGAGTAGGCGAGCTGCCGCATTCTGAATGATCTCCAAACGATGAATCGGAGATTTTTCAGCGTCCAAGTACAGTACATTGCCTTAATACAATCTATATATCACCAGAGCTTGAATAACTGTTCTCTGGGCGGCAGGAGGAATTAGCCAAAGGATCTTCTTGAGCCACTTGAGAAGAGAAGCAGGTAGCAGTGACCTTGGACACCCGTGGTTTTAGGGAGAGCTTGTCGTCAATAATAAAGCAGAGGTTCTTGACCCTAGTCGCCGGAGTTGGTAGCAGCCCAAGTGAATCCGGCCAATGATTGGCTCCCCAGAGCTCTGCGTTGTTTCCCAGAACCAAGACCTCAGTTTTATCACTGTTAAGCTTCAGTGCATTTTTATTCATACAGAGGGAAACATTCCTCAAACCCAGATGGAGTAATGAGGAACTTGATGTTGAGCAGCTGATAACGAAAAGATGATTTGAGTGTCATCAGCGGATGACAAGAGGGTGAGCCCATACTTCTCAATTACATCTACTAACGGATAAACATAAATGTTAAAGAGCAGTGGGCTCAAAATGGATCCCTGAGGAACACCAGAGGTCAGAGCTAATGTCTTACATCTTACATTGGCCGAGGAGACCTGGAAGGTGCGATCTTTTAAGAGGGAGGTCACCCACCTCAAGGCTGAGCCTTCTATGCCCAAAGCCTCAAGTCTACCTGCCAGAATGGAATGAGACACTGTATCAAACGCTGCACTTAAGTCAAGCAGAATGAAAGCAGCCATACTGCCAGAATCGAGTTGTTGCCTGAGACATTCTGTAACCCCAAGAAGAGCAGATTCTGTACTGTGCGCAGCCCTAAAACCAGACTGTGAAGGGTGGAGCAGCAGATGAGTCTCAACGAATGTGGAGAGTTGAGTATTAACATGCTTTTCCAAAATTTTGGAAAAGTTAGAGAGAAGGGAAATCAGATGGAAATTTGACCAACAGGAGGGGTCCAGATCAGCTTTTTTTTAGCAAAGGGAGAACAAGGGCATGTTTTCAATTTTGAGGGACATAACTTTCACTCAAGGAAGTACTGAGAAGTTTTAGAATAACAGTTAGGGCAGAATTGTCTAAAAGTCTGAGTTTTGCAGGAGGCAGGGGATCTAGCGGGGAGCCGGACTTTTTAATGTTGCCATGTCCAAAGAGGACCATGCACTCATTTTGAAAGACTCCTCAGTTTTATTAGTCGAAAGGTTCACTTCTTGGTGACTTTCCAACGGGGCAGAAGAATGCGTAAGGCTCTCTATCTTAGCGGCATCTGCAGCTAGTTGACGGTGAATTATGTCAACTTTGTTTTGAAAGAAAGTAGCTAATTCGTTGCACTGATGTTGAGAAAGAGTGAGTGGAGGCTAGCCGCTGAGAGCTCATTTACTACTTTAAAAAGAGTCTTCTGACAATGTTGAGAGCTAGTAATCTTCTCAGTAAAGTACATAGCACATGCTGATTTACAGAGGGCATGATATTATTTCGGCGCCGCCACATATTCGGACTTAGCCTCAGTCGCAATTCGTTTTCTCCACTGTCTTTCTAGGATTTTACAACGTTTCTTTTCTTGTCTCAGGGACTCAGTTAACCAAGGAGCAGGAGGATGCGTTCTACATGTCAATTTAGACGTAGGTGGCAGGATGGAATCAGTGGCCTCCATAAGCCATTGGTGCACAGAGATTTGGTCAGGGTCAGGTTGAGAGATAAGGGTGGGCACTGTATTGCGAAGCAGCTTATTTAACTCCGAAATGTCGAGTTTGGACCAGTTCTTCCTTTACAGTTAGCATATATCTTCCTATAGTATAAGTAGGTAGAAACATTTTCAGCTGGTGTATGTGCAATAGGAATATATATTGTCATGGTAAAATATATATGAAACTTAGGGCCTCATTATGATGTTGGTCGGACAAGCGTCTGACTCGCATTGTAGCGAAAACGGGACCGCCAGACAAGGAGTCTACGGTACCGCTACCATAATCTGAATGCGACTGCCTTCACGGTGGTCGGAAAGTGTATTTATCCTATTGTGGCTTGTGCTGCGGGCCGCAGCACAAGCCGCAATTGGAAAAATACACTTTTGAAACATCCATGCACCGTGTGACAGGCACCATGTGGTGCCTGCCACACAATGCATGGAAGTCTAGGGGGGGGACCACAGGTGCACCCCAGGGCCCATAGCGGAGGCCCACGGGGAACAAGAGAATTACAATTTACTATTTACTACAAAATACCCTTTGCGCCAGCCTTTTCAGGTGTAAGAACCATCATGAAAAGGCTGTCGGAAAGGTGCATCGTAATCCACACAGCGGTGCCTGAGCAGGCACCACCTCCATTTTGGGGATTATGATCTGCTTGCCGCCCCGACGGGCTCCTTGAGCCTGTCGGAGGTGGAGCAGTTTCCCCCCCTGCAGGCATTGGTCGGACCGCCTGTATCGTAATACGGCAGTCGGACAGATGCCGCAGATGTCGGGCGGACCGCCACCGCCCGACATTGTAATGAGGCCCTTATATTTGTTTGTTAGATTCTTCTATACTAAATATATTTTATAACATTTAATAAATGAAAGTACACATTCTTCAGTTAGGCTTGTAGTTGCTTCTGTCATGCAGAGTAATGCTCTTCTCTTTTCTCAGGAAGGTGTGGCAGCATTTCTGATTGTTTGGCATTTCTTCTATTTAAATCACATAGGGGCTCATTACGATGGCGGACGGAAAAGCACTCTCACCGCCGTGCTAGCGGGAAATTGCCGCCCGCAGGTACCGCGGCAAAACTTCCGTCCAGATTAGGATGCACCGCCAGAAACTCCCTACCGTGGCGGTCGGATTCCAGGATTCAGCGGCGGAAAAGCTGAAAATCCGTACGCGGCGGTCGGATTGGCTGCGGAAAGGCCAAAGACTGCCGTTTCCCCAGCGGCCAGGAACACATGGGGCTATCCGCAGTATTGCCACCGCCATCCTCGATTGGCCGGATTCTCCGCAGCGGTGTGGTGGGCTGTTTGTGGCATCGTAATACAATCGGCGGTCGTAACCGCATCCCGCACTGCGGTCCCTCTCTTTTGGCTCGGTCCGCCACCGCAGCGGACGGAAAATGGCCTATCTTTGCCCATCGTAATACGGCGGACGCAAGGACCGCCGATGGAGTGTGGAAAAGGGCATTTTCCGCCACCGCCAGCACCACGGATGTGCTACCGCCAGCCATCGTAATCAGCCCCTTAGTAATTAATTGTGCATTTGTTATTGATGCTTTTTTTTAAATGTCACTGTTTTAGTAATTATTTTGCATTATGTTTTGTCGTATGTTATTAGGCAGTTGCTAACTTTTTAATTACCATATGTTATAATTAATATATTTTTCAGTTTGTTTTGTGAGTTTGAAATACCCATTAATTTGTGGTGGGGTTTATATTACTGCTATTTCTTTTAATATGTTGATATATGTGTCTTGTTTTATAGAGTTGTTTGCAAAACAATATTTAGTTTTCTATATTTTTCTAGTGAATATTATTCTTTTTACAATATTTTTAGTATTGATATTACAATATTTTACATTGGGCATTTAAAAAGGGATCTTTTTGCAGTGGATACATAGGCAGTGCTATTTTTGTATCACAAAACGTTTGTTGTTGATGTTGTGACATACAGCCACATGCCTTGGTTAATTAGTTAATGCTATCTTTGCGCTATGTTGATTATTTAGCCAGGATGCGCCATTTCGTAAGATCCTCACAGTTAGGACTTCTTTCAGCATGCCATTACTTCTCTTTACTACTTTGTTTGAATTCAGCTTGAAGGGGTTAGAGAACTGAAAGTGCTTTCGAGCATCAGAGAGTGCCTTTACTAAAGTAAAAGGAGACCCCTGATCTGAGTAAAGGATATGCTCACCACCTATTTCTACTAGGCACAAAAATTGTTTTGTGACTGCACAAGTCATTTATAGCCTTGAGCACACACATATGGTGTGACTACAGAAATCTATTGCTACCAGTAAGTAGTCATATTCATTAACTTATTGGAGGGGACCAATGCGACTGATGTCAATTATTTCAAAAGGCTGCTTTGGTGAGAAGTGCTGGCACGTTTTAGTTAAGGTGAATGGCTGCTTTAATTAACACTGTGGTACATACTGCAAAGTCGCCTTAGGCAACAGTGGCCACCAATAAAACTCAGGTAACATATGTAAAGTAGCAGAAACTCTGGCTTGAGCTGAAGCTATCACCCACTGCTAGTAGCCACAGGGCTCCACCCACTGCTACTAGCCACAGCTCTCCACCCACTGCTACTAGCCACAGTGCTCCACCCACTGCTACTAGCCACAGGGCTCCACCCACTGCTACTAGCCACAGCGCTCCACCCACTGCTACTAGGCACAGTGCTCCACCCACTGCTACTAGCCACAGGGCTCCACCCACTGCTACTAGCCACAGTGCTCCACCCACTGCTACTAGCCACAGGGCTCCACCCACTGCTACTAGCCACAGGGCTCCATCCACTGCTACTAGCCACAGGGCTCCACCCACTGCTACCAGCCACAGTAAAAATGTTTTAACTGCACAACCCTTTGGCGCAGCAGCCACACCCATATGAAGTGACTACAGAAATCTACTGGCACTAATAAATATTCATATATATCAATAAAAAAAGCAACAGCTTCTGCGATTCAAAAAAGATTTGGTATGGCTAGTAGCAGATACATACAGATGGGAGGTGACTGATGTGATTGATGTGGGGAGAAACTGATACTTTGCCAAACAGTGTTTGCTGGGGCGGTTATTGTGAATGGCTGCCTTAATTGACAGCTCTTGCATTCAATAAACACTGTACGGCTGTGGAGGCACTAATACACTTAGGTAACACCATTACAGACAGCAGCGGCTCCTCTGCTATAGTGGAGGTGCGTCGCCCCCCTGCCTGCAGAGGCAGACAAAAAATAAAATAATTATCATTTTATTTTTTGTTCGCCCGACTCTTGTGGGTGGGGCCACAGCACTGCAGCAGGGGGAGTGTTGGGCACTGCTGTCAGTGCGCGTGACGGTTTGGCCGGCAGCCTTAGGACGGCCAAAACGTCATGCGCATTGACATCTCTCCAACCCAGCTGTGTTCTTGGATGGAGAGACCAACAGGCACAGGTTCCCAGCTCCCGACGGAGTGCAAAACCAGTGCTCTTGGCCCAATCCCGATGCTGCTCTCATGGTGGGAGCAGCTTTGGGATTGGCCGCAGGGGAGTCTGGGAGCCTGTGCCCAGAGGAGCAGAAGAGCAGTGGGGAAAAGAGTGCAGAGCGTCAGGGAAGTGTTTTTTTTTGTTGTTGTTTGTTTGTTACTGCCCCCCCCTTCGCTGCCCCACCATTTTTATTGGAGACCAGCTGCTACTGATTAGAGAAACTCTAGAATGAGCAGAACCTCTCCCCTCAAGAGCTGCTCTATTTAATTCACATAGAACGGGCTCATTTGATCTATGACACGCACCTACTTCAGGAACTGTAACATTAGGGGTCCCATCTTGTACCGGGAAGTAACTGTGCTTCAGAAAGCCAGAATGCAGGGTCTTTTTATTGTGTAATGCCTGCCTTGCTGAGATTATTACTGAGACAATTTCAGTCTGTGACCTGATTGCTGCTCCTAACTTGCATATGTGAACTGCAGATTTCGCTGCTTCATAAACAGCAGGACAGCCTTTTAAGGGAAAGAGTCTCTTGTGCCAAAGTGCACTGAACGTCCATCAATGAAAGCTATACTTTAAAGTCAGCTGATCACTACCCGGAGCTGCCTGGTTCTTATTCTCTCATGACTCTTTGTAGTGATTAGATTCTCTCTGGGTGAAATCTACATTCTAGCCCTGAATGCACAATTACGACTCAGAATCAATTCGCTTTGGAAATGAAGGATCCTTTTTATCAAACTAGGGGCCATATGTATGAACACATTTTCCCATAGACACAGAATGGGTAAAACCCTTTGATACATCTGGCCCTAGAGGTAGTAAATTCAGCTCTGCTCGCTGGGCAGTGGGAGCCCCCGAAAATATCACATATAAGGGTTTCATTCTGAACTTCAAATGCTTTTTCTACAGTTGAAGGAGCAGCTGAGTAGCACTGTTTTGAGCTGACTGCAGGCCACGCCGATTGGTCCGTATAGAATGATGTTCGGTGATCACTCAGTGACCTAACATTTGATGTCTGAGGAGTAGTCTAGTGGTTCAGAATGAACTGTTGGGTTCTCAGTGTTGGGTCGGATTTAAATTGAAGGGTCAAACTTATCTGACGTCCGGCCCATTATTACACCCATCTAACGTGTAATGCCCTAGAATTTGACACACTTGCTTTGATAACTGCTTCTATAGTAGGGATTGGTGACAGTGCTAATCGCCTCACCTGTGCTGTGGGACTTTCTTTGATTACAGGTCTTTGCGCTGCTGTAAACATCTTTTCTAGAGCTAGGTGCTCCTCTGCAGTTGAATATGAATGGGCTTTGTAAGCTAAAGTGTTGTCTGACCTTCACTGTACGTCATACAGCTAAACCTTGCTTGGCTTGAAACTACTCTTAATTGACACGTTATGTGTGTTGTCACACATCTGCTGGAATGCAGAGGCAATCTCCTGAGTTAACTGGTCTGCCCTCCTTTTCAGTCGTTCCCTCTGAATTCGAGGGTTACCAATTGACACTTTCTGCATCATGTGGCAGTAGGTTACAATGCTTGTAACATATTGCATGTGTTTGGAGGTTCGAATGTCCCATATGTTTGTAGAAACTCAGGTGCTAGTGCCTTTCCTTCATTGGATAGTTTATATCCTAAGAAAGGCGTATTTAAATATCCAATTTTGGATTTTTGAAAATTAATTTTGTACACTGCACTATATTCATCCTCAGCCACGTATGTATTCATGTGAGACACTCCAGCCTATCAGGGTAGGAGGCAGGATTATTAAATAAGTGGCCCTGACCACCGTCCCCTGTTTTAATGCACTTCTTCACATACTACACCTCTACACTTTAGAGCCCCTCACACACACGCACCATACGGCAAGGATAAAAAGATCTCCGCTAAAGAGCCCCCACAGAGGGTGCCCGTCGGGTATTGCACCGCCGACCCGACGAGGAGCATGCCCAATGATGAAGCATGACACCCAGCGGGCTGGGTGTGTGAGGGCACTTTATCCGAAAGGAGGAATTCCCCGTCCCCTTTCTGGCTAAATAAACTTTTTGTAGCCTCTCTCTGCCGGTTACTTACACGAACCTTACAGGAACTGCATAATAATTTACTATTCCCACTCCAGAGAGTGCAACAGTAGGGAAAGTGTTGGATAGCGGAGGGGTTAAAATTACTATTCCCACTCCAGCAAGTGCAACAGTCGGGAAAGTGTTGGATAGCGTAGGGGAATAATTTACTATTCCCACTCCAGAGAGTGCAACAGTAGGGAAAGAGTTGGATAGCGTAGGGGATAAAATTACTATTCTCACTCCGACAAGTGCAACAGTAGGGAAAGTGTTGGATAGCGGAGGTGAGAAAATTACTATTCCCACTCCAGATAGTGCAACAGTAGGGAAAGTATTGGATAGCGGAGGGAATAAAATTATTATTCCGACTCCAGCGAGTGCAACAATAGAGAAAGTGTTGGATAGCGGAGGGGTTAAAATTTTCTATTCCCACTGCAGAGAGTGCAAAAGTAGGGATAGTGTTGGATAGCGAAGTGGATAAAATTACTATTTCCACTCCTGACAGTGCAACAGTAGGGATATTGTTGGATAGCGGAGGAGATAAAATTACTATTCCCACTCCAGCGAGTGCAACAGTAGGAAAAGTGTTGGATAGCGGAGGGGTAAAAATTACTATTCCCACTCCAGCAAGTGCAACAGTTTGAAAGTGTTGGATAGCGGAGGGGAATAATTTACTATTCCCACTCCAGCAAGTGCAACAGTAGGGAAAGTGTTGGATAGCGGAGGGGAATAATTTACTATTCCCACTCCACGGAGTACAACAGTAGGGAAAGTGTTGGATAGCGGAGGGAATAAAATTACTATTCCCACTCCAGCGAGTGCAACAGTAGGGAAAGTGTTGGATAGCGGAGGGGATAAAATTACTATTCCCACTCCAGATAGTGCAACAGTAGGGAAAGTGTTGGATAGCGGAGGGGATAAAATTACTATTCCCACTCCAGCGAGTGCAACAGTAGGGAAAGTGTTGGATAGCGGAGGGTTAAAAATTACTATTCCCACTCCAGCAAGAGCAACAGTAGAGAAAGTGTTGGATAGCGGAGGGGAATAATTTACTATTCCCACTCCAGGGAGTGCAACAGTAGAGAAAGTGTTGGATAGCGGAGGGGAATAATTTACTATTCCCACTCCAGCAAGAGCAACAGTAGAGAAAGTGTTGGATAGCGGAGGGGAATAATTTACTATTCCCACTCCAGGGAGTGCAACAGTAGAGAAAGTGTTGGATAGCGGAGGGGTTAAAATTACTATTCCCACTCCAGCAAGTGCAACAGTAGGAAAGTGTTGGATAGCGGAGGGGAATAATTTACTATTCCCACTCCAAGGAGTGCAACAGTAGGGAAAGTGTTGGATAGCGGAGGGGATAAAATTACTATTCCCACTCCAGCAAGTGCAACAGTAGGGAAAGTGTTGGATAGCGGAGGGGAATAATTTACTATTCCCACTCCAGCAAAATAATGAACAATAATTAACAAATAATGAACTAATTAAAAATAATTTACCTCCCACCATATTCCCCTAAAAATAACCCCACCAATGTTGTAAAACATAACACAATTAACATAATAAATTAACAATTAATTAATTAACTAATAACAATTAACAAGCAAATTAAAAACAATCAGTAATAAATTAATTCACAGAATTAACACTATTAAATAAAATTAAATAAATAATATATAAAAAATATTTAAAAAAATATTAAAATGTAATTACTTCCCACCCTACTCCCCTATAAACCCACAACCCACTCCTAAAAAAATAACACAATTAACATATTTACCAATTAATTATTAATAATTAATAACCAATTAATAACTAATTAATAACAAATTCATTATCACAATTAACAATATAAGGGGCTCATTACGATGGCGGGCGGAAGCACAACCGCCGTGCTGGCGGATGCAAAAACCACCAGTTACCGCCGGCACGCAGCAGTCCACACGCCCGCCCAATTACGATGCGAAAAGCAGGCCAAACACCGCCGGCAAGCCAGCAACACCGTCCGCCATCAAAGTGCGCCCGTACACGTAGCGGCGCAGCCTAACTGACACACACCGTCCGACGAAACACGTCCCGCCCGGCGCATAAATTACGATGCCGCAAACAAACGGCTCCCACGGCTAAGAGACACCGCACGTGAAAGAGAGGCGGAAACACGGACGCAGAGCACGGACAACGAAGAAGCGGCACCCCGGGCATGAATCCAGCACTGCAGGCCCTTCCCATGCTTCTGCTGATGCACCACCAAGGACGCAACGTACCGCGGAGACGCAGGTAGGCACACACACAACAAGTGCACGCAAACAGCGCACACAGCGCAAGGGCGGAAAAAGCGGACAACCCCCACCAGCGCGTGTACACTACACATCCACCATTGCATCCACATATGACACACAGGCCAAATCCTAACATCGCGGAACACATGTGTACACACCACCTGGGACTAGGAACCAACCACCCCGTCACGGCCCCAAAGCGCCGATGACGCCGCCACACATGCGCACAACGCAGAGGCCAACCGCAGCGCCATGCATGCGTCGCACACAGACACAGGGACACAACCAAGCAGCACACACATCAGCCCCACCCCGAACGCACATGACACGTGACAGGCCTGCCACAGACATGTCCCCAACGCCCAATTCACGGACAACACCCAACGCCACACAACCGACGCACACATGTCAGTGAAGACACGCAACTGCAGGACACACCCCAGTGTAACAAACATGGCGTAGCACACAGCGGCGGCAACACCAACTAGGAGAAGCAGGGCCCCTTCGGGAAGAGGAACGCCAGTACCACACTGAAAAACCCATACCACCCTGCACATATGAACAAGACATATGAAACGGAACACCAAAGAGCCCGGGGACCGACAACAGGTGGCCCAAGAATAACATCCACACACAAGGCCCAACGCAGAGCGGAAAGGCAGCCTGCCGCCCACACAAGGGAGAGCAGACAGCACTGAATGACCTTCCATTCCAACTCCGAAACCACAGCCCTACGACAGAAGCCGGTGAATACAGCCATTGTCCAAGAATAGACCAACACAGGCATGCCGAGGAGACCGACCACAGGGCAGATAGCGCATATCACAGAAGCACACAACGGACGGGGAAGAAAGAAGAAAACACTCCCCCATGTCGGCCACATGCAAGTTAATTGGAAGGAGTCACACAGCACTGACCTTGAACTGTCTGAGAAGCATGTGGGAAGAGGGCCCGTGTCCTCCAAACAAGCCAACAGAACACAAGTCCTGTCTCCCCACGACTACACAGAGCTCACAGCAACCCCGGAGCGTGCACATTGCAGACTGCACACACAGCCGGAGCACGCCATCTCAACGAACCGCTGCGAAATGGCAACCGCAACACACCTACCCAACTACGCCGAACAGCTCAAGCTGTACAAAACCAACACGATACATACATTGGGATGCGATCTCCTGTCCCTGCTGAACGTAAGTTACCGACTGACTTACCGCATCACATTGTTCAGCTGCGTCATGCCCGTCTTCTACTGTCGGAGGTGTCCCTACCAGCATCCCGTCGAGATATGCCTCTCCAACCCGGCATGTCTGAAGGCGGACCTGCTACCACTACTCCTCCCTCTGGACGCACACGACAGGGCCTGCTCTGCCTGTGGGGGCATGGCGTATGTGGCCAACATCGCACCCGCACTGAAATGGGACCACTGTGCCTCCACACGACGGATCATCGAGAACAGCTACATCGAATGTCACCCAGCATGCCCCATCATGGTCCTCCAAGGGACAACTTACGAACAACACCTTGAGAGCCACCATCCGCTTCATTGGCTGGCAAACATGTACACCACCAATGACATGGAAGCCCTGCTGGACGGCATCGCATACCTGACAACCTGTAAATACGTCGGACCACAACGCAGGTTCCCCGAGTGACCTATGAAGTCCAACCCCGCACCCATGCTCAGCTTCCGCACGGACTGGCCAGTCACCACCACAACAGCCATACCAAACGACCGGCAACTGTAACCACACCATCAACGACATCGCCATGACATCGGATATGACCGGGACATGCACACTGTTCCCCATCACATCCAGGAACACCGCATGCATCGTGGGAGGCAGTGGCATGGGCTCTGTGTATCGCACCCACATGGACGGAACTGCACGAACAACCAGGACACGACATGGATCCAGCGCACATGGACACACACACCGCTCAGTGGACATGAATAGGTCGCCTGGAGTCTGTGGGTGCTGCACCCCTCCCACCCCCGCCCCGGGAATCCCATACCAGGACCTTTGCATGGACGACAAGTGCATACAACAACAACACGACCCCAGTGACTGTGACATGTCCAGTAACCACCACAGTGCAACAACAAGTGGCACGCCGCTGCATGCACGCAAGCACATGCCCTGATGTCATCTCACATGCACGCGTGCATGAGGAACAACCGCAGCAAACCTGTCACATGGAACTGAGATGGACTGTGCCCATGATGCCGAGCGGTCTGGTAGGCTACATGTATACCGTCTGTGTCAAAGTCCGCAGCTCCGCAGCTATACGTAAATGTACATTAGCACAGCCTTGGCCAAGCAGATGTCACTCTGAAGCCCACATCCCACATGCAACAGCTAATCACATGTAACCCTACACCCTATCCCATTTGTAATCATGCTCAGTATATCCTCAACATGTATTCCGCTGCCAGTAGTGTCCACTATACTGCATCACAGAGGACAGAAGACTCAATATAATGTTTGAAACCAAAACTGTCTCCGCTGACTCATTTCACAAGTACGAATGAGAGAGGATGAGAGTATGTGAAGTACACGGCAGTCGTGACATGACCATGTAGTCCACTGGTATTGGATGTCAACGCAAATGAGTAGCACTACTGTGGAAGACACACATGTGTCGTGTGAAGTCGTATGGACGCAGTGCTCAGGTGGGTGGGTGCGACGGGTAGATGCGCACATGCCAAGTTGGAGCACGCCGTGTTGGGAGGGGTCATGAACAGTACACCACCGCTTCCCTGGGCATCGTGAGAGGACACCTGTCGGGGGAGTGAACACGTGTGTGCACAGCAGCCGGGCACACGTACAAAGCGGTACCAGGCGCACCTCAGCCCACCCTCTGTGGACAAGCTGGATCCTGTTGTGCGCCCGCCATGCCCCTTGACAAGGCACACACAGCCCCAGTCGACCAGGTGTAACCCCAACATAGTCAATCCGCACAGGCGATACAGGGCACGGGATGGCAGTGGAGCATGGTGTGTGAGAGGTCTCCTCGCGCTCCTCCTGGTCATATCACGCAGGCAATAGAACCTCAACGTCTAGCATGGCACAAGTCAGATGGAAGTGTAGGGGGACGCACCACAGCACGAGCAGCACTGACGTCACGGGAGGTGGCTCGCACCATCCCATCCATTGCCCATCATACCAACCACGCCACATGCCATTGCGACTAAGTGCAAGCGCGTGCGCCACCACCCCGAGCCCTCCCCAGAGAGGCCAAAGAGTGAATGTGTGGGCCATCAGCCACAGACGGACGCGGCCTGGCCGCAAGGGCAGCCACAGCCACTGGGTGTCGCAGGTGGCGGATCCGGAAGGCGAAGACTGTGATGCATAGTCCATGCAGGCCGGGTCTCCATTTGGGGCACCACGCAGGTGGACGGCGTCCCGCCACACATCATACCCTGAGACAGCCCACTCGTGCAACTGGACCCACACATACACTCCTTGCCCTCTCTGGTGCGAGCTTGGGGCTGCCTGTGCAAGCGCTAGCCTCGCAGGTGAGCATGCATATTGGGGGGCGAGGGGAGGACATGAGGGCTGGGGCGAAGATGACTGTATCACTGTCAGTTAGTACAAGGGATGACCCAGATGTGGAAAGGAAGAGACGTGTCCCGTGTGTACTGCAACTAGTCGCCAATCCAACTACCCCCCATGTCCGGAATGTAAGCCCGCACCTAGGCCCGCCCATCCGCCACATCGAACATACCACCAGCACGACAACCTTCCCATTCGAAACACTGACTGGGGGTGGCGACCAGTGAACAATCATGTGTAGCCTACCCACGCGTACATGTGGGCCCTCCATGATCCATGTCACCTGCGGCAAAGACATGACATGCGCAATGAGGGAAGTGAGGAGAGCTGTCCGCCCCACGCGCAGAAGGTGCATCAGCTCCACAGACCCAGCAGCGAGTCCAGCAGGGGTCACATGTGCAGGGGCAGCTGTGCCTGGTGTGAAGGCACATGCATATAGACAGCACATCGACCAATGTGTAGTCTGCTCACATCCACAGTCCATCATCATGCGGACATAGGAATCGAACACAGGGCAACACATCTTAGTTGGTGCACCCACCGTGACCAACAATGCGCAATCATCGACGTACCCGCCCTGTGCATGGCCCCCCACCCAACGGAGGCACATCCAGTGCCACCATCCCACACACACAAGCCTTCCACGGAACATGCTGTGTCCAATGGTCAGTACAGAGTCAGCGCCCATCTGGTGGATCCTGAACAGGAGACACATGCACACACATGCCAGCTCCCACTATGTACGTCTGCCACCTGGCACGTGCAATGTAACCTCTCACCTGTGACGTGTGACTGCAAGCACACAGCCGTCTTGGCATGGGGCTGTCAATGTGGACACCAGTCAATGTTTCGGGAGCTGTGATCCGTACAGTGCTGTACATAGGGTGCAGTGCTGACACCTACTACTGTCTCATATCCCCTCGTGCCACAGGTCCCACTTGTATTGGCCGCTCAGCCCGTGCCCACATCGTCGTCGTCGTGTGCCATACTCATCCAGCCTCGGAAGCAGTTCCATGCTCAGCAGACACTCATGTTGCCGTGGCGTTGCCGCTTGACGAATATGCAGTCAGTCCCCATCAGCACGCCCCGCAAGTCATTGGGGCCTAGATCCCCATGTGCATGCACATGGCAGTGGTATGTCTCACTTGCCATTGCCATTGTTGGGAGACCTGTGTAAGTGTATTGTGGCCGTGCCGTCCCAGCTTGACAGCTGGGCTGTGGCTCATGTGCTTGCTCAGTCATGTCAGTGATGTGTATGCGAAATTGCTATGTGCCGTGTTGCTTTGACATGTGTCCTCTGCCATTTAACCCAGGCGGAGACCGAACATTGACCGCCCATACCAATTGCTGGCGGACATGGACGATACAGAGGTAATCAGGAAGTTTCGGCTGGACAGGCCAACCCTGCATCGACTGTGTGCCATGTTAGAGCCCCATCTCCGTCCCCGCAGGGTGTATCCGACTGCTGTCACCCCCACGGCTAAGGTGATGGCCGCCATGCATTTCTTCGCCACTGGGTCATTCCAGCACACAGTGGGCAGTGGAGGAGGGATGTCCCAGCCCATGTTCAGCAAGGTGCTGAGGGATGTACTGGCAGCCATGATGCTGTACCGAAACAGGTACATCAGATTCCCCAGGGCTCGTGAATTGGCGGCAGTGAAGGGTGCATTCTATGCCCTTGGCAGAATCCCACACGTCGTGGGAGCCATTGACTGCACACATGTTGGCCTTGTTCCACCACAGGCCACTGAGCACCTGTACCGCAACAGGAAGCACACGCACTCCCTGAATGTGCAAGTGGTGTGCCTTGCGGACATGGTGATCACCCACGTGTGTGCCAAGTTTCCAGGCTCGGCACATGACGCACACATAATGCGCAACAGCATCTTGCCACGACTGATGGCCAATCTGCAACAGGATCGTGGCTGTATTGTCGGTGAGTATGTGGAGTGGTGTAGCGTGCTGGTTGTGCGATGCTGTCCCCTGTCCAGTTGGAATAGCAACGGTTCTCTGTGTCCCTCACACCCAGGTGACTCTGCGTATCCGAATGGGGCATGGCTGCTCAGTCCATTGAGGAATCCTCGCACCCCAGCAGACGATCGATACAATGAGGCACATGGGAGGACCAGACATGTGGTCGAGCGTACCTTTGGCCTCCTCAAGTCCAGGTTCAGGTGCCTGGACCGCACCGAGGGTGCACTGGCGTACTCCCCACAGAAGGTGTGCCAGATAGTGGTGGCGTGCTGCATGCTGCACAATCTGGCCATTCGGAAGCAGATCCCCCTCATTGTGGATGACGGAGATCAACCAGGGCCCCAGCCCGCAGACCAGGACAGCTCGAGTGAGGTGGACAGCGGAGAGGAGGAAGCTGGGAATGTGCGCCAGCAGCTCATCGCCCGCTACTTCACTTGACGGTGAGTGTCCATGTACGACGGATGATGTGTCTGTATCTGTGCAGGTGTGTGTGTGCTGTGTCAGGGTGGCCGTATGTTCACTGCGTGCAGTGTGTCAACGCTCCATGGCCAGGGTAGTATGCCACTGTTGGTGGCTGTGGCATTGTGCCCTATTGCTCTGTGCGATGTGTGTACATTGCTTGTAGTTGTTGACATGTACTGTGTGATGGGTGTGTGACACACTCATTGAATGTGCTCCTGTTCTGTCTCCCACCCCTAGGTCCCTACAGGCCCTCCGGATTCCATTGCCATGCCACGCATCAGGTGCCTTTCCGCCCAAGGTGGCCGTTGTATTCCGTACAAATAAAACACAGGGCACAAACAGCAGTTAGTGAAAAAGGTGCATTTATTCCAAACTGTGACATGTGATTGTGTGTAAGGTGATGACAAAAGTGGTGCGTGCAGTGACAATGAGCTGTCGGTCATGGCTGCGTGAAGCTCAGGGTGTACCCACTGGTTCTATGTCCATAGTCCAACACACACATGCCATCCAGCTGGCTGTGTGGAGTGGGATCGTAGAGCAAGTCAATGCAGTGGCTGGTCAAAGAAGGCTGGCGGAAGGCTGGCTGGCTGCCTCACTTGCGACTGGAGCGTGCGAAGTCCTCCCGGGAGATCTGTTTCCTCTTCGGACGGCCCCTTCCACGTTTGGGAGGGGGGGGGTGTGGTGGCGACCTGCTGGTGGTGGGTGAGGTGTGCTCACTGGCTGTGGACGCAGGGGAAGTGGACACTGCTGCCCGACCCTGCGCCCTAGCAGGTGGTGGCGGAGGTGGTGTTGCTGGCCTTGCCTGTGACCCCACCGCCACCACCAGCTGGCCCATGAGGTCCACGAGTTGGTCCATACGGGACACGAATTGGCCCATATGGGCGTCCATGGACCTCAGCACCCCCAGCACCTCCCGCGTGTCTGTAGCAGACCTGGCCCATTGTCCTTGGGCCTCTTCATAGGCCCCAAGGACTCTGGCCATTTGAGGCAGGGCATGGCTCCCAGGGGAGGCTGGCGTTTCCCTGACCCTGCTCCTCCTACCAGTCCTGCTGCCACCGGCCTGCCCACTAGCCACATTGCACACCACGGTCCTCGCTGTGGCTCCCAGGGTGGATCCAGTCGGCCGGGCCACCACCTGCGCTGGGGCTGGTGCCAGAGAAGACGTGGTGGTGGTGGTGGCGGTGGTGGTCGGTGCGGCGATGGTGGCGGTTGCGGCAGTGGTAGTGGCCGCAATGACCGTGGGTGTGGCCGCAACGACAGTGGCAGCAGGGGGCTGGGACTGTTCAGCATCCCTGGATGATGGGTTGGTGGGTAGGAGGGGTCCTGGGGAGCGGCTGGGCCCTGCCACGCCAGATGGGCCAGCTTGGTGGTCCGTGTCCGAAGAGGAGGACAGATCCTCCAGATCCGTGTGTCCTCGTTGGGGGCTTGTGGGCTGGCTGTGCTGGCTGCTGTCTCCATCCCCAGCATCCGGCAGTTCGTCACCTGTGGAGAGAATGAGATTTGTTATTGTGTTGCACCTGGCGAAGTATGTATTTGTCGTCTGACATTGGCAGTTCGTGCAATCTCGTACATGGGTTTCCCGGAGGCGAGTGTGTGGCTGTGGCATCTGTAGTTGTGTGTGCTAGGCAATGGGACTGTGTGCTGTGCACATGTGGCATGGGACGGATTGGCCATGCCGATGGGTGTGTTGCTGTGCCCCTACTCATTGTGACTCTGGTGTATGCGGGCTCCTGGCCCATCCTGGGTCTGGTTTGTACTTTGCTTTTGGGGTTCATATGGAACGCTTAGGAACGCATATGGCAACATGGGGGCCATGCCCCAGATTCGCATTTGGGAGGGGAAATGCTTTTGGGGTTCAAATGGAACGCTTAGGAACGCATATGGCAACATGGGGGCCATGCCCCAGATTCGCATTTGGGAGGGGAAATGCTTTTGGGGTTCAAATGGAACGCTTAGGAACGCATATGGCAACATGGGGGCCATGCCCCAGATTCGCATTTGGGAGGGGAAATGCTTTTGGGGTTCAAATGGAACGCTTAGGAACGCATATGGCAACATGGGGGCCATGCCCCAGATTCGCATTTGGGAGGGGATATGCTTTTGGGGTACATGCTGTGAGCCATGGGTGCCGAACGTGACATGTGTTGTGGCAGCATGACAGTGCATGGTCTGAGGTGTGTGCATGCCTGACATGCCCTGCATATTTGCTGTCTGTTGTGATTACTGGACATGGCATTGGACGCATCGTTATGAGTGAGTGATAGTTGTGTGCCAGCCAATGTATTGCAGTTGTCCCATCTCCTTGGTGTGCGTGCTGCCCTGTGCCATGTGCATCACTGCAGTGCTCGGGGGTGTGGCCCATGTTGTGTGTTGTTGCTCACAGTGTGTCGTGCGCTTAATTGACTTCTGGCACATGGTTGGTCATGGGCATGTGTCTTAGCGTGACTGCTGTATGTGTGGCAGCTGTGCGGATGACATGCCTTTCATGAGACTGGGGCTGACGGATGGGATGGATGGTATGTTGTATGTGCATGGTGTGTCTGTGAGTTTGATGGGTTCAGTGGTGTTCGTGTGCATTTATGTTGTTCCGCTCTGTTGCATCTAGTGTTGTTTGTCTTACATAGGCGTAGTTGTGAGGTGTGTGGTTGACAGGCAGTAGGGGCTACATGGACAGGACTTCAATGGTGTTTCGGTTGTGTGTGATGAGTTGCACAGTGGCTGCCGTGTGGGACTATATTCAGTGTGGCTTGTGCATGCAGACGTGGCTCCTTGGGTGTTGCTATGTCTGTGATGGGTCATGTGGGGTGTGAGTCTGTTGTTCATGTCCGTGTGCACATTGTTCACTTGTTCGTGACGGTGGGCGGTGCTGCGTGTTCGTCTGCTACGTGACATGTCCCATGTGTTGGTCGTGTTATGGTCCTCATGCCTCCAGTAATCCAGCCCTGTCCAGTTTCCCACCTGCAAGTTGTTCGTGCGTGCACTGTACTGGATGCCACATGGCTCTAAGCGGGGGGTGCTCCATGTTGCAGGTCTGTGGGGTGGGGGGTGTTGTGGGTCGTGGGGGTGGCTGGACACCCACTGACACCGATTGCTGTGGACCGTGATGTCTGCCTTTCGGCTGTCGTTGTGCACTGCGGTGGCTGACACGTGGCTGTGGGGTGTGGGGGATGCTCCTCCTTGCTGTGCTGTGGGACTGGGGCCTGGTGTGTGTTGTACTTGGGCTGTCCACCGTCCCACCCACTGCACTTTGTGTTCCTGCCACTTACCTGTTACTTGTCGGTTAGTGCAGCTGTGGCGGACACATGGGTGTGGTGGGTGCTCGTTGTGGCGCTTCTGGCATATTTGGGGACCTGTTGGTGGTTACGTGGCTGGCTTAGTGTACACATGTCCCCACGCATCTTACAGTTGTTCGGTTTGGGCTGTGTGTGGTAGTGTCTGTTGCATGTGTGTGTGATGTGTTGTGTATTGTGTGCTGGACATGGGGGTGTTTGTCCCTGGGAGCTGTGGCATGGTAGTTGCGCATGTGAGTACATAGCGGTGTGCTGGTATACATTAGTTTGTACTTACCAGCCTCCACTCCCCCTGCTAATCCGGCGAGGATCTCCGGATGGATTACGACTCGCACCTTCTCCTCCCACGCTTTGAAGGTCTTAAAGAGCGCGGGATTCCCTCCGCCAGTGACGGCAGCCAGCTCTCTGTTTTTGCCCTCCTTCTTCTTGACCAGGCTCTTGACGTCATTCCAACGTTTGTTTATCTCGACTCTGTTCCTGGGCAGGGTCCCGACTGCATTGACCTGGTCTACGATCCGGTTCCACATTCTGTTTCTGGTGGCTAGTGGTGTGTGCTGGACCATGTTCCCATAGATTTGTGGGTACACCTTGATGATCTCGTCGACCATGACCGTCAGCTCCATGGGCGTGAACTTGGGCATCCTTTGTGGTGCCATGGTGTTTGTGGTGCTGGTGCGGTGTGTGTTGTGTAATGTGCAGGGGGTTTGTGGTGCCGGGGTGTGGTGGTGGTGGTGGTGGTGGTGGTGGTGGTGTTTGGTGGTGGTGGTGGTGGTGGTGGTGGTGGTAGTGATGTGTGCGTTTCTGTGGTGTGCTGCTGTCCTTGCTGTGTCACTGTGTCCTCTCCTCTCCTCTCTGGTTTGCAATGTAGCAAGGGGTTGTGGTCTGTGGGAGTGCTGCTTTTGTACTCACCTATGTGGGTGTGTCCTCATGGTCTGTTGTTTTCAGGTGTGTTGTGTCTGGGGTTCTGGCCTTTGTATTTTTTGTTTGTCCGGGGGGTGTTTTCGGGATGTGTACTGTGCTTGTGTATTTGTGCGTGCCTTGCTGTGTGGACTTGTTGGCCATGTTGTGTGCTATTGGTTTTGTGTGCGGATGGTTTCTGTGCAGGTACGTTGGCGCCATGGCTTCTGCCGTGTCGATTCTCATCGGCGTTGTTTGCGCTGGCGGGCGGTATATTTGTGGTTTTTCCGCGCTCATGGCGGTGCGATCGTAATTTCACGTGCGGTGTGTCGGCCGTGTGGGCGGGCGGTTTTGTGTTGTCGTGCGTGTTTCCGTCCGTGGCGGGCGGTTTGACTCCGACTCGGACGATGGCGGGCGGTATTTTGTGTGATTTTTCCGCCGATGGCGGTTTTCGGTTTGTGTAATCATAATGGCGTGGTCGGTGTTCAGGCGGTGTGTGCGGGCGGATTTTTGCCGCTTCCATGCCTGGCGGATTTATTTACGCCGGGTATCGTAATGTGCCCCTAACATATTAAATACATAAATATTAATTAATTAATTAATTATAATTAATTTACTTC